>SPJY01016799.1:613615-688197 GCA_005191435.1 Raddia distichophylla
CTAATCGGGAAAACCTCGCTTTTGGCCCAATTTACAGCTAGCCCGGTCGCTCCTTGGAAGATCTTGAAGATCTGGGACAGCGCCTGAACTTCCGAAGCCACCGGATTAAGCATAACCATTACATCATCCGCATACAGGGAAACTCTCAATCTAGCAACATTCTGTGGGATTGGCTGGAAAATACCATTAACCTCCGCCAGGTGCAGAATCCTAGTCAACGGCTCCATGGCTAAGATGAACAACATTGGGGAGAGAGGGTCGCCTTGCCTTAAGCCCCTGTGGTGAACGATGGCTCTAGTAGGAGAGTTATTTATCAAGACCTGGGAGGTGGCGTCTCTGAACAGGATGGCCATCCAGTCTCGCCATCGTTGGCCAAAGCCAAAAGCCTGGAGAAGCTCGAGAAGATATTCCCAACTCACTGAGTCGAACGCCCTTTGGATGTCAAGCTTCATAAGTAAGGACGGCACCTTTTTCCTATGCAGGTTCTGTACACTGGAATGCACCCATAGAAAGTTGTCCTGAATGGACCTGCCCCTGATAAAAGCACTCTGAGCCGGGGATACCAGATTTTCCAAGTGCCTGGAGAGCCTATTGGCAAGAATCTTGGAAAACAATTTTCCAAAACTGTGCATCAAGCTAATGGGCCTAAAAGCAGCAAGAGATGGCTCGACTTGCCCTTTAGGCAGAAGGGCAATGTGTGCACAGTTTAGACTGACAAAACCTTCTGCCTTACAGTGCCACAGGTCCTGGAAAGCTGCCACCAAATCTTCCTTAATGACGTCCCAGCATGTTTTGTAGAAAAGTCCTATGAAACCATCTGGGCCGGGAGATTTCTCCGAAGGGAGGTGCCTAATAACCTCATGTATCTCATCCACAAGGAAGGGGGACTCCAAGTCATGGAGGACACCACGTTGGAGCTGAAGCACATCCCAACCCAGGGTGTGCGACCTTTCCTTGTTGGAACCAAGGAGGTCTACGAAGTGCCTGAAAAAGGCGTTCTCGATATCGGAGGCCTCAAAAAGGACACCTTGGTCGGTATGCAAACGGTAGATCCTGCTATGACCGTGCTCCGCGGAGACCATGGCATGGAAGAACTTCGTATTAGCGTCTCCATCAGTGACGAATTTGGCTCTAGACTGCTGCCTCATCCTCATCCTTTCAACCGCGGAGAGACCTAGTGCCCTGTTCTTTAAAGCTTTGTACAAGGCCAATTCTGGGAGCGAGAGCTCTCTTAGCTCCATCGGTTTGTCCGGCCTGAAGATAACCTCCGTCATATTTCCATTTATTGGGAAAAAATGTTTTGCGATAGTGAAATTTTTTTGCACGAGGTGTGCATGCATGTACACGACTACGCGGCATGTGTCTGCACAAATGCCGAAATTGCATACGTCTGCCTAAATAGTGCCTCCCACACTTATATTCAACTTAAAAATATTTGAGTTGTTCTCGGGTGTGTATGTGTGGTTTTTCTTTTAAAAGAAAATCATTTTATTGATTGACAGATGCATGTGTCCTTCGACAATCAGAAGCAGAGGCACTAGATTTGGACCAGATTGAAGCAAATTGAGGGGAAAGATATAAGTCATATATGTTCGTTCAATTTTCACTTATATAGGCACAAAACAGATATGCAAATGGCATAGCTTCATTCTATTTTCTCGCAAAAAAGGGGAATTCAAAAGCCTCGACTTAAGAGAAACACAACAATACATTTGAAGAGTGAAGACCAAGAACAACATGAACAAAGAAACAAAAAAAAAAAAAAAACCTCCTCATGAACTCAAGATCCAGGAAGGAGAGGGGCGGCGAGGGAGGAGCGGAGCGGCGAGGGAGGTCGCCGGAGGGGAGGGGAGGGGGTGGAGGTCCCTGGAGAGGGCCGGCGAGGGAGGTCACCGAAGGAGAGGGGAGGGGGTGGAGGTCCCTGGCGAGGGAGGCTCGTCGGAGGAGAGTGGCCGCACGGGAGTAGAGGGGTGGCGGAGGTCCCTGGAGAGCGGCAGCAAGGGAGGCTCGTCGGAGGAGAGTGGCCGAGCGGGGAGGAGAGGGTCGGCGGGACCAAGTTGGAGGAGAGGGGCGGCAGGGGAGGGTAACAGATGTGTGTGGGGGAGCTCCAGGAAAGGGCGACGGGGAAGGAGAGGTATAAATTGGATGGCATTTGCGTGTAAAATAATTACAAATATAGAGGGTACTTGTTTTTTCATCCCGTAAAAACTACAAAAGCCACTCAAAACTTGCTTCTCAAATCACAGTATAATTTAGGTTTTTGAGGGCTTTTGGTTTTTGGATGAGGGTTGCAAATTAAAGCTAGCTGTTTGTTTGAGTTTCTGACTTCTATGGCTAAAAATTGGCTAGAAGCTCAAACAATCAGGGCCTAAGTCTCTATCTCTATATCTTCTTTGTCAATAGAAACTCTACTAGTACTAGGGACGATGGAAATATAGTCAATGAATATTGATTTAGAAAATGAAAGAGTAAAATACACAAGTGATCTCTAAACTATTAGTCGATTCTCATTCAAATCCTCAATCTATGAAACTGCAGCTTTGAGTCTCTAATCTTTTTAAGTGGATTCGTCCCGGTCCAAAATTGCCATGTGACAGCCCTAGAGCTGACGTGGCCGTCCATCTCACATAAATTACTTAAAAAATTCAGAAAAATCCTAAAAAATTTCAGAAATCATAAAAAATACGGAAAATAGTAAAATAATTAGGAAAATTTATTTAAAAATTAGAAAAAAGTAGCACCTGAGGGCTCCCATACGGCACGATGCTAGAGGTCTTGCACTTCCAACAATAGAGGGATTAAAGGCGACCACACTGTCTTTATGTTTCTTTTTAATATGTTTATAATTTTTAATATGTTTATTTTTTAATAATTTTTCGTATTTTTATGATTCTTTTAATATTTTCTATATGTTTTTAATGATTTTCCTGTTTTTGTTGTTTTTCATTTTTACGATTATTTAAATAATTTTCCCACATTTTAAGGTTTTTTTTCCATTTTTAATGATTTTTAAAATGATTTTCACGTATTTTTATGTTTTTTAATGATTTCCCCATTTTTAAAACTATTTTACGTGACATGTCAACCCTACGTCAGCTCTAGAGCTGTCACGTGACAGTTTTGAACCGGGACGAACCAACTTAAAAAGATTAGTGACCCAAAACTGCAGTTTCATAGATTATGGACCTAGATGAGAATCGACCAATAGTTTAGGGACCGCCCGTGTATTTTACTCAGAATGAAAAATAGAGAACCAGCTAGGGGTGGATTCGAGTCGATCTTGAGCGAGCTGACTCTGTCCAAGCTCGAGCTTGGTTTGGCTCGAGCTCGGTTCGTGCTCAGATCGGTTATAAACCGAGCTAACTGTAAGGATCGAACTCGAGATCGGTTTAGCTCGAGATCGGCTCGGTTTGGCTCGAAAAGCAATATACACCTCATTTTTCATCATTTTACAATGGCAATGAAACTACCGGGTTAGAGTTACTGGCTTACTCCAGCGTCACTCGCTAGGGCCAACCCGCGCCTCCTCCCAACGCCACGCGGCGCCGGCCGCACCTCCAGCCACCACCGGCAGGCGGCAGCTGCTGGGGGGGCCGGGGAGCGACTGCCGATTGGGCGCGTGGGCGGCTGGGGGGGCCGGCACCGGCTGTCCGGCAGCACTCATGCAAGTGGGTGGCTGGGACTTGGGAGCTAGCAGCTAGAGCTAGGGCATTGCCGCCGCCACCGCATCGGGACTTCGAGAGTGACCGAGTGAGGAGACTGGAGAGAGGAATAGAGGATGAGTGAATGACTAGATGAGGATTGAGGAGAGGACAAGGCCCAAGTACCGTCTTCTGCGTGGCTAATGGGCCTGGTTGGCTTGGCTTGGCCGAATGGGCCTATTGTCTGTCTGCAATTCTTCATACTACATCCTTATTATTCAAGTTTTTGAGCTAAAATCGAGCTGCTCGAGATCGGCTCGTTTTACAACCGAGCTCGAGATCGGCTCGAAATTAATCTCAATCCGATCCCGATCCGAGCTCGATCCGATCTCGAACGGCTCGTCGAGCCCGAGCTTTTCGTCCACCCCTAGTTGTGTATGCCTTATATATTCACATCTAGGTGTCACATGTGTTTTCTGGTTATTTTTTTAGGTTGAAAAGATTAATGGTTGAGCATATTTTGGATCATCCATTGGAAGGGAACAAGAATAAAGAAATTTACTGATATTAGTCCGCATAGAAATTTCATCTTTATTTTTTCTATGTATTCATGTTTTTATTCTTTCATGTTAGGTGCTCATGTTATGATTTCTTCTATTTTGTTTTTACAAAAAAAAAGGTACTGAGAGCACATATGAACATATTCGTTTACTTCCAATAATGGCGCCGTTACACTTTTCTTTCAATCAACATACGTGTAATCCTCAATCTTAGGTTTTACTTTTGTCAGTATGGTAAAATTGGATATATGAAAATTGAAGTATGATACAAGGGACTTTGAAGAAACCTCTCAGCTCATGATAGTGAGGTATGTAATTATTGCCTCTATACAAAGGTCTTACCAACTTTTAAATAGATAATTTAAATAGTTGTACTTCCATCATAATTTAATCGCATACTTAAAGTTGTATGTTTATTGCATTAAAGTACATGTTGCTACTAGTCACTACTATTATTTTACTAGCAAACTGCTTCGAGTTGAACAAGGAGAACAAAAGTAGGATTTGGATAAATGAACATCCCCTTTTGATGCATATTAGCACCTATTTATCTTGCTTAAATAATTTTTGTATGACTTTATCAAATTAAGTTGCCTCCTAATTGACTTTATATATAATATCTGATACTTCACGACACTTGCTTGATGACACCTAAAACTTAATGATACCCGGTTCTCATATTTATGATATTCGATAATACTTTGGCACTCAATGATAGTTGATACTCTCGATATTTTATTTGATACCCCATTAATCGACGATAGACCCAATAATCGACGAGAGCATCTAACCTATGGCATATCGTCCACATTCCAGAAAACTATATATAGCACGTAGCGCTAGGAGCCTTCCGGCAGGGCCACATCGTTCAGAATTCCCCTGCGGTCCGTTTCTGCAAACATGGCCGTCGTCCCAGTCGTCTGATCAGTCCTGACGAGTTTGCACAAAACACCCCTTAGTTCACTATTTTATGTTCATGTCCTCGCCGATTCACGTAAGGGTACTTCGGTAGTGCTCTCTCGCGTCGGCAAATTTCCGTCACACACCTCAATGTTTTCCGTCCATCGCAACACTGCCCTTTTGGCCTTCGTAGATGCACCTGTAGTTCGTAGGTACCCGCAAATGCCATCGCTTATAAGCCTGCCTACCCATTGCCCCCGTCCCAATCCCCGTACCCTAACCCTCCCTCCCGCCGTCTCCTCCCCCATCTCTCTCCCGTGCGGTCCTCCCCCTTCTACGCACGGCATCGCCACCTGTGCCTTGCCTGCCGCCTCCATGATGTTTACTCGCGGCGGCGCCTCTGATGGTGACATGCTCTCCCTGCCAACGAGCTACCTCCGGAGTGCTCACGGCGGTCGGCGCCTCTAGAATGGCCGGATCTTGCGATTATTGGCCCGGCCACGCCAGATTCGTACGCGACGGCCTCCAGGACGCGCTCGCCGCCTACTCCCGCCCGCCGCCGCCTCCTTTAAATAACGTTGCTGCTTTCTTCCCCTACCCCACCATGGCTGCCGTCTTCCACCGGCGAGTCCTTGCCTCTCCTGCGGCGCAGGCACCGACGACACCTCTCCACCGACAGATCCCCAATGGTGAAATAATTAGATTTGTGTTATGCCAGTTCCAAAGAACAATATAGGTGTCTTGCTTCCAGAGATCTTTAATTCCTTGACAGGTGATTCTTTCTTTACCTTCCATCATAAGTACATTGTGCTTCATCTAGAAACAAATATAGATGTTTAGTTCATTAACAGATTATACCTTTTTTAATATGTATAATCATATGCTACCTAATGCCTCCCGTAGAAAACGAAATGATATATGTATTTTTTAATATAAGATTTGAATCTTACACTCCTATTATTGTGCAGAAACTTTAACTATTGGTATCACCCATCTCAATATACACTACAGGAAATGCATTTTGTGTCCTCGGCCATATCGATTTTTGTCGTCGGCCCATGAACCGAGGACAAAACATTCATCTGTGTCGTCGGTAAATATATTGTCGGGGACAAAAGTGCATGGATGCTGTTTGGCGGATGGCCAGGATTACTTGTGTTGTCGGGTGTAAAAGGCCGAGGACACAAATATAACTTGTGTCGTCAGGAGTTTTAGGACCGAGGACACAGATTGGCCTACCAAACGGCGCAATGACGGCCCAAATAGGACGGCCCCACATGTTAGTAGTGATCTCTGATTGTATCGTCGGCTCTTTGAAGGCTGACGACAGCTTGCTCATCTGGGCCCACCCATCAGGCATGTCGCCCATGACAGTCAGGTGGGTCCAGTGTTGTTTGTGTCCTCGGCATTTGATGGGCCGAGGACATTATACTTTATAAGATTTGGGATTTTTAATGGCATTGAGAATAAAAAGAATGAGAAAATATTTTTATGCTTGTTCTATTTAACTTTGTAGTAATTACATTGTTGTCAAAAGATTAACATGACGAATAGTTCATTAGGGTACTTTCTAATCATCGTATGCTACTTAGCTTACGAGTACAACATGTGATAAAGAGTTTGGTTTATTGAGAAATATTGCACATATTAACATGCTACACATAATTTGTCAAGTAAACGTTGTAAAATGTACTATAGATCGATATGATAGGGTGTAAATTGGGGGGACGGGGAGTTTGTGTCCTCGGCATATAACAAAACCAACGACACAAGGTACTTTGTGTAGTCGGTTTAGTTCTAGGCCGACGACACAAGTTTATTTGTGTACTCGGTAGTATTATTAGCCGACGACAAAATGTTAATTGTGTCATGGGCTGTACTGCAGCCAACTACACTATCACTTGTGTAGTTGGTTTTTAAAGGCCGACGACACAAGTCCTATGGACTTAGGAAGTAGGGCACACGCTATGAGTTCTAACGAGCCCAAAATTCCCCAAACCGCCGCCGCCCACCTCCCGTGTTCATGCACTGCGCCGCCGCCCACCTCCCGTGCGTGCACCCCGCCGCCACCGTCCCAAGCCTCGTGCACGCCACCGTCGCCTCAGTCCCCGGCCTCGTCCACGCCGCCGCCGTTGCCGGCCCTAGCCTTGTGCACCCCGCCGCCTCCGTTCCAAGCCTCAGCCCCTGCCACCACCGTCCTCCTCTGCCGGCCCTAGCCTCGTGCACCCCGCCGCCGCCGGCCTCAGCCTCGTGCACGCCGCTGCCGACCCTCAGCCCCTGCGCTCAGACTCTCCCCGCCCGTCCACGCCTCCGTTGTCTCCTCCCGCACGCCGCCGCCGTCTCTCGCCGCCCCTCCGCACCACAGCCGGCCCCGGCCTCACCCCTCCGTGCCGCCGCCGCCGCGTGCGCCGCGTGCCCTTGCCTGTGCGCCGACGTCAACCTCACCCCTGCTTGCCGCCACCTCCCACCCTTGTACGCCGCCGTCCTCCGCCACCATCCTCCGCTGCCCGCCCCTGCACGCCAACGCCGGCCTCGGGCTTGCCCCGCCTTGCCGACGCCGACGCCGTGGCCAGCAGCCCACCTCCAACCCTTGTACGCCACCATCCTTCGCTGCCCGCCGCTGCCACCACCGTCCTCCGCCGCCGCCTGCAGCCCACCTCCCATCCTTGCACGCTGCCGCCGCGTGCCCTCATTTGCGCGCCGCCCTCGGATTCGCCCTCGCCCATCGCGGCCGTCCTTGGCCTCACCCCTCCGTGCTGCCACCTCCCTTGGCCGTGCCTCCTCCACCGCTCACCCCTACCGCCATCGTCCTCGGCCGCTGCCGACGCAGCACCCCTCACGTGAAAGCCACCCCACCCCCGCCCCTGCTTGCCTGCCACCGCCCAAGGCTTTTTGTTCTTCGTCCTCGGTGCCGCTTTCTCCTCCACATTCCGGCCCGTTCGCCACCCCCTCCTCCGCGCCACGGCCCGGCCCGGCTCCTTGTAGACGTTGTCTCCTCTTCCTCTGCAGAGTGTGTGGACCGACAATCTTAGGTATGTTTTATACAACTATGTATTTTTTTGCATATAACCTGTGTCGTCGGATAATCAACCTTAGTCATTTATTTCGCATTGAATACGTGTGTCATCCAAGCCAGTGTATCGTACCCATCCGGGAGGGTTACATGTTTCGTAGGGAACTCTGACGGTGAATCGTTGGGTTCCATTACGAGAGTTGTGGCTCTCTCGGGCTGTCCATGTTTTGGACAGCTCACGGATGTGTGCTTCTTGTGTATGGTCGTCGTGGCATATGCGTGTATGAGTCAAAATTCCGGTCACATAACCCAGTTGTTCTCCTAGTGCATAACATTAGCGGTACGCCGTACCCGTCGTTGCACTAGGGGAATAGCGGGGTTATGCTGCCGAAATTTTGACTTGTGCCCGCACGTGCCTTGACGTTCGTACGCATGAAGCACACATCCGTGGGTGGGTAAGCCCTCCTATGCAACAATCAAAAACTGCCTAAAGCCTTTAACCGTGCGTACATTCACAGCCTGTGTTCAGAGAGCGATGGAAGATCGTAGCTAGATGTACAATGGTTGGAGCAAAACTAGCAGTCACACGAATGAATGGTTTGAAAAGGCACGAGCATTTGTGGATTATGCTTTCCGAGGGTTTGCTGATCCTAACAAGGTGGTCGTGCTATGCCCGTGCGCCGCGTGCTCGAATAGCGTAAAGAGGAGTAAGAAGGACATCGGTTTTCACCTTTAAAAGCATGGGTTTAAGTCGAACTATTTTGTTTGGAGAGATCATGGAGGAAGAGAGCTCCAGTGTCCATTCCAATTGATGTTGTGGAGGGCTATTCGTCTGAGGAAGAGTCTGTGCCACTTGCAGAGCAGTTTGATAGTCTTATGCATTTTGCGAAAGTACCCCTACATGAGCATACTGAAGTGAACTTGTTGTCAGCTGTGTCTCGTCTGATGGCGATTAAGAGTAAGTACAATCTATCATCCAATTGCTACAATGATCTATGCAACCTTTTAGATAGTGTTCTTCCGACAGGCCACAAGATGCCACCCAACCTGTAAGAATCAAGGAAGCTCCTTAGTGTGCTAGGAATGCCTACGAGAAAATTGACTATTGTGCCAGGTTCTGTATGCTGTTCTGTAAAGGTGATTAAATTGTGACTCACTGCAAGCACTGCAAAGAGAGTCGGTACGAGGAAGTAGAGGGGGTGGACGGTAAAAATAAACAAACAACCGTTGCGCGGAAAACATTACGTTTCTTTCTGATAACTCAACGTTTACAGCGGCTGTACATGTCCAAAACCACTGCGAGACACATGCGGTGGCACAGAGAGGGACGTAAAAAAGAGGGTGTTATGATTCATCTGTCCGACGGGGAAGCTTGAAAGTATTTTGCTCAGCAAAACCCAGAGTTTGCGGCGAAGATAAGGAATGTGTATCTTGGTATCGCAACGGACAGGTTCACACCCATCAATATGACTTCTCACCTGTACTCTTGTTGGCCAGTATTCACTATTCCGTGTAATTTGCCCCCTCAACTATGCATGAAAGAGGAGTACATGTTCCTTTCTCTCATTGTACCTGCACCAAAAAATCCTGGCAAACATTTAGATTTGTTAATTCAACCCTTGGTGGAAGAGCTGAGTGACCTTTGGTCTAAAGGTATGTTGACACATGACAGCTACACTAGGAAGAACTTTAGGATGCGTTCTGCATACTTGTGGTCTATCCACGATTTTTCGGTGTATGGCATGTTCTCAGGGTGGAGCACGCATGTACGACTCTCGTGCCCCATATGTATGGGTAATACTGGTGTAGTTCAACTGGAAAATGGCGGCAAATCCTGTTGGTTTGGCTGTCACCGTTGTCACCTAGAGCTGGACCACCCATTTAGGAATAAAAAAAATGCATTTCGTAAAAACACAGTAGTGACGGCAGGGCCACCTGAATGGCTTGAAGTGGCCGATATTATCGAATGGCATGATAATATCGTCGAAGGGGGTGGTTATGTGGATAATTATGGCAAGGAACAGCATTGGACTCATAAATGTTGCATTCATAGCCTGCCGTATGCAAAGGACCTAAGAATCCTCACAATGTTGATCTCAGGGGCGGACCCACCACTAGGGCAGGGTGGGCCGCGGCCCGAGCTTGATTTTTTGGGCTCCTTATACGCTAGGTTTAGTATAGGGGAGTTATACCAGATTACCAGTTAATTTCGATCTAGGTAGGGCCGAATGGAGCAATTCAGCCCATGGCAGGACTTCGGCCCACATCTCCAAAGGCCACAGCGCCGTTCTCTATATCACTGTCTCACCGCCCTCTCTGTATCGCTCTCTCTCGGTCTCTCCCCTCTCTATATCGCTCCCTCGCAGCATTGGGGTCAGCGGCGTCCGCATAGACGCACCGCGCACGCCGCATGGGATTGGGGGCAGTCGACGGAGAAGGCGAGCGCCGAGGCGCCCCAGCGCCCCGGCGGCGGCGAGGCCGCCGCCCTCTGTGTCCGACAAGATCCAGGCGAGCACAGCGGCTACCCCTCCGGCCTCCATAGCAGACGGCTCGAGCTCGGCTCCACGCCTCCACCCGGTGGGGAGCATCACCGCCTGTTCGAGGTCCGCTCCCCCCGCGTATTAATCCGTCTTAAATTGGTCTAGACTACATGATTTAGTGGTTATCGACGGGTGGATATGCAAGGATTTAGGCCGAATGAGATAGACAAGGGGGAAGGATTCAATTTGCGTGCGGATTTGGGGATTAGGCTTGCCCTACCTTGATTTTCATCCTGCGTCCACCACTGGTTGATCTAATGCATCAAGAAAATAATATGTGCGAGGCTGTTGTGAACATAAACTGGGACATCGTTAGGAGAACCAAAGATAACAAAAAAGTCCGTTTGGACTGTGCTCTGATCTGTAAACAGGCGGCCATGAACATTGATGATCGTTGTCGTAAACCAAGGGCAAAGTACTGTCTCACGCGGACACAAGTAAAAGAGGTACTACTCTGGATAAAAACTAAGGTGAAATTTCCTGATGAGTATGCATTAAACATTCGGCATGCGGTCAGTCTTAAACAATGTAAGTTAAACGGAATGAAGACGCACGACTACAAAGTTTTCATCGAGCGTCTGTTTCCGGCGGCGTGGCGTGGTTTTGTTGAAGAGGACATATGGAGAACATTGGCAGAGCTTAGTTTCTTCTCTCGAGAGATTTGTGCTAAAAAGATCACAGCATCTAGGATGGATGAATTGGAGAACGAAATAGTTGTGCTGGTAACAAAGCTTGAGAAGATATATGTTTCAGGGTTTTTCAATGTCATGCAACATTTATTAGTACATCTGCCTTATGAAGCAAAAGTTGGGGGGCCTGCGTAGTTTAGGTGGATGTATTCCATCGAATGAATGATGAAAAGTATTAGAGCGAAAGTGGAGAACAAAGCTCGTGTTGAAGGAAGTATTGCCGAAGCTTGGCTATGTCAAGATGTCTCGTACTTCACGAGTAAATATTTCACCGTAAATAGCAATGTAAATGCCCCTGTACCGAGTTATAAGAAGGCTCTCCGCAGAACTTTTTCTAGTCGGGTGGTGTTCTGTGATCAAGCAGGAGGTTATCCTATAGGTAAAAACACAACTCGTGAGTTGGAAGAAAAGTAAAAAATTCTTCTACAACTGTATGTGTACGACAACATGGATGAAATGGAGGTCTACATTGCGTAACTCCTATTCTGGTATGATCATATGCAACAATATATTTGCGATCATATGAAATTTACTTCAATATCTGTCAAAATTTGTAGGCAATTTATTGCATAACATTGGACAAGACTAGAGCAACCTTCTAATGAACAAGTTGAAAACCTAAAAAAAATGGCCGTGGACGAGACCATCCAAATTTCTTGACTTGGTTTCATTACCATGTAATTATCATACTTTTTCAAACTTTTATTTGTTTATCGTAATTTCAAAATTTAATTCTTAACCAAATTTGAACTGCAGTGCCAAAGACATGCTAGCGTACACAATGATCTCCGTCAAATGTCATGTGGCTGCAGACGTAGGGTGAAGGTCCATGGGTGTTATGATGCACGTGGGTATCGTTTTCGATCTAAATCAGTTAACTCGTCCCAATGCACCTACAGTTAATAGTGGCGTCGTGAGTTATGTATCAGATGAGGCAGGTGGAGTCATTGAGTACTACGGAGTCATCGAGGAGATAGTAGAAATTTCATTTGAAGGCAACAATGATCTCTCGCTTGTTCTGTTTCGTTGCACCTGGTTCCACGCAAACCGTGGAGTGCGACGAACTCTTGAACTAGGACTGACTGAGATCAATCATACACAGTTGTATACTAGGCCTAACGTGTTCATTCTTCCTGAACAAGCCGAGCAGGTGTTCTATCTACCATATGCTCACCCAAATTTCAAAAATTATTGGATTATCCATAAATGCCTCCCGCCTGGAAGATTGCTTGGCCTCACAGATGATGACTACGAGACTCAGCCAAATGGCCAACCGTTTCAAGAAAATGATTTACCTGGAGAGTTGCAAGTGCATATTGGTGATGAGCTTGATAACCTTGTGGGCGCTATAAATCCATAAGACGAGGAGGTGGTTGATGACATGGACGAGGAGGAAGAGGAGGAGGACGAGAGAGGCGAACAAGACGAGGAAGAAGAAACTGCATAAGATTTTTAAGCGTACGGTGACATATGTAATGCATTAATTGCTGTATTATTTAATTTTATTTGTATTAAACAATTACTGCATTATTTAATTTTATTCTAACATACAAATTTTGAATACAATGCAGGATGACAGGGTGGCTCAAAAAAATGCTAGCAAGGCTAAAAGAGTCTTTAGGAGGGGGCCTAGGAAGAGTAAGCCTAGTCCGTCCGCTTACTACACGTCAGAGGAGGATGAGGAGAAGTTGGTTGGCACTGATGGTGATGCAGGGTCCGGTTCTGGGGGGGAGGGAGGTGGTTGGCAGGAGCATGAGGGTTATGGGCAGGAGCATGAGGGTTATGGGCAGGAGGAAGCAGGTGATGGGCACGAGGATGAGGGCTCTCATGGGGAGAAAGCAGTTGATGGGCAGGAGCAGGAGGGTTCTGGTGGAGAGGAGGTTGGTGGTGAATGGGGCCAGGATGCCACTGAGGCAGGATCCTCGAGTTCTCAGAAACCACGTAAAGGAAGGGGGCGGAAGGAGGATGAGGGCTCTAAGGGGGAGGAAGAAGGTGATGGGCAAGAGCAGGAGGGTTCTGGGGGGGGAGGAGGTTGGTGGTGAATGGGGCCAGGATGCCACTGAGGCAGGATCCTCGAGTTCTCAGAAACCACGTAAAGGAAGGGGGCGGAATAAATTACCGAAAGCTCTCACTAATCGAGCTGATAGAGTTGAGGTGCAAGTCAACAAGGGACAAAAGTAAGTTGTATCACACTTACGATATTTTCCATATGAGTTTTCTATGGTTTGTAACAATGGTTAAGTTATTTCCATATGTTCTTCATACAGTGGTTTAATTTGTCTCAACAAGGGAAAGTAAGAGCCAGGACACTTGCTTGGGGTCGTCTTGAGGTCGTACTACCCAGGGGTAGTGAAGGATGGTGGGACACGCCGACCAGCCTATAGTTGGAAAGACTACTCGCTGGTGAAGAAGATAATGGAAATATCGTTTCCGATAAATGCATTGAAGAGTTCTGGGTATATTCAAACTACATGTTTGTTCGCACCTTTACTGCATTTATCTCGTTAACTTTACATTATAACTTGTACATGATTGTGTTTCGTTTCAGGCTCACTATCGACTTCCTGGCAATCCGACTAGACATGACTATGCAAATGTAAGGGTTGTGCTAGACAAGATGGCACAAAAGACATTCAGGGACGCCATCAGGGGAGCCCGTTGAGATGCAGTTCTCAAACACTGTAAAAGGGAAGGTATTGAGATGAGAAGGAGTGATGCTACAAAAGAGTATCTCGATGCTAAATCCAATCTCTGTTGGCGTCCTGATTAGATGGACAAGTGTCCGGATGCTTGGAAGTTGCTTTCTACAATGTGGTCTTCGGAAGAATGGATAAACTTCTCAGCAAGAAATAGGGAGAATCGGAATTCTAATCCTAAAATCTGCAAGACATATCTTGGTGCTTATGGCATTGCCCACCTTGAACAGGATATAGTAAGACCTATTTTGTCGTTTAAGTCATTTCTCTCATTTTCTTTACATGCTAACTTTGCAATTTACATATCTGTAGGAAGCTGAGACAGGGATTGAGCCCGATGGCTTTATATCGTGGATAGGCGCGCACACTCCACGTCCACGACCTGATGGGACACGACCACCACTTCCACCAACATGTCAGGATAAAATTGTAAGTGTCTTACTATCTATATGTATGATACTTTTCTCTTAGTGTTTCAACCTTCGATATTTTTATTTTGCAGAATTCCTACGTGGAAGCATACAAGGATAAACATGGCTCAGAAAGCGCTCCTTTGCAAGAGCCGGTCGACCCTACGGTCATATACGACTCGTTTGGTGGGTTGGCACATGGCAGGCTAGGTTTTATGGACACATCACTGCCTAGAGACCAGTACAGGGACCATGTGAAGTCACGTCGACGGGAGACAAGTTCTTCTACTGCCAGAGCTGCCCTAGCCCACACTCAAGAGTTGGAGGCCGTCCTGAAAAAGCAACAGGAAAGAGATGAGGCGACACAACGACGACTGGACGAGATGGAGCGAAAGAGTCAGGTGGATGCTACAATGTTAGTGACCATGCAGACCTAGAACATGATGTTATGGGCCGCAATCCAGGTTAACTTGTAATTAGTTTTACCTACTTGTCTTTCCTTTTGTAACTGCTAACAAATATGCATGTACATCTATACACAGGGTATGCAGTCGGGCGCCGGAACATCACAATCACCTACATCCTCTCAGCACCATGTGCCTCTCCCCCAGTTCGTCTTCCAGCCAACAACGGATGCGCCGTTCCACAAAGCGGAAATTCTACTCAGTTCGTGATGCCGGGATCATTCCCAACGTGGCCATTCACGACTGCGGCATTGCCACCGACCGCTTCTCCGGGGGTAAGTCTTCCTCCTTTATGTGTTTCTCTAATTAAATATGCATTTCAAACATAGAATTAAAATTTCATAAATTGAAACAATAAATAGGTCTCCGGCTCAGCTACGCCTGCGCCTGCCATGAACACACAGCTTGGGGATGAGACCACTGGGGACGGCACTGCAGACGCCACCAGATCGACCGAGGAGCAATTTGTAGAAGGGATCATCGGCGATCCATTTGCGAGTTCTCAAGTTTAGGTTTGTTTTATGTTAAACTGTACAATGGGCGTTAAACGTTGATTTGTAGATTGTCTACTATCGATGCTCGTTGTATGTTTGTTGTGGACGGCCGATATGGTTTCGAGATGAATTTCGAATGTTAATATTGTTTAAATGTGTGTGATGGCGCAATGCGATGGATGTATGTGATATAAATTGTATGTGACTTGTGGGGAATATGGCCGTATGATTCTGGGATATTGGGGTTTTTTTTGCAGGTTAAAAATGTGATTTTTTTTTTCAAATTATAGGATTTTTTTTGCTGCAAAACAACTTGTGTCCTCGGCCTAACCCAAAGCCGACGACACAAGTGCCTGGTGCCAGGTGTGCCGCGCCATACATTGTCCTCGGCTATATAACTTCCCGACGACACAACTTGATGTTTGTCGTCGGTAGTAATAAAAGCCGACGACACAACTTGATTTTTGTCCTCGGCAGTAATAAAAGCCGACGACACAACTTAATTTTTGTCCTCAGTAGTAATAAAAGCCAACGACACAAATCGATTTTTTTGTACTCGGCTACGAAAACCCGACGACAAAAGTTGCCAGGTGGGCCCCCATGTCAGAATGGGATACGGCCGTTAGTGATACATTTTGTCGTCGGTTACGCTGGCCCGAGGACACAAGTCACCAGCAATGGCTCGGCTGGAGGTGGGTTTTTGTCCTCGGTAGTTATGCGGGCCGACGACACAGGTCCTTTGTGTCGTCCACTTTGTGTCGTCGGCTTTGTGTCGTCGGGATTTGGGCTTGTGTCGTCGGTTTTGGCCGACGTCAGTAACCGACGACACTGACGCACTACCATGAGAAACCTCAATTCATGTCCAAGTTATTAAGTTACTAGTGTAAAATCTTTTGTGAAACTACTGTTTTGGAGCGATTATACCAGAACAAGTAATAATTTAGGTGAATGCATTAGTTAATCATGTTTTCACTTAGAAGTTGTGGACAACATGGGCCTTGGGTATCCTCACGGAAGGCCCATGAGGTAACAAACGGGGGCAACTCGAGCCGGCTGGAAGAGGATGGTAACCACCCGGACTACATGTGACCTGGACGTAAAGGATAGTCCCAAGGATAGCGTTAGGTTCCGTGTGATTAGGAGATTCATAATTGTAAACACCGATGCGTATACGTGCTGGACTCCCTAGAGATGAGATTCGGTACATCATATCGGATAAGACCATGTAACCTTATCCCCCTTACACTATATAAGGGGAGGGGTGAGGGCCATAGAGGCATAAGCTTTTTGATCATTAGATCACCATCGTAATTCCACGAGTGCAGGATTAGGGCGTTACCTCCACCATGAGGGCCTGAACCTAGATAATCCCTGTCTTGCGTTTCCTTCAAGCTTGAGATCTAGCACATAACCCCATTCAAATCTATTGCCGACGATAACCCCTCGATTAATCACCCATCGACAGTTGGAGTGCCAGGTAGGGGAAGCGTCGAGATCGTCATCAGGCTTGATGGCACCGTTAAAGTTGTTCACTGTCGTCTTCGTACCAGGGGAAGCATTACGCTTCGGATCCCTGGACTTTGTAGCCAACGACATCGGCAATCTTCATCTCTCCCTTCTTGGGGAGACCTCGTCTCAAGAAGGTACCTGCGCTTTACCGTCCTTCACTATTTGGACTGGAAAATTCTGCAGCTACCTTCGCCAGATCAAGGAGCTAGCAATTCCATCCCGTACCCTCCTCCAGAGCGGGCAGAGAAGTATTCGGCACCAATGCTTTCTCGGACTCCGACAAGATCCAGTTCGCGGGAGCCTCTGCATCTCAGATTGGATTTCCCTTCGGGTTCAGGAACTCTGTTATGACCTTCACACAGACTTTCCTCGAACTCGGGACAGGAGGTGATCACACTAAGGATCAATCTCATATACCCATCGGAGCGATCTGACCGGATCCAACTACGTTTGTGGGTGTCATTAATGGTGGCCAACCTCTCGCACAAACTGCGCAGGTCAGTTTCTCCAACTCGGAATACGAGTCGGATGAGAGCACATATGTATGCAACTATAATGAAGTCTTCGTCCTCAGTTCTGGTGACCACCACTCCACTTCTCAGCGCGCTGGGGATGAAGCCGTCGCCATGGAAGCGGTCGAGGCTGACCAACATCACGTAGAAGACCAAGAGTGCATGCATCAGCTTCAAATTTGCGGCCGCAATGTTGAGAACGAATTGCGGGCGGTGAAGCTGAGGGAGCACGATGTCTATACGACCCCACAAGCCAACATCGTCGCTTCAAAAACTCTTCTGGAGATAGTCCGCTCCTCCAAA
This sequence comes from Raddia distichophylla, assembly GCA_005191435.1. Taxonomy (NCBI): domain Eukaryota; kingdom Viridiplantae; phylum Streptophyta; class Magnoliopsida; order Poales; family Poaceae; genus Raddia; species Raddia distichophylla. The sequence goes on from SPJY01016799.1 coordinate 631,347, forward strand.
CCCTGGGTCGAGCAACGACCATGGTCGAGATGGCCGCAATCTAGCAGAACGACGCGCATCTGGCCCTGACAGTGCCCGTGATGGCTAACAGCTATTCCGCTCGCAACCGGAGCAAGGCGCGCGCGTCCGCCTCTGGAGGATTAGATCGATCAGCGGGCCATGACCTCTGCGACGATATAGAAGCCAGAAGGAGGGAGCGTGCCGACAGTGAGCGGGTTTCCCGTAGCCATCGCAGTCGGCAGAACGAGAACCACACCGAGAGCACAGCGAGTCGGCATGACCATCTTGGCGGGTATTCTCGTCAGGGCCAACGTCATGAACGCCGCAACAGATCTCCGCGGCGACAACAACCACGATCCTTGGAAGGAATTCGGGCGTACACCCCGGATCTCCATCCTGTGGTCTGGCCAGATGGATTCAACCTCAAAGGCATCGATGGCGAGAGGGACCCAAAGAACTGGCTGTAGGTCTATGGCGTGGCAGTCAGCGCAGCAGGAGGTGATCAGAATGTTTATGACGAATTATTTCCCAGTCACTCTGACCCCAACAGCCCAAACCTGGTTGACTGGACTCCCAGAGAATTCCATTGAATCTTGGGACGAAAGACTCGCCGAGAGGTGGGAGATTGGTCAACTACATCATCGGAAGAACGAGACTATTCTCGAGTTTATCAAACATTTTACGAAGAATAAGAATGAGATCCGGGATGTTTCGGAGCAAACCATCATCGTTGCATTTTTTGCCGGATGCAAATTCGAAGAGCTGATCAGGAAGATGACCCAGGACCCCCGATGACACTTAAGGCGATGTTCACAATGGAGGATCAGGAAGCCAACGCCGAAGAGGCCATCCTCAACCATCGAGGCAGCCACGACGGAGGCTTCAAGAAGAAGCCGAATGATGAACCAGGAAAACCGAAGGATAAGAAGCACAAGGGGTATGATATGGTCGCAAACGTGGAGCGTAATCGGCCAAAGCGCCCCAACGACAACGACTACAACAAAGTCATGGAGGCAGTGTGTCCTTTTCACCCTCGCAGAAAACATGCTGCGAAAGATTGTCTTATCTTGCAAAAGTTCGCCTGACAACTCCAAGCAGTCGGCGGCTAAGGGTGGCCAAGGCATGAAGCCGGATAATGACTATCAAGACACGAAGCGCGAGATTAGTTATATATTCGGCGGATCATATGCGTATGAGTCCAAGCGGAAGAAAAATCTAACCACTTGGGAAATCAACGCAATCTTGCCCGCGACCTCCAATTATCTATGCTGGTTGGAGGTTCCAATCACCTTTGATCGATCGGACCACCCAGATTGGATAATCTTCCCTGGAAGTTACCCTCTGGTTCTAGATCCGGTTGTTCGAGGGAACAAGCTTAAAAGGGTCCTGGCCGATATCGGAAGCGGAATAAACGACCTTTTCGTCAAGGCCATGATCGGCTGGAAGAGGCTAGGGAAGCAGCAATGATCCAGTTGGCCAAATACCAAAAGGGCCTGCGTCACTATCATCGACGCAATATACAAGGTCGTACATTCTTCAAGGGAGATCTGGTCCTCCGAAGGGATCAGAAGCATGACCATAAACTCCCCCCACCTTGGGAAGGCCCCTATGTGATCGATGAGGTGACTCGCTTGGGAGCTTATCGACTCAAACGTGAGGATAGATTGGTTGTGCCTAACACACTACACCACGTCCCAAAAACAAGGACATACAGTCTGACGGGAAAAATACATCTAGTGACAGTGAGTCTGTCGGTAAAGATACAGACAGACGAATTGATGGGAAAGCCTCCCTCTACCGACAGAAAGTCCATTACTAAAATATTTGTTTTTTAGGAATACATGGTCTGTCGCTAAATATGTGATATGGTGATAGACGGTCCGCCGGAAGAAATAGACTGTTGCTATTAGTACAAAAAAAAAACATCCGGAAGCAGCTGGCGCACTGCGCGCGCGGGAACAATCTGGCTCAGCGCGCTACTGGAAAATAAGCGCGGGAGGTATAGGTAATAAAAAATGATTTTATATATAAGGTGCCTTCTCGTCGCCTGATCATTGGCCCACCGATAAGACATAAGGTGCCTTCTCCTCGCCTGAGACCAGATCGATGCATTTGCCCCCAAATCCAAACCTAGCCGCACGCTCCACTCCATGGAAGCGATCCTGCTGACTCCACACACTCGCCGCCGCTCACCGACTAGCTCGCATGTGTCCGGCTACCAGTAGCTTCGCCTTCCCGTCTCCACTCGCGGCCTCGCAAGAACGTCCGGTCGCCATCTCTGCTGCCATCGCCGACTGACGGCATCAGATCTCTATCCAACAAGGCCGCCCACACCGAAGTGTGCCACCAGCTATCCCTCGTCGCCTCCCCACCATTTGCTGCCATCCTCCCGGCCTGCGGCACCTCCAAGCACGCTATTGGTGGCTCTTGAAACCCTTAAGTTTCCCCCATCTGATTCTTTTGGGTGCAAGGTACCAAAGGTGTTCACATCTTTCAAGGTTTGTCCTATGGATCTGAGGCACTTGCTATTATTTATTTTTGTGCTTGCATAAATGTGATTTAGAAAAAGTTGGATATGGACTATATGTGTTGGTTTCTGCAATTTGATTTTTTAATGCCATGTCGCGTATTTGGTATATTTGAAACCGTTCACAGCATAATATGTATAGTTGTTCTTGACTTGGAATTAAATTTGCTGGATGTATGTGCTGGATGGAGAGAGATGTAGCTACTGACTTCATGATTTATATGGAGAAATGTCATTAACATGCACGGGCAGTAATTACTTTATCTTAGATAGCTATGTCTGTCTAAATCTGATCGATTATCTTTACCTTCATTTGCTGTGATTTGCTCTATATTTTTTTCCATCCGTTGTGTGGTGGGGACATCAGTCGTTGTGAAATTATTTTATGAAACATAAAATTGAAGTGATGCAAAGGAGAGGTCGGGGAGGCAAATATACTTGTAGAACAACTCTCTTCCCATAGTAGGATGAAACAAATGTTGTCTTCATGGTATCAGATGAGCACTAGCATTTACTTAGTACTAGTAGCAAAACAAATGTTGTTTTCATGGTATCAGATGATCAGCACTAGCATTTACTTAGTAGTAGTAGCAATCATCTAGGTTATACAACAAGCATGACCAGTTATTATATAATTGTTGATGCAAATGAACCTAGGTAAGTATTTTCTTTATGTTGATGTATTATTTCTTGCATTAGTACTTTCTTCCAATATATGTGTTGACTATCATGCATTCAGGAGTAAAGACGGCAAGAAGCGCACAACAAAGCGACGACGAAGAAGATAACACAGTCAATGAGTATGAGCAAGAGAGGTTGGCAAGAATGGTGATCCTTAAGAAAAAGTTGGAATCTTGCAATATCCCTCAGTTATGTCAACAACTTGGAGCTAGCACATCGCATAGACCAAAGAAAGTATCAAAGGTAACTGTTGAACCTATTAAATAATAATGGTTCTATCTATTATATATCATTCACTTTCTTACATAAATACTGTTTCTTGCAGACAACTCATGGCACAAGTGAAGTGCCATTTAAAGATCATCGTAATAACTTCGTATAGCATACATTATACGAAGTTATACGAATATATATTTGTCATAAGTAATTAGTAATATGGTATTTTCATGTATACACATAGGTATTTGTTGCGATGCAAGGGTTATGTTCGTACTAAAAGTCATCCAGAGGGATCAATTGCGGAGAGCTATTTATTTGATGAGAGCCTAACATTTTGTTCCCGGTATCTACAAGGTGAGACTCGATTTACACGTCGAGTTAGAAATGATGAGGGTTTGCATGTGGAAAGTAGTAGTAACACTCCTTTCTTCCGCATCATTGGTCGAGGATTGGCCGGAAAGCGTAGTGTGACATTAGATAATAAAACATGGATTCAAGCACATAGATATGTTGTGTCCAACTACGACAACATAGAACCATACTTAAAGTAAGTTTTCTAAATAATTGTATGTAGTAGCATGACACACTTATGCTTTATTGTTAAAACTTGATTTCTGTGTGCAGCAAACATATTGAGTATCTTTCCTCAAACGGTCTTCAAAATAAAGAAATTGAACATCTTCATTACTTGACCTTCCATGAGTGGTTTAAGTCGTATGTAAGTTGACACAAAACATTGCCAACTTGTAATTTTCTATAATTTATATTTTTATTAACATGTAACAAGAATATTCCTTAATCACAGGTGGCAGAAACTAGTGAAGAAATATCAGAAGAGATTAAAATTTTAGCTGAAGAGCCATTCGCAGTAGCACAAAAGTATAGTAGCTACACAATAAATGGGTATAACTTCCATACATATTCGTATGATGTGAGTAGGCCCGTTCAATGTAGCGGAGTAGCTCTTATTGCTCAAACCACATGTTTTGAAAGAGGGCACAAGGACAATCCCACAAAAGGGAACAAAAAATTTTATGGTATTATAAAAGAAATTGTTGAGCTCAATTATAGGAACAAGGGAAATGTTGTCTTGTTCAAATGTGATTGGGTTGATAACCGCATAGCTGAAAAATGGGTTAGAACAGATCAATTTGGGATCACTATCGTGAATTTTAATCATTTGTTTAATACCGGTGAGGATATAAGTGACGAGCCTTTCATTTTAGCATCACAAGCATGTCAAGTTTATTATGTGAAAGAGGCAATTCAATCTGAATGGTCAGCTGTTGTTCAATGCAAACTGTCGACGATTGGGATATCGGTCCCAAGTCAACTAAGGTTCTTGAGAAAGGGAGATAGAAGACTTGCTGAGCAAGGCGAACAGCAATCAATGAGCAACAGGGAGACACAGGGTTTTTATCCTGGTTCGGGCATCTCGAAGGAGATAATAGCCCTACGTCCAGCCTTTCTTTATATCAAAGAGAATTACAAGGTGGAACCTCGACGAGACGAATAGGTCTCGGCGAGACTATGGGAATACGGGATGTGTTATGCGACAATGCAACATCTCTTGGTCCCTCTACACGCCGTAGGGGCCCTGTTTATATAGTGTTGAACAACCGACCTACCAAGGGATAATCGGGCCGGGCTAACTACGAGATCGTAACGAACTCATACATGCCAAATGCATCCCGAGGTAGGTAAGGTATACTCCAATTCTTGGGGATCACGACGTCTCCTCCAATCCGGGAAACCACGTCCGGGTCTTCACGTAGCCGTGCAGAACTCTTGTTCGAGTCGGACTCAAACAGGAATCCTTGGCCATTACACACCGTGCCAGCCAGGAAGTTCTTCGGCAGGATGCACATGGGCCTGATAGAACCTTCTAGGGAACTGGGCCCTAGTAGGCTGTTCGATTGAGCCGTCAGGGAATGGGCCGTGATTTTATCCCCGACAGCTAGCCCCCGAGACTCAAGTGGAATATCTCGCTAGAGTGGGGTCTTCCTCTTGAGACTCCAAGTCACAAAGAGGGAAAGTTTGCTGTTACGAGAATGTACAAAAGCGACCGAACAGGCAGTGTTAGCCTAAACGGTAAACAGTCGGTCAACCATCGTTTAGCCAATATTCGGACTACACGGTTGCTTAAACGGACTAAAAAACAGATTGAACGGGATTAAATGGATTAATCGGCCTAAACGGCCTACACGGTTGTCTAGCGAGTAGTGTTTAAACGTCGTGTAAACAGGCTAAATGGCTGTTTAGGCGAATAGTGCGAACAGGTTATGGTTCTACCGAACAAGACTTGTCCGGGATCGAACAAACCCGATCAATACCGAGCAACTCTATTGCGTCGAACAGGGAACAACATATGTCCGAGCAGAGCACCCAGTCCTCAGTGTAGACACTGGAAAAAAGTAGCCATTGGCAGATTCTAACGGTAATTTCGCTGCGCAGTGAAAACAGGCGACCGTTTTTACATAGCAGTTGCAGTAAAAAACTAGCCGTTTGTAGCGAAAAAACGTTGCAGAGCTGCTCGCCTGGGACTATAAAAGCACCCAAGCCGTCCGAGGCATGCCACTTCCGCTCTCACGCACCTTTCCTTCCCAAGCTCTATTCCAACCGCGCTAAGCACCAAACAGCCAAACTCCACCACCAAAGCTGCTCGTCCAAACCTAGGGATTGTTATGGCCAAGTTCTCAGGCACTAGCATGACCGAGGAGGACTTGAAGGCCTTGGAGGCTGAGGGGCACATCGATGCCGGCAGTTGGAGGCTGCCCAGGCAGGAAAAAGAACTGAAGCTGCTCGAGGGCGAGTTTGTCAACTTCGAGCAGTTCGATGTATTTGGGTTGAGGTCTTCCGAAAGCGATTTCGTGGAGGCCTTCCTTAACATCAGCAGATTGGAGGTGGCGAACCTCAATCCTAACTCCATCCTCCAGATGCCCGTCTTCGCACACCTGTGCGAGGCCTATCTGGGAATCGATCCGTCGGTGGGACTGTTCCTTCACTACTACACGGTGACGAGGAGCAGCTCCGCCGCTTCCGGACTTGGGTGCTACTACCTCAAGCTCCGGGCAACTGCCGACGACGTTCCGTACCCTCGTCCGCCGCTGCTCGACTCAATGGGCGCGTGGTGTATGAGGTGGTTCTACACCCAGCAAGCTCGTCTTCACCAGACAAGCTCCGGCGAAGGGAACGCCAATGCCTCGGCCGGAGCTGTCCGACGAGGATTGGTACTTGACCCGGAAGATCGCTTCCCTCGTGGGTCTCGGGCTCACGGGCTGGGAGGTCATCCGGGACTTCACGGCGAATAGGATCTGTCCGCTGCGGAGGAGATCCTACCCCTTCTACAAAATAGAAGGCTGGGAGGACATCACCAGGGATAGCACGGGTAAGTTCCTTAAACACTCAACCATTCTCGATGATTTCATCCGAACAGGAACTAAAACTAATGTTTTGTTCTATTTGGGCAGTGCAACCAACCGACGCATGGGTGACCGAGCAGGTTGACTCCATGCTAAAGGCTGCTAGGAAGGACGGCGAGGTCACCGGTGAGGTGGCCTACACATGTCCAAGAAACGTGCTCATCCGCACAACTGAGGTAAGCTACTTAAACCCCATCCGGTTTGCAAGACTTACACGATTAGAGCATACTAACATTCGCTTCCCAAATACGCAGGAGGACCAGCTGATTCTCGGGGGGATCGTTGAGGTGCTCTCCGAGTCTGAGGGAGCGAGGAAGGGCAAGGCCAAAATTATCGTGAAGCCCAAGTTGGCAATCGAGCCGACGCGGAGCTCGCCGCGCCGCAGTGGACGCCAACCGCCTCTGAAGCCCCCTGTGGCGAAGAAGAGCGTTGAGCAAACCAAGCGCGAGCGCGGTCAGCCAAGGGAGGAACGCCCAAGCCCATCCCTCCTTACTCAGCAAAGCGACGAGGAGGTACGGAACTTGACCCTCTGGCTGAAGCGCTACTCGCAAGCTCACCCGGGCCATGTGAAATGGCTGCAACAGATCGCCGACCAGAGGAGGCTCGAAGAGAAAGTCGCGCGCAAGGAAAACTTCTTTATCATCGGCTGCCCAGGAGGAGGTCGCCACGGACGACGTGGACGCGGCGGTCGAGCAGTCCTTGCTGCCCGAGCACCTGCACAGTGCTTCGCGAGCAACGAGGCTACTCGCCCTTAAGGACAAGCTGGCAGCGTGGGCTGCACTCCCACCCGGCTCCACCGACCAGATCGACGCACTGAGGAGCGCGGTGGAGAGGCTGAAGGCCCAAGAAGCGGGGCGCGGCGCCACGGAGAGCAGAGCCAAGGTATTGGCTCTACCGGCTGCCCAAGGTGGGACCGAGCAGGCGGTCCTGCCAAGCACTTGTCGCAGGGGCAAATCGTCCCTATGGCGACGGTAACATCCGGAGAGCAGGGAGAAGTCCCTGCCCCCGAGGAGCAAGAAGAAGATCTCGAACAGGGGGATCAAGTCGCCCTGTCCGTAACCCCACCGATGTCTCTGACCAGAGAGGCGCCAGTCTTGCTCGAGGTTGCTCGGGCGGAGGAAGAGGAGCAGGAGCTATCAGGCGACAAGGATGCCGCTGCCAGCCCTCCCAGGACCGAAGTTGCCGGGGAGAGGAGGCGAGTCCGCGGGCGGGCGCGCTCCGACAAGAGGAAGCGCCGCACAGAGAGCCTCGTGCCGCGGTCGTTCCGAGCAGCCGGGGCTTCGCCACCCACGGCCTTGGTGTGCGCCTCAGCCGGAACTTGAAGACTCCGCTTCAAGAGGTAAAGCGCAAACCGAAATTTGTCCACTTTAAGTCACGAACAACTAAATGTGATGGATTTATTCTTCTCTTACTCAGGTCTTGCGGGGAACCATGGAAGACTTCGAAGAAGGCGTTGGCGTCGAGCGCAGCGCCATTCTGGGAGCATTCCAAGAGTACCGGACAAGGGAGCTCGAGGGGGAGCGCCTCGCACCAGCCAAAAGCCGAAGCCGACTGAAGGTCAAGGTTAAAAAGCTTAGGGCCCAGCTGGCTGAGGAGAGGCAGTCTTCCGCAGCACTCTAGGAGAAGATCTCCACCCTGTGGGTGTCACAGGAAGAGGCCGAGGAGATGCGCGGGCTGGCCGTGAGGGCGAGCACCGCGGAAAGAAGGGTCAAGGAGCTGGCTGAGCAGCTCAAGACCGCCGAGCAGCGCGCTAGTCAGAGTGAGGATCTGACCGAGCAGCTGCGCGCCAAGGCCGAAGAGGTCGAGGCCCTTCGTGCGGAGGCCGAGTAGCAGGCCAAGCACAAGACAATCAGCAAGGAGGAAGCCGAACGTCTCCGAGTTGAAGTTAGAGACGGAATCAAAGCCCGTGGTGAAGTCCTGCGCCTCAAATTAGAAACTGAGGAGCTAAAGGAGCAGCTTGCTTCCAAGTAGCAGTAGGGCTGTAACCCGAAAGGGCCTTGTACCTGAAACTTTTGTCAATGTAAATAAAGACTTACCTTTTCCCTGTAAAACAGAGCAGCAAAATGACAAGAACGAACAGGAAACTAAGAGCAAGGCGAAACAGCGCTAGAAAGTTTTTGGAAAAACGGTAGAACGGCAGCCTAACTCCCAGCCCCCGTTGTGCATCTGATCGAAAACCTGAGTTTGCGAACTCGAACAGGTGCACAAGAGAAAGAGCGACACCCTAGCCCCCGGTACGGACGATGCTTGAAGACCTAAGTTTGCGAAATCAAGCACGTGCGTAGAGAGTTAGAGCGACACCCGCATCTTGATCGGCTCATTCCGTGAACTGCTCGTCAACGTAAGTTAGGTGATTAAAAGGGTAACCGAACGAGGAAAGTGCCTCTGCCGCGGGGCTTATGAGAGCAGGCTTTGCCAAGTGGTTGGGTCGTGTGCGGTAAGTGCCTCTGCCGCGGAGGGCTTACGAGAGCAGATTTAGCCGCTAGGCGAAAGGTCGTGTTAAGCAACCATGAGTTTAGGAACTTGTTGAAACAAGATACGGGCAGGGAAATCCTGAAGATCGCGGAGTCAAGAATTCGCAAGACTGGGCAGCCATCAAGTGTTACCAGAGAGAAAGGTAGTTTGAGAAGACAAGGATTGAAAAGGGCCGCAGGGGACCGCGAACATTCACTGTTTATTGGATTGAACTTTACATGGCAGCCCGAGAGACTTGAACGAACTAAGGCGCGAAGTTTGACAAAAAGCGCAGAGCTAAGATAGCAAACAAGGGACCTACACAAAGAACTTACGAAGCTGGTCGATGTTCCAAGTGCTGGTCTGCTCTCTCCTGTCCTCCATTGCCAGGTGAACAGCCCCCGGGCGAGCAGTAGAAACGACCGTGAACGGGCCCTCTCATCGGGGAGTTAACTTGTTGGCATTGGATAGGTCCTAGACGCGGCGCAGAACGAGGTCGCCCACCTTCAAGGCCCTTGGTCGAACAGATTTGGCAGCGTGCCGGCGAAGATCTTACTGGTAGCGCGCCATTCTAACTTGTGTCCGGTCGCGTGTGCCTTCAAGGAGATCGAGTTCGAGCAAGCGCTCTTGCTCAGAGTCAACCAAGTTGACCGAGCTCGTGCGAGGCGAGCCGAGTACTATTTTGGCGGGCAAGATGGCTTCTGCACCGTAGACCAATTGGAAAGGAGTTTCCCCGGTTGCCCGGCTGGCTGTGGTGCGAACGGCCCAGAGGACGGAAGGAACTTCGTCAACCCAGGCTTTGTTGTGCTCGCGGAGTGCTGCGAACACGCGCTGCTTGATACCCTGGACTATTTGTCCGTAAGCTCGCTCGACTGCTCCATTTCTCTGTGGATGTGCCACAGAGGTGAAGCAGACCTTGGTTCCCAGCTGTTCGCAGTATTTCTGAAATAGCTCGCTTCTGAACTGGGGACCGTTATGTGATCAGCTTATGGGGAATCCCGAAGCGCGTGATCACATTGCTCTTGAAAAAGCGCACAGCCGTTTTGGCGTAAGGAGAAGACACAGGCTCTGCCTCAATCCACTTTGTGAAAGTATTAATGGCGACGAGCAAGTGTGTGTAGCCCTTGTACCCCTTGTTGAACGGACCGAGTAGATCCAGACCCCATGTGGAGAAAGGCCAAGATGGGGGATCGTTTGGAGCTCTTGGGCGGGCTTATGGGCCTTCTGGGCGTGAAATTAGCAAGCCTTACACTTAGTCACTACATCCTGGGCATCTTGTAACGTTGTGGCCCAATAATAACCCTTGCGAAACACTTTTCCAACCAGAGTTCTGAAGGAGGTGTGGTTGCCACAGGCACCCTCGTGTATGTCCCGAAGAAGGAACACACCCTCCTGCTGAGAGACGCATTTGGATAGGACTCCAAGAGCACCTTGCCGGTAAAGGATGCCGTCCACAAGCTTGTATGGACTAGCACGCCTTATAAGCCGAGAACGCTCGGCTTCGTCGTTGGGCAGGGTCCCATCTGCAAGGTACCGGACAAATGGCATTGTCCAGTCCGCAGCCCTCTCAATAACGGAGACAGCACCACCTGTCTCTGTTGCCTCGTCCGGAGACATGATAGAGGGCTTGTAAAGGTGCTCGACGAGCACCCCTGCCAGAGCAGGTTCGCGTGAGGATCCATACTTGGACAGCTGGTCACCAAGAAGTTGTCCTTCCTGGGCACGAAGAGCACCTCGAAAAATCGAAAGTGCTGCTCCAACTTTCTCACTTCAACCAGGTATCGCGCCATTGAGTCATCGCAGCATTGATACTCCTTGTTTACCTGGTTGATGACCAGCTGTGAATCTCCCTTCACAGTTAGCCGTTGGACGCCGAGCGACTTGCACGCTCTTAGTCCCGCGAGGAGGGCCTTGTACTCCGTGGCGTTGTTAGTCGCCGCAAAGTGTAGTTGGATAGAATATTGAAGTTGCTCTCCTTGAGGGGAGATGAGAACAAAACCAGCCCCCGAGTTTCCAGTGCGTGAGCCATCAAAAAACATGGTCCATGGGGGTTCGTCAGGTTGCTCGGGAGCTTCCTGGGATTTGGGCGGGCAAGTCCATTCAGCGACAAAGTCAGCTAGGACCTGTGACTTAATAGCAGTTCGGGCAGCAAATAACAGATCAAACTCTGCTAGTTCCATTGCCCACTTAGCTATACGTCCGCTAGATTCCTTGTTCCGTAGGATTTCTCCCAGAGGGAACGTGGTCGGGACCAGTATTTGATGCGCCTGGAAATAGTGGCGAAGCTTCCTGGAGGACATGAGCAAGGCGTAGAGCAGCTTCTGGACCTCAGGGTAACGCTCCTTTGATCCGTGAAGTACCTCGCTCACGTAATAGATTGGTCGCTGTATGCCTTCCCTTTCGACCGTCAAGACCGCGCTCACCGCTTGTGGCGTGCAACCTAAGTACAGCAGGAGCTGCTCGCCATGCCGCGGGGTAGTCAAGACGGGAGGATTGGACAGGTATCGCTTCAGATCCTGAAAGGATCTATCGGCTTCTTCTGTCCACTCGAAACCATTGTGCTTGCGCAGGGCCTTAAAGAAGGGCAGCCCGCGTTCGCCTTGACGGGAAATAAACCTGCTTAGAGCAGCCATCCGCCCAGTGAGGCTCTGTACTTCCTTTACGGTAGTTGGAGCCTGCATATTTTCAATGGCCTCGATTTTTTCAGGGTTGGCAGAAATACCTTGCGAACCAATAACATAACCGAGCAACATTCCAGATCGAACACCAAAGGTACACTTCTCTGGATTTAATTTTATTCGATGCCTGGTGAGATTACGAAAAGTCTCGGCCAGGTCTTTTACATGATCTGGAGCAAACTTGCTCTTTACAACTATGTCGTCGACATAGACCTCCAGGTTTTTTCCGCGCTGTTCTGGGAAAGTCTTCTCCATTAAGCGCTGGAACGTGGCACCAGCATTGCGCAGACCGAAAGACATGGTCGTATAGCAGAAAGTGCCGAAGGGGGTGATGAAGGCAGTCTTCTCTTCATCCTCGGGGGAGATGCTTATTTGGTGATAACCGGAGTAAGCATCCAAAAAACTCAAGAGCTGGGCATCCGCAGTCGCGTCGACCAGCTGGTCTATGCGAGGCAGCGGAAAATTGTCCTTAGGACAAGCAGCGTTCAAATCTGTATGATCGACACACATCCTCCACTTGCCACCTTTCTTCTTTACAATGACAGGGTTGGCCGGCCACTCGGTGTGATCAACCTCGCGGATTAAACCAGCAACGAGCAGCTTGCCAAGCTGATCCTCGATGATCCCCTGATTGAAATTTGAAAAGCGACGAAGTTTCTGGCGAACAGGCTTTTTGTCCGGCCGTACTACTAGTTTGTGCTCGATAACCTCCCTTGGGACCCCGGGCATGTCAGACGGATCCCGGGCAAACACGTCTGCATTAGCTCGGAGGAAGGCAATGAGCTCGCTTTCCTATTTACGGTCCAGATTGGCCCCCAAATGAACTGTCTTGGAAGAGTCATCAAGAGACAGCAGAACTTCCTTGGTCTCTCCCACTGGCTGGACGGAAACCTTGGGACGGGCAAGCTTGGTCTGCAGAACCTCGGGACCACGCGGTGGAAGCTGGTCGACCAGGGCAAGGGATTGCTCGTCGCAATCTAGAGCGGCCTTGTAGTTGTCTTTGACCGTGATCACGCCGTTAGGGCCCCGTATCTTCACGCAATGGTATGCATGGTGGGACATGGCCATGAACTTGCCAAGAGATGGCCGGCCCAAGATCGCGTTGTAAGCAGATGGGAAGTCGACCACGTCAAACGTGATCAACTCTGTCCGGAAGTTGCTTGGGCTGCCAAGGGTGACGGGCAGAACAATCTGCCCCAACGGCTTAATAGCGTCTCCCGGCACAATCCCATAGAAGGGCATCGCGACCTCTTTGAGCTTGGAGCGAGGGATCTGCATCTCGTCCAAGACCTTGGCAGAAAGCAAGTCTAGCGCACTCCCGCCGTCGATCAAGACACGGCCAACTCTAGCCTGATGGTCGGAGCGACCACCAGTGGGAGCCGCTGAGGCTTGGTCATCCCAGTGGGGCAATCCTCCTTAGAGAAGGAGATAGGAACCTCGGTCCACTTCATTGTCTCGGGCTGGGGTTTGCCCTTCTCAACGTTGTGGACCTCCCGAGCAGCTTCCTTGAGGCTACGCCGAGAGGGATAAGCCGAGGAGCCGCCAAAGATAACGGCTATGTGGTTCACGTGCTCCTGATAGTCATCCTTATCGTCCCGGTCATCACCATCGGCTTGGCTCTTGTCCTTGCCGGCGTCACCTTTTTCGGGCAGGGTGGGCATTGGGCCCTTGCCGTTGTATAAATCCTCGAGTTTTGCAGCACAGGTCTTGCAATGGTGGATATCGTGCCTGTAATTCTGGTGGAATTGGCAATGTCGGTCATTCGGACCTTTCTTGCCTTGGTTGTTTCCCTGCGCGGGCTTCTTACCCTTGTAGTTGTTGTTGGGCTTCTTCTGCCCGTCCTTGGGAGGAGGTGCGCGATCTATACCGGTGACGGTATTGTTCGCATCATCTTTGTTCTTTTTCTTCAGGGACTTCTTGTCACCAGGATTGTTGCTGCTCTTCTTCTTCTCATCCACACCAGGCTGGGCGGGCAGCTCGCCCTTGTCGAACGCCTTCTTATACTGAACACGCTCTGCCGCATTGGCATAGCGGTCAGCCGCGCGCCTTGAACAATTCATTGGCGGTCCAGGTCTCGTTGATCTCGAGATCCTAGGTGAGCCGCTCGTCGCGGACTCCGTTTTTGAAAGCGCGGACAACAGATTCATCCGAGATGTTCGGGATCGTGTTGCGGATCTTAATGAAATGCTTCAGGAAGTTGCGGAGGGTCTCCCCGTTCGTCTGGATCATCTGATGTAGATCATCCTCCTTGCCCAGACGCACGTAACAGCTCTGGAAATTGGCAATCAGAGCGTCACAAAGCTGGTCCCAAGAGCTGATGGAACCTTCTTGCTGATTGAACAGCCACGTCCGAGCAGCGCCCTCCAGGACAGTCGGGAGGTAATTAGCCATGACTAGCTCATCACCCCCGGCTGTCATGATGGCAGTAGCGTAGATGGAAAGGAATTCCTTTGAGTTCTGGGTCCCTTTGTACCTCTCCACGTGACCAGGTTTGAACTTAGAAGGCCACCTGATAGCGTGGAGCTCGTCAGAGAAAGCCTTGCAACCCAAGGCACACGCCCGGCCACCCTCTCTTGCAGAACCTAGTCTTGTGAAGACATTGGTCCTATTGCACGGAGGAATCCTTGTTGAACGAGATGACTCTGCCTGGAGAAATTCTCTCCGGGACAGTCCTCCACGTTCCTTCCTCGTGGTCTCCACGATGCGCTCTCGTGAGGGGATCGTCCGTGATTGTCGCGTGCTCGCTTGCCCCTGTGATCGCGGCGATCACGAGGACATGGCGAACGTTGTCGACCACGGGCAGCTTGCTCGTGGACAGTAATCCTTCGACGGTGACTGGGGCCACGCGATAGGTCGGAGCTGTCCGAGCCATTCCGACAGGCTAACTGCGTTGCCTGGAGGAGGTGTTGACTTCGCCTATGGACTTAAGGCCTTCGGCCAGTTGTTCTAGGTGGGAAGCAACAGCGTCGCCCATGCGGGCGAGGTCGGCCTGGTTGGTGGATCTGAGCACCGTTGCCATGGCCTGGAGTCGTTCCCGACTCTGATCTAGCGGTCCTGGGATGCCTGAAGCTTCCGCGTTTTGTCCGACCGGAGTCTGATCACGCGGGAATTCAACCCGTATAGGAGAAACTTCTGCCGGGGGACTTAGCGTAGGCGTGCGAGGCGGGCCGTGACGTTGTCGCTTGCGCTGATCGCGGATCTGCGCCAATGTCTGATTAATGGAGGCGTCCAGGCTGCGGCGAACAACATCTTGTTTGCGAGCAACTGACGCGGCCCCATCTTGACGTCGAGCAGAATTAGACCGCTCGATCTCGTCGGCTGCCGCGGCCCGCGCAGGATCCTCTGAAGTCCCTGCGCCGGCCATGTTGAAGCTGCGACGGCCGTGTGTTGTCACGCTAGAACCTTCCAGGGAGCTGGGCCCTAGTAGGCTGTTCGATTGAGCCGTCAGGGAATGGGCCATGGCAATGGGCCGTGATTTTATCCCCTACAGCTAGCCCCCGAGACTCAAGTGGAATATCTCACTAGAGTGGGGTCTTCCTCTTGAGACTCGAAGTCACAAAGTGGGAAAGTTTGCTGTTACGAGGACGTACAACAAGCGACCGAACAAGTTATGGTTCTACCGAACAGGACTTGTCCGGGATCGAACAAACCCGATCAGTACCGAGCAACTCTGTTGCGTCCAACAGGGAACAACATCTGTCCGAGTAGTGCACCCAGTCCTCAGTGCAGACACTGGAAAAAAGTAGCCGTTGGCAGATTCTAACGGTAACTTCGCTGCGCAGTGAAAGCAGGCGACCGTTTTTACATAGCCGTTGCAGTAAAAAACTAGCCGTTTGTTGCGAAAATCCGTTGCAGAGCTGCTCGCCTAGGACTATAAAAGCACCCAAGCCGTCCGGGGCTTGCCACGTCCGCTTTCACGCACCTTTCCTTCCCAAGCTCTATTCCAACCGCGCTAAGCACCAAACAGCCAAACTCCACCACCAAAGCTGCTCGTCCAAACCTGGGGATTGCTATGGCCAAGTTCACAGGCACTAGCTTGACCGAGGAGGACTTGAAGGCCTTGGAGGTTGAGGGGCACATCGACGCCGGCAGTTGGAGGCTGCCCGGGCAGGAGGAAGAACCGAAGCTGCTCGAGGGCGAGTTTGTAAACTTCGAGCAGTTCGCTGTATTTGGGTTGAGGTCTCCCGAAAGCGATTTCGTGGAGGCCTTCTTGAACATCAGCGGATTGGAGGTGGCGAACCTCAATCCTAACTCCATCTTCTAGATGGCCGTCTTCGCACACCTGTGCGAGGCCTATCTGGGAATTGATCCGCTGGTGGGACTGTTCCTTCACTACTACACATGACGAGGAGCAGCTCCGCTTCTTCCGTACTTGGGTGCTACTACCTCAAGCTCCGGGCAACCGCCGACGACGTTCCGTACCCTCGTCCGCCGCTGCTCGACTCAATGGGCGCGTGGTGGATGAGGTGGTTCTACACCAAGCGGAGCGACGACAGCAAGCTCGTCTTCACCGGACAAGCTCCGGCGAAGGGAACGCCAATGTCTCGGTCGGAGCTGTCCGACGAGGATTGGTACTTGACCCGGAAGATCGCTTCCCTCGTGGGCCTCGGGCTCACGGGCAGGGAGATCATCCGGGACTTCACGGCGAACAGGATCTATCCGCTTTGGAGGAGATCCTACCCCTTCTACAAGATAGTTCATACATCATGCAGCAAGAGTTTTGCTCGGGTTAGCCATGAATTGGTAAGAAATCGAATATTATTCCTACATTATTTGAAGTTAATATTCAAACATTCTAAAAATTTATTGGTTATAGGCTGAGGAACGTGGGTACCCTGCTAGGAGAGATGAGGTTTATATCAAAACACATTCTGATAAAGATGGAAATCCTACAACAGAAACTCAACCTATAATTGTGAGTTGGTTGACCCAAAGTTGTACATTTTATATTTTTGTAGGCAATCAAATATATCTTATGCTACCAATTCATGATCTGCTAATGATATGTATTTGATTATATTTTGTAGAGAAAACTTAAAGAAGCTGCTGCAAGCCATCCAGAATTGTTGGAAAAAACTATTCAAGATGGTGATCTATATGCGCACGTTTGTGGAGAGAAGGAACCAAAAGGGCGTGTCCGCGTGTTAGGTCTAGCAGTAAATCCACAAGATGTTGGAACACCTGGAACGCAGAGTAAAATACCAACAAGAATTCAAATGCAAATGACATTCAATAGGCAGTCTGAACAACAATTTGCAGCTTTTGCTGAAAACATGGTTCAATCCCAGAAGGATTTCAAGGTGGAGATGATGCAACAAATGAAGGAGCACATGATTCAATTTCAACAAACGTTGTTAGCTCAAATAGGACATCAGGTTGAAACTACAAATTCACCCCATGGTTCTACTTCTCGACATTTGGTACATACCTCATTCTTAGTTCAAAAGCTTTTATTTATTATCATGTAATTATCAAAATCTTATTTGTGTTTTGCTGTAGAATTACCAAGAATATGTTAATGAAGAGGAAAATGATCACCATGGTGCAACTGAGTTCATGTCTTATGGCAATGGGCTTGATATGAAGATCTGGGCACAATCAATAATAAGCGAGCTGCAGCCCCAAAGGTAGCTTTAAAGAAGGTTACACATGCAACTCAAATGAACCGTGAAGCCACTAGTGAGGATTCAAACCTTGTGGTAACATTTTCTTCTCTACTCAGTTCCTATATTGATGCATTAATCTTGTTTGCTATACTTAGATAAGATTGTTTTATTATTCAGAGTGGTATGGATGTGATACTATATGGTGTTATGAGATCTGAAATCCCTGTTGCTAAAGTAACAATTATCTCTACGGACCCAAGCACCATAGTGGGTGGTCAAGCCCTTGGGCGGGAATACTATAAAGTTGTGGTCAAGATTGTGATGAAAGGAGATGCTATATTGCCTCGTCCTTACAATGGCATGGAAAAAATGATGGATGCTCACAGCTTATCCATTGCGTGGCCTTCCAAGAAAGTAATAACCTAGTCAACTCATTGCTTCCATTTTGTTCTATTGATTAATTAAATGTTGCTAACTAATTACACTTATGGTAGATGAAGGCAAGCGCATCTTCCTCTCGAAGTATAGGTAATTGTTTCTCTTTAAATGTTCAGTGGTTGATGGAATTATTCCATTACTACAATGTCTCTTGATCGCTACATTGATAATTGTGCTATGTTGTTTTACATAAATCCATTGATTATGTTGACTACTTTGGTTTATGATGTCATGAAAACAAGTTGTAGTATTTGTATTTGACGGCGTGCTCACCGCTCAACCACTGCGGATCGCACCCCTGGTCAGATTTCTTGTCTTGCTAGCCTTTCGGTCGAGCTCGATTCGATTGAGCACTGAACGCAGCAAGGAGCAACACACCGGGATTACCCAGGTTCGGACCCCCTCGCGGGTAATAGTCCTACTCCTGCTGAGCCTTAGCTCTTTGGTTGTGGTTGAATGGAATGTGTTTACAGAGAGGTTCGCCCGCCTGACGTGTGGGGCCCTCGCCCGGCGCCCTGAGGGGCTCGCCCACGCGCTGGGGCCTTGCTCGCCCGCCTGACGCGTGGGGCCTGCTCGATCTTCTTAGGACTCTTTGCACCCCGGTATTTATTACACCGACAGTAGCCCCCGGGGCCACCATGATACGCGAACCGTCGCGTCGATACCTGGTTATCTTTTGCGTGGCGGGAGACGAATCGTGGGGGGCCCAACCCCCGCAACGGCCGTACGCTTGATCTTCCACCTGCGCACGATCCTCTTTGGGGAACCGCGCTGCTTTTCGCGGGAAACCGAAACGCGCGGGGCAATGATGGCGCCGCGCGCGCGCGTGGGGACGGAATCCAAACCGTCGTGCTCGCGCCCCACGCCTATAAATTACTTCTCTTAGCGCCGCGGCCAATCCTTCCGCACGCTAAGTCCTTGACCTGCTACTCTCCTTCTCCACCGCTGCACAGCCTTCTTGCCAACGCCACCAAGTTTTTTCTCCAGCGCCCTCGCTCATCCTTCCATGGCTCCCAAGCGCAGCAAGGGTCGCCGTGGGGACGCTGCACCGCCATCGGGGCCGGTTCTGCCTGCTTCCACCGCCGAAGAAGACGCGGTGGTGCGGCTCCGAGCCGTCGTGCCGCCACCCGCCGCGCGGATCCGCGCAGGTACCGTGGCGCCACGCCCCCGCGACGGGGAAGTGGTAACCTTTGTCTGGGCGATGCTGGCGGGGCTCGTCCCGCCATACTCTGAGTTCTTCTTGGGGGTGCTCGCCTTCTACGAAATTCAGGCGGCGCACCTTCCCCCCAATTCGATCATCGCGCTGTCAGTCTTCGCCCACCTCTGCGAGATGTTCGTGGGGACGACGCCAAACCTTCCGCTCTGGCGCCGACTCTTCGTTCTTCATGCGCGCCCGGGCTCGAGCGCGGTTGGGAGCTGCTACTTCACGCTCCGCGTGACCCCCGCCTTCATCCCGGTCCCAATCAAGTCCAACTGGAAGGATTGGTACCGTCAGTGGCTGTACGCGGAGGACTCCAGCGGCTGCGACGATCTGGACCTCCCCGAGAGCCCCGCGGAGCCCACCGCCAACTGGAGTTCTCAGCCTGACGACTCAGCGGTGACGGAGGAGATGATGGCGCGCATTGCGGAGCTCCGCCGCAACGGACTCACCGGAGTCCACGTGGTGCAAGACTTCCTGCGACGCCGCCTCTGCCCGCTTCAAATGCGGGCGCGCCCCGCCTGGACGTACAGAGAAAAAGAAGGAAAAGGTATAAAAGGAGAGTGCGAGAGAAGGCGGAGCATCCTGGTCCGGCCTTCGGGGGAGAGGCATCCCGACGTGGGCCCAGGCGGGAAAACACTCCGCCGCCCGGCGAACCGCTGGTGGAAGAGACAGTTTGGGCCCGGCGCGAACGGTTGCGGTTCCGGCGGGAGCGGCTTTGAGCGCCGCTGTGGCCAGAGCTACCTGTACGGCCGGTACCCGCGCGTCCGCCACCATTCTGCTCCTCGTGGCGGGCGATGCCGCACGTAATGTCACCAAGGCCCTCAGCGATGAGTGGACCCATGTCCGACATGGTGGGGGTCCTTCTCCAGGTCGCGGACGACCGTGGCGATGGCGCGCGCCTTCTGCTGGCTGCGCAGGAGCGGGTTGGTCATTGTCTCAATGAGATAGTCGACGGGTCGGCAGCCAGCCGGGGTGCGCTGACGGCTGTCCTCGTCGCAGATCCCGGTCATGACGCGACGGACAGCATCGCGAAAGATATCCCGGGTTGCGGCGCGGCGGCGCTGCTGCTCCTAGGCCTCCTCCTTCCCGGCGTCATCGTCGGTCGCGGCCGCGAAGACGCAGCGAGACGTGCGCGAGGCCGGGGGAAACGTCCCGGTGTCGCCAGCGGAAGCAGCGGAGTCACCCAACAGCTCGAACTCCATGGGAGTCTCGCTGACATGGGTCACGGAGGGGTCCAGCTCAGGGAGCGACTCCTGGGGGCGAAGTTCTGCCCCAGGGGCGAGAGAGGCGTCAACCTCCATCTCGTCAGCCCCGGCATCGGTGAGGTGCTCCTCCCGCCAGTCTTTGTACAATGGTACCAAATCGTCCAGATCATCACACTCATCGAACTCGAGGTTCAGGACCTCGTCGCCGCTCGGAATCTCAGGCATGTCCGAGGGAACAGACTGCTGAGGGCTGCTCATGGGCCCCACGGTGGGCGCCAGCTGTCGGTGTCTGGGAAACGCGCCCCTGAAAGGCAGCGGGTCCACGGACCGGCAGACGAATTTGTAGTTGGAGTGAGGCCCAACGACAACCCTTTTTAGCAGCCCGGGGGAGCGGCCAAGCCTGCGGGGGCTCAGGCCGCGCGGTCTTTCCGGACTAAGCCTGGTGCGACTTTGCCATCCGGGTACAGATCCGTCATACGGCGAGGGAAAGAAGGGGAAAAGAAGAAAGGAATACAAACCGTGAAGACACAAACGATTTACCCTTGTTCGAGCCCCCACTGCCGGGTAATAGCTCTACTCCAGCCCTTGTTGATTATATGGTGGAAAACAGTACAGAGGTGCCGAGACCGGGCTTGAAGGCACCGATCCCGAGCTTACAAGAGAGTTTCGGACACTGAGGTGGCTAAGGACTAAGGCTACTGCTAAAGAAGCTTCGGATGAGTATGTCGCGTGTTACACTATTCCACCTGGCCTCGAACAGACCAGAGGCCCTTCCTTTTATAGGCGCAGCGGGTCGCCCGGAGCTGATGCGGCGGGCCCCGCGCCCGCTCTTGCTTTAGTGGTGGTTCCCTTGTCTCATTCCGGGCTCTGTCTGGTCTCGAGCCTGCAGGGAGAAGCTGGTCAGGTTAGTATTGGACACGTGTTTGTCTGGGAGTGCCTATTCAGGGAAGAGGCATGCTTTAGGGAGAAAGCACTTTCCCTTTATCCCCAATATAGCATTGACTGGACCGAGCTAGCCTCGCGCCACCCGTTGCCGCCTGCCAAAGGGGGCAAACGACAAAATGTCGCCGCCTACCAAAGGGGGCAAACGACAAAACGAGCAGCCCGCGTGCTGCTCCCCGGGCTGCGGTTCCCTGGGGAGACACAGTTCTTCCCGGTCAAGACCGGGGAAAGCGCGGTGGGACATGACAGTTGTCGCCACCTGCCTACGGACAAGCGGACCATCCGCAGGACCTTCTCCCGGGCTAAGGATAGCCCGGGAGGTGCGTGACGCCACTGGAGGCGTGGTTTTAACCTGGTCAAGCACGGGGAAGACCCTGGAGGGCTAGACGCTTCCTTTAGTACAGCCAGGGGCGGCCTCCTGGACCTTTTGTACGCGCGGTGGGCCGGTACGGAATCGGCCAAGGCTCATCTCAGGGTGGGCCACTTATCAATCACAACCAGAAATGGCAGCCATCATTCGAGGGTGTTTCAAAATGGCAACAATGATATTAGCTCTAATATTTATCATATATTTCTGCTTCATGTCATATGTCACATTCCACACACACGCGCACACAAATTAGTCGATATGATTTCATCTATTAGTGGACAAAGTAAAAAAAGTTTAAATTTATGAAAAAAAATTTAGTACACTTTATTTGTGATAAGAGATAATCCCTTTGTTCCAAAATATAGGAAATGCACGTTTTTATAAAAGTCAATGTTTCGAATATTTAATTAATAATTAAGCAAAAATGTACATATTTTATTATATGCATGTAATATTTTTATATCCATATTTAAAAGTATTTTGATATGATGTTAGTTTTGTAGTTGATAATGACATATTTTGTAGTTATACTTTGAAGACCGTGTCAAAAATTTATATGCCCTACATTTGAGAACGGAGGGAGTACCGTAGTACATTACGCTAGTAGATCAATACGATCAGTAGATCAACATAACATACTTTATAGATATTTTAGGCAATCAATCAATTAATTGCATTTAACGATATTAGAATATTCATTTATACGTGTACGCTCATGCATGGCCTTATATATTTCGTTCACACAATACTTAAAGTTATCATGATGACAGACGGGGTGTTAATCGTGTCAAGATTAACAAAATTCTTCACGAAACCACCTACACTGGATGTGCTAATGACTGCTAGTATGATGCGAAAGAGCATTGTTGTGGTGCAACCCAGAACCGGTGGGGACCAGAGGCGAATCAAAAAACACCGTGAGAAAATACTTGCATGCAAAAGTATATAAGTATAATGTAATATGCACGTGCTCGCATACGTACGTCAGCGATAGTAGGTGGTTCCGTGATATACACGTGCTCGCGTACGTACGTCAGCGATAATAGGTGGTTCCGTGATATACACGTGCTCTTCCGTATCATACTTTTGCATGCAAGTATTTTCTCACGGTGTTTTTTTATTCTCCTTTGGTCTCCACCGGTCCTGGTTTGCACCATAACAATGCTCTTCCGCATTATACTAGCAGCCTCTAGCACATCCAGTTTAGGTGGTTCCGTGAAGAATTTTCTTAATCTTGACACGATTAACACCCTGTGTGCCATCATTATGGCTTTAACCATTGTGCGAACGAAATATATATAGCTCTGCATGAGCGTGCACGTGTAAATGAATACTCTAATATCGCCAAATACAATTAATCGATTAATTACCTGAAGTACCCAAAAGTATGTTATGTTGATCTACTGGTCGTATTAATCTAGTAATGTGATTTACTACAGTACTCCCTCCGTTACAAAATATAGGACGTATAATTTTTGACACGGTCTTTAAAGTATAACTTTGACCGTTAATTTCTTTTAAAATATATGATTACCAACCACAAACTAACATCATATTAAAGTACTTTTAAATTCGGATTTTAAATACGGATCTAAATATATTAGATGCATATAATAAAATATGTACATTTTCACTTAATTATTAATCAAATATTTCAAACATTTTTTAAAAAACATGCACGCCTTATATTTTGAAACAGATGAAGTATCTCTTATCACAAATACAAGTTGACTAAATTTTTTCATAAATTCAAACCTTTTTTACTTTGTCCATTAATAGATGAAATCATATCGACTAATTTGTGTGTATATGTGTGTAGAATATGACATGAAGCAGAATTATATGATAAATACTTGGGTTAATATTATTGTTGCCATTTTGAAACACTCTCGGACGATTGCTGCCATTTCTAATTCGACCCTCGCAAAGATGCCATTTTAACTATGTTTCCCTCTCAAATGTGCCATTACAAGGGTCGAATTAGAAATGGCAGCGGTTGTCCGAGGGTTTTTCAAAATGGCAACAATGATATTAACCTTAAAAATTTCTAGTAATGCTCCCTCTGTTTCTTTTTATTTGTAGCTGTTGATTTTTAACACGCCTTTGACCGTTCATTTTATTCAAAAAAATTATTTAAGTGTCATATATTTTGTAATGATTTTATTTTGTTAGAAAAAGTATTTTAAGCATGACTTATATTTTTGTATATTTGCACTAATTTTTTTTCAATAAGACGAATGATTAAAGACATGTTTAAGAGTCAACGGCGACAAATAAAAAGAAACGGATGGAGTATATTTGAATAGGCTCTCAGGAATTACTTTGTGTGTATTACTGTAATACATGTATGTTTAATTATTTCAACTCGTATGTATGTACCGGACAGTCGACACATGAGACGCGCCTTGAAAGGCTCATGATGCGCTTAATAGCAGCAAACTCCTCCATGCCAGGTAGCTGACTACCAAATGACCTAACAACAAGTATAGATATAAAAACAGTTAATTACTTTGTGCAAAGTGCGACCGGTGGTGCCCCTTACACCCTAGCTAGTAGGAGCATCATCTGGTAAATTAATTAATTAAATACTAGTGCTCCTCCCTCCGGTAACATGCAACATTTTAGATTTGTTATAAATAAAAACTTTTTAACTTTGATCATCGATGACCAATATTAAGATGGATTTATAGGATAAGGTTAGTGCTAGTAGAGTCAACATGGAAAGTAGCTTTAAAATATTTAAATTCTTTTATATAAAACAGTATATATTTATAGATATTTTTTGTCAAAGTTAAAAAGATTTTACTTAGGATGAAATTAAAACGACACTTATTTGTAACCAGATAGAATATATATAGAGCATATGTGTAGCATACAATCAATCACCTGTAGTAGGTGGTACTGCTGGTGCTGAAGTTGCCTTTATTAATTTCAGTATGGGCAACTTGCAGCTGGTGTGTTTGAGTGTTTCTTCGTTTTTCTCGTTTGTTGGATAATTTTTCGAAGCAACAACCAAACGACAGACAATAAAATTGAATGTACATGATTTAAAAAAGAAATAAAGTATAGGTTACCTCCTAAACTATAGTAAAGGTATAGATTTTATCTTTTACCTATAAAACCAGATAAAATTCATTACTCAAATATGAAAACCGTATAAAAATCCCCCTTACCAAGATCGAAGTGTTTTTTGACCATTTATCTGGTTCTAGCGCTACTCGTTATTACAAAAATCCTCAAATTACGGCATTAAAATTCAAAATTCAAAAATGAAGTAGCATAGAGGGAAGAGTTGCCGCAGAGACAGAGGCAGCGGCACGTGTGTTGCCGCAGCCGGAGGTTACAGCATCTCAAGTTCTCAACAGTCTATTATGGCTCAGCATTTTTTTTTTGTTTTGAGAAGATATTATGGCTCAACATATCACAGGTCTCGGAAGAATAGCTGAGGCCTCAAGTCAGGTGAGACCGTGTGGCCTGGCCGCCTGGGAGGATAGGATGTGGCCATTCTGGGCCTTCGGTGCCCTCGGCCTTCGGCCCATAACTGCATGAAGGTTAGGCCTTCTGGGGCGTGCCCTCGTGGTCTGGGCCGGCTAGCCGCACATGCTTTCTGTGCGGGATTGGGATTGGTATACGGGTCTGAATTCTATTTGAAAATTTTTCCCTAGATTTTATGGGTCTATATCTGTATACCTTTAGGCTTTCCTAGGCCCGCCCCAGTATAGTCACTATATCACTATTAGCAAAAATACCCGTGCGTTGCAACGGGAAAAATAAAAATGCTCGCAAGCCCCTTGCCCCATAAGAAACATTGTTGCAAAAAACCTAGACATTTGTGATATCAATAGAACAAACTTTCAATTATCCCAAATGCCACTTTTATATAGAAAGAAGAAGAGTGCTTTGCTGAGATCGTAATCAATTGAACGATATTGCTAAAAGAGGCAACAATAACCTGAAAAATACTCTTTAATGGGGAACCTCTAAGCTCATGTCACTGGAATATTGGTGTTCCCATTACAAAACTGAAGGAGGTTCAAAAGGATAGCAAGTTAGCAACAAATTTATCTGATTCTCTAATCACATAACATATAAAAGAAGTATATTTCCATTAGGTGTGACCATGTAAGTGAGTTCATGCTATAGCACCAAGTTATACATCATTACATTGAAGGACAGAGAAGCTACCAAATAATAAAGCAAGAAATATTGCTAATTACAAGTGGACATTCATACCTCCACGACATGGTAGCCACAATGTTTCGTTGCAACATGAGCAAGTGTTATCTTTGCAAGCCCAGGTGGACCACATAGTAGCAACACCTGCAAAATCCAGGAGGTTGTTTTAAATGTGTTATGTGTTAGTTATTAGCAAGGTTAAGACCTTTTGGTCATTTTGGTCAAAAAGACCTTTTATCCATACAGGTATATGACATGGTAGTGCTAACCCACCTTTTGCTCTGGTACATTGTCAATGGAGGGTATTTTGTTGTAGGTGCGTGTCATATCTTCTCGATTGCTACCAGAAGCACTTTGGGGCATGTTATCTTGACTCACGACAGGACCTCCCTTACTCTTGGAGAAGAAAGTCCTATTACTTGAATTCTTCTGGATGGTCGAAGAATGCTGACGCAAGGCAGATAAGACATCATCCCTTGTAGCCCGAATATGGGAACCAAACACACAAGTGTCCCATTACATCGTTTTTACTCTTGAATCATGTATTCGAGTTTTCTGTAAAATAAAGGCTTGTATGACTTGGTACTTAGCCGTATACGACTAAGCAGCATGCGGCTCCCCCACACCCTATATTTTAATAAAGTTGCTTTTTCTTTATACACGATTGCTGAATTTGAGTATATGAAATTCTGAGTAGTGGCAACTTAATTCGTAAATGACAATGTTTAGTCACTCGGTATGTGTCTGTGGAGAGAGAGCCAAGCATCGATTCCTAGCACTAAGCGGCCAGACCAGTTGGGAAAAGGCGTTACACGAAAGGTGTGATAAAACAAATACTCAAATAAATGGCATTAGTGGTATAGAGGATCAACAATTGCATCCATCATAGAACTGTTTTGACGAAGAAGTGATATTTATAAATCTAAGTTCTCCACTAAAGCAGCAGAAGTCTCCTTGGCTTCTTCCATGCGAGCGGAGGCTTCTTCTTTAGAGCAGCCGAAGCCCTCCCTTACGGCATCAAGGTCAATATCAGGATAGTACGACTTCACGATAGCTAATGCTTGACTCGTGCAAGTTGTCATGGGTTCCTTTGCAAAGGTCTTCAGCTTTGTGGGAGCATTTTGTAGCTGAGTCATCACAACATCTATGTCGACAGGCAACTCTTCTTCAGGGTGAAGGAATTGGAGTACCGGAGCGGCCGCCTTCGGAGTTCTGTTGCGCAATTCGATGGAGGACTTCACCTTCTCAACGAAGACCTCGTATTGCAGCTTAGTTTTATTTGATAAGCTGCGAACTAGTCGGCCAAGATGACGCGATAAGGATATACGCAAACCCGAGCAAAGGAGGGCTTGGATCAAAGGATCTACCTTTCAGTTCTTGAGTCACCTTCTCGGCTTGAGTGTTCGCCAGGAAAGCTTCTCCCTGCAGAGCCTTTTGCTTCGCTTCTAATACCTTTTGATTTTCTTCTAAAGCTTTGAGCTTTTCATGAAGAGAAGCCAGGGCTTCGTCGTGGCCTGGAAAGAAATTGATTATGAGAATTCTCAAGATTAATAATGAAATTCGCACCAGTCGAATGGGCTCTTACTCCTGGTGGTGTTGGCTTCTTCCATGAGGCGATAACGCAGTTCGGTAACCTCCTTGGGGAGCTCCTTGATTTCTCCACGATATTTTGACTTTTGCGCGTAAAGCGCATTGTCAAATTCGTCGCATGATCTCAGTTGCCCGATGGCTTTCTGAAGACATTGGGCCGACCGATTGCTCATATGCTAGGCAGAGACAGAGAAAATGATCAGATGCATTTCATCATGATAAAATTAAAGATGTGAAGATGGTTCACCTCAAATACTTCGGAGCTGAACTTTGCCATGTTTAGCAGCATTTCCCACTCTTCTGCCTCCTAGGCATCATCTACCTCGTAGCCTTCCATCTCCTTCCTCCATTTTACACGGAGTGGAGGAGTGTAGGCAGGGGCAGCAGGGCGAGGAACCTCCTCAATTTCCGGCTCCAAGCTTCTTGGAGCTAGGGCTGGGATAGGACCCTTGGCCTTGGAGTATTGATGAATGCCCTGGGACGGCGGAGCAGTCGGTGGGGGAGCCCTGGGACAGCGGAGCAGTCGGTGGGGGAGCTGCGTCTTTGTGAAGAATCGGGATGTCGCCTAGAGGGGTGAATAGGCGTTACAAATTTTTCAACCTTATAAAGCACAACGGAAAAGGATATCGGATGTTCCAATGTTAATAATTGATAGTCCGATATGGATCGGACTATATAATATTATATCAGACTATTTGATATCTACAGATTTAGGGTTTTTGAGAATCTCGGCCAAAATCGAGGATACCACCTGCACCAAAATCAAATCCAAAGCACAAGATGGAGTAATAGCACACAAGGGTTCTGGCCAACAAGAATAAGCACAAATCAAAGTAAATCAAGCTAGAGGGCAAGGGGGAAACCAAGAGTGAAGTGGAGACTCGAAGATTTGTTCCCGAAGTTCGGATCCTTGAGGGGATCCTACGTCTTCGTTGAGGTAGGCTCGGTCACACTGGAGCCTGGGTCTCTTTCAACCCTTTCCCTCACCGAGGTCGCACCAAGACTCCCCGATTTTACTCATTGATTCATTCCTTTCCGGAGGTAGAATCGGCCTTCACAAACTCGCACGGCTCACCACACAAAGCACTGGTGGCTCGTGGTTGACTCCTAGCCGTCTAGGAGTCCTCAACTTTCAAGAGTAATAAATGCTCACAAAGAACAAACTCGGAGATGAACTCAAGTGCTCAAAGATCGGCTTCTTCTTACTTAGCACTCACACCCACTCCCAACTCTTCTCATAAAGAGGATCACTTAGATCTGGAGTAGAGATGGCAAGAAGCCCTAGATTGCATGGAAGTTCTTCTCAAAATGGTGTGGAAGGCAACCACTTACCCGTGGGGAAGAGGGAGGCAATAAGTAGCCTCACACAGCAACTAGCCTTTAGACTCAGGCAGATATCGGATAGTCTGATATGACATTGGATAGTCCGATATGAATGTGAGAGAAACTTGAAGTAACGACTATTTTTGAGGTCCTGAAATGATTCTAGGGAGGTTCAAAGCAGATACAACACCAAAAGATCAAATTCATATCGGATAGTCCGATACAAATATCGGATAGTCCGACATTTTTAAGTTCTGCGAGACAGAGGGGTGGATCAGACCAAGCATCGGATAGTCTGATATATCGGATAGTCTGATAGACAACACACAGCTCCTTACGAAAATGGACGTAACTTTTGACTCCGAACTCCGATATAGTCCGATATGCAGCACACAGCCAAGACGGAAACGGACGTAACTTTTGACTCCGAACTCCGATTTCAGTGATCTTGGGCTCTACGGAAAGCTAAGAACAAGGGCTACACAACCCACAATGTCTCACTGCCTAAATCCCAAAGAATAGGAGCAGCAACCACAAAGGAAGCCACGAAAGACTTAATACTCTCACTTGCCGACACCACCAACACTTCTCTCCTTCGATCTCTCCAAAGATTGATCATTTGAGCACCTGAGACATATCTAAGCCATTCAACGATGCATCCCTCTTAATATTACGGCAATCCTTAGACTCAACTCGTAAATAAAGCCATACAAGATTTAGGATAAACCACTTGCCGTCTTCTTTCTTCATTTTAAGGTTCAACGACGTTGGTAGTCTTGAGCACCCTTAATGTATTGTGTATGATGACCTTTACTATATATTGATAACGTCTTCATCTTGTCAATCTTGACTTGATTCACCTCATGAGACTCGTCTCATTCGACTTTGCCTCGATCATCCTCCTCGACGATCATCCCGCCAAATCGACTTTGACTTAGTATTCAACTCTTGGTGACATCGTCGTCTTGTTGACCTTGACTTAACCATCATCCTTCAACGTTCCTTGGTCATCACACAAACTCATAGGACCTAATTCTTTCCAACTCTCTTATGAAATACATTAGTCCAAAAGCTCAATAAATATGGATCAATTTGATATTCGTTAGCGATTAAGTGTCCAAGTGTTTCACGTAAAGAAGCACAACACAAGTGGAAACACTTGGCACGAGAAATGTCTCTACTAAGTGCATCATGATAAATATGTGTTTGATCTATATGCACTAGAGAGATGATTTAATAATCACAACTTCACTTAATGATGCACATGGAAATATATTCATTACTTACACATGTGCAAATTCATATTCGAATCAAGAGAGAAGTTGTGAACCAATTTAGATTAAACTTCACTAAATGAAGTGCATGTGAGAATATTCAAGTAAAGCTTACATGCACAAAGCCATTTAATCACAGTGAAGTTTATCTAGTGCAACGACTGGATGATCACCAATACATGGCATATAATATAAAAGATCTTGTAGAGTAAGTAACATGTTTATAATATATTTATGCTCAAATAAATACGACAAGATATGACGAGTATAAATCTAATTAACCAATAACATGTGCTTACACAAAAGAATTGCAAACCTCAATTAGCAATACATCTTATTTGCATAAATGAGACTACCATAGATTAGTCCATGAATTTCTAGATTTTTTACTGCTATAAAATTATTTGTACACGTTTTCCAAATGAAAAGAAAAAAAGGAAAGTACTTGTGTAGTCGGCCTTGTAGTAACGGACTACACAAGTCCTTGGACGTCATAATATATTTATGCTCAAATAAATACGACAAAATAGGATCACAAGTGCTCGAGAATAGACTCTCTAATTCGTGGAGCACTCTTGGGTTTGCCTCAGACTCTCTCTCAGATCTAGATCAAGGAAGAACGCTAGAGAGAGAAAGGCTTTTTGAGTTTTTGAATGAGCTGAATGAGAAAGATGTGAACAGATCTTCAAAATAGCAACAGTGATTAGCTTGGTGGAGAAGGGAGACTTTAAATAAGACATCCTCACGAGATATGGCCGTTGCACAGTGCGCCCCGCATCGGAAGTTCCGATATACACCGGAAGTTCCAGTGTGGACCACTGGCGTGACCTGGCAGTGCTGTGCTGAGGAATCCGTACCGGAAGTTCCGATACGTACCGGAAGTTCCGATAGGTAGTACACGGGTGGATAATTATTTAAAGTGTGGAAAACTCACACGAACTTTGAGATACCTACACCTGAGCACTTTATCACCTTTATATGCTTCCCCGTTGCATCCCCCTTTATAGTACGACATTCCTAAACTCAATAAATAAATATTTACAATTAAGTGAATAAATAAAGGTCTTGATACCATCTTCAACCTATAAAATTTTGAGGGGTACTCTACCATACTTAACCTGTGTTTATCTCATCAATAAAACATTAGTTCTATAATTGTTGATCATGAATCACCAAAACTCACAAAAGGGCCTAGCTGCACTTTCAGAGGCTCATTCATCAGCATCTCATGTGAGGAGAGTCTTTCTAGCAGAGCAGTAGGAGTCGTCTTTTTCATATCAACACTGTTGGATAAGTAGGTGATAATGTCCCGGTACTCCGCCCTTGGAAGAATCCTGATCATCTTCCTGCACACATCAAGATCTGAAACAGGAGATCCGAGCCCCTTGAGCTCGTTGGTTATGGGGTTAAGACGAGTAAACATGTCATTAGCATTTTCACCCGGCAGCATTTTGAACTGATCGAATCTTTCTTTGACTACAACTAGTTTCTCCTCCTTGATATCATCAGTACCCTCATGTATCTCTATCAGAGTAGACCAAATAGCATTTGCGGAAGTGAGGTTGCCAACTCGATCAAATACCTCCATACTCAGCCCAGCGAATATAGCATTGATCGCCTTGGCATGCAAATCAAGCTTCTTAATTTGCTCGGCTGTAGGACCAACTTTCTCATCAATCTCTATGCCCAGCGGGGACTCGGCAGCTTTCCAAACCTCATAGCCTAGTGATTGGAGATAAGCCCTAATCCTAGTTTTCCAGTAGGGAAAGTTAGTGCCAGAGAACAGTGGAATCCTATTCGAGCCTACACTACCCCCACCTGAAGCCATCTCTACATGGTTAAGCGGCAATCACAGAACCTGCTCTGATACCAATTGCAGGGATCTAAGGCTAGGGGGGGGGAGGGGGTGAATTAGCGGCAAAATTTTACTATTTTTGGATTTTCTCAGATTTAATCAAAATAAATTACCCAACCTAACGTGCAAGTCCTATTCTAGTTAGAGCGACAGAGCGGAATCTAGTTAATGGAAGCAGGAACAAATAACGCAAGCGAAGCACAAGTGAAAGCACATGATAGACAACCTCGATGGGTTGCACACAAAAGCTCAAGTTTTGCGGAATTTAAGGTGCGGATAGTAAAGGAGTGAGTCAGGAGACGAACGATTTATTTTCCGAAGTTCGGAGCAAAGCTCCTACTCTCCATTGAGGCTAGTCTTTAATCCGGGAAGACCGGGTCCCTCTTGACCCTATGCCTCGGTTCACTCGGGGTAGCTCCTTTATGGACACACGGCCGAGGCGAGCTCCAAACCTCTCACAAGGTCATGAGTTCTTCCACAAGCTGAAGCTCCTCGTACTCACGTCACCCGCAGAAGGCAACGATCCCTGCATAGGAGGATTTAACGGCTTCGACACACGAAAAAGGTAGCACCCCACGCCGGAGGTGACCGTTCGCACAGGACGGGTTTGGCGACTCCGGCACACGGAGAAGAAGCACCCCACAACGGAGTTGACCGCCGACGAGGACGGGTTTGCGACTCCGACACACGGAGAGGTTGTTGATGAAGTAGGCTTGACGAAGATGCACAAACATGCGCAGTGGTGGTGATTCCTCCGGCAAGAAGACCCAAAGAGAACTCGGAGACCACTCACCTCACCGCACCGGCTCCTCACCCCACACGGAGGCCTAGGCCCAAGGCTCCATGGGGAGGACACTGCTTGGGGATGGACGAAGACGAGGTATGGAGGCAGCTTCCCTTCTTCTCCCCTCCTTCTTCCTCTCTCTCACTCCTTCTCCCTCTCTCAAGCACACATGGAGGCCATGGATGGGAGGCAAACCATGGAAGAGCACCTCTTGGGATGGGGTGGCTTAGGGTGGCCGCAAATGAGTCAAGTCCCCCACGAGATGGAGGCTCCATTTTATAGACCCCCGAGCGAAACCCTAAGTGGCTGGACAGATGGACGGATCATATTCGATGCTGCTGAAATGGACCGCGCAGATCAGGCCCACTGGACACGTCCGGTGGAGCGCTTCGCGCCTGACTTTGAGTGCACGCCATGTTTTCGACTTGAGGCCCAGCCAGCACCAGACGCGTCTGGTTGCTGCTTTTGCCGTTGGGCTAGGTCACGCGCCAGGTGTTCGACGGGAGGCTGCAACGCCACCGGATGCACCCGCTAGCTGGCCGGATGCGTCCGGTGGCCCAAAATTAGTTTTGGGCCAGAGGCAGTGAGCTTGGGGATGCTCTGCGGTCCGGAATTAATTCGGCCACCGGACGCGTCCGGTGAGTCGCCGGACGTGTCCGACGGGCCAAATTAATTTCGGCCATGAGACAGTGGGCACGGGTAGGAATTCTACACTGCCACCGGGCGCGTCCGGTGGGCTTGACAATTCTGCCCCCTCTCTTTCTCTCTTTTCTCTCTCCCGGCTCCACCTAGGGCTCAGCTTTTGACGCTTTTGTCGATTTGTGAAGTCGGTGGGAACTTTGGATGGTCAAGGTGGGAAGTTTCACACCGAAGGAAATATCTGGTTTTGGAAAGACTTAGCAGCTATGAAACTCCGGACAGCTATTCCCCCTGGAAGTCTCTTGAATCCTGGACACCTGGCGATTCTCAGAATTCTCTCTAACCCAGCCACCTGTCCACTCTAAGTCACTCAGAAGGGGTAAGACCAATAGACTCAGAGTGCTCAGTGGGACAACCTGCCAGAGAGAAGACCTGCACCGGTGTCTCGATCACGCCAACACTCACACAAGAAATCAAAAGAAATATTAAATAAACGTCCTTAATCTTGTAGCGTCGGCTTGATCGCTTGTCATCAATCTCCAAAATCAATGCTATGGGGTCCATGGACTTACAACTGCGACGGGCATATGTGCTGCCACAACTATTATTGATTTTGATCTTCTTTTCTGTCACTTTTTGAGTATGAGGCTATAGGTGATGAATACAATAGCGATATCGAGTTTGGCGACCCTCGGCTTTAGTGGCGACAACATCTAGAGAAACCTTAGGTCCCTGTGTTATTTTACAGGGTTAATAGCATTGGAGCTATTAGTCATTTCTCATAAATGCCATTAAAAAGTTCATATTATCATTGCTATCATTATAGTCTACTTTCTCTCGCAAGAACATTTCATTGTATATACAGGTTTAAAATAGAGGCCCAATACCGGACAATATCGCATCCCGACCCATAGCGACGGGATACCTCTAGCATCGTGCCCCTCGCCCCCATTCCTTGCTATGTCTCTCACTCCGCGCCCTCCCCACCTCCGCCACTGCCCCGCCCGGCGACGTCCTCGCCGCCAGCCACTCCACCTTCCGTCCCAACCGCCGTCCAACCTCGCCCATCCTAACGGACAGGGTGGGTGCGTCCCCCTGCCGCCTGTTGACGTCAAATAAACGCCAATTTTATACGTCAACATATTCCGGAATTCCAGCTTTTCGAGGGAAAATTAAGGTTTATACTAGTATTTTAATTATTCTAATAAAGTTCCACGAGTTGTGGTAGTATTTTGCATGCAGGAACTTACTGAGCAAAAATGAAACCAAGCCGTGCAAAAGAGTGGGTCGGTCGACCCACCCTAGGCCGGCCGACCCAGCTCCTTCACCCAGTCAGGCCAGGATTGCACCGAGACATCCACAAGAGATTCTAGAGTACATCCAAGCCGTTGATTTCAATCGGTTTCATCCAGAAAGAGGAGTAATCCTCAAGTTAAGCATAGGATTCCAAAGGAACCCAATGCTACCGGTCTCCAACTGCCAAACCGACTCTGGGAGAAGATCTACACCATCAATGGAGCATCCCATGCAAAATCCACGGCCGGGAGACGAAGGAGGTGGGTCGGCCGACCCACCTAGGCCGGCCGACCCAGTAAGTCTCTTGAATCCTGGACACATGGCAATTCTCAGAATTCTCTTGAACCCAGCCACCTGTCCACTCTAAGTCACTCAGAAGGGGCAAGACCAATAGACTCGGAGTGCTCAGTGGGACAACCTGCCAGAGAGAAGACCTGCACCGGCGTCTCGATCACGTCAACACTCACACAAGAAATCAAAAGAAATATTAAATAAAGGTCCTTAATCTTGTGGCGTCGGCTTGATCGCTTGTCATCAATCTCCAAAATCAATGCCATGGGGTCCATGGACTTACAACTGCGACGGGCATATGTGCTGCCACTACTATTATTGATTTTGATCTTCTTTTCTATCACTTTTTGTGTATGAGGCTATAGGTGATGAATACAACAGCGATATCGAGTTTGGCGACCCTCGGCTTTCGTGGCGACAACATCTGGAGAAACCTTAGGTCCTTGTGTTATTTTACAGGGTTAATAGCATTGGAGCTATTATTAAGTTGTCATTTCTCATAAATGCCATTAAAAAGTTCATATTATAATTGCTATCATTATAGTCTGCTTTCTCTCGCAAGAACATTTCGTTGTATATACAGGTTTAAAATAGAGGCCCAATACCGGATACGTCCAGCATCGTGCCCCTCGCCCCCATTCCTCGCTATGTCTCTCACTCCCGTCTCAGCTCGCGCTCCACGCCCTCCCCACCTCCGCCACCGTCCCGCCCGTCGACGTCCTCGCCGCTAGCCACTCCACCTTCCGTCCCCACCGCCGTCCAACCCCGCCCAACCTAACGGGCGGGGTGGGTGCTGACGTGCTGTCCCCCTGCCGCCACAGCCCGGTCACCATCTTTCCCCTCCCCCGGCTCCAGCATCGGCAACGTCGCTGCCTTGCCACCTCCCTCACCAACCCGACCAACCGCCGGGCCACCGCCTCCCTGACCTTCCTCTAAGCCCGAGGATCACAGGAAACCCCCAACCCCGAACCCTAACCCGGCGACTTCGGCGAGGATGACGGCGGTGGAGATCTCTACTGCGAGGTACACCCCTCCTTCCTCCTCCCTCTTCTTGCACTCGCGTCTTGTCTTGTAGGTATCTTGTCGGACGGGATACCGTTGGCAAACATTTCTCTTAAAATATGTCTTCTAATACATTTTGACATGTGGGGTCCTCTTGCCATACACTCAATTTCTCTCTTCTCCTTCTTCCCTCCTATTCTCTCTCTCCATCTCTCTCTATCTTTAGCTCTCGTGGGGCGGGCTGCCGCCTGGAGCAAATCGACCCATCCACCGCCGGCGAGATAGCAGCGGCTTAGCCGTAGTCGCACAACGACACAATTAGCAGCAGCTTCTATGGCGGTCAGCAGACGCCGTGGTGGCGTGCCGGCAACAAGGACGTCGCGGGCATGGCACACGGGGATCCGGTGAGGCGACGATGGAATCAAAGGGTAAAAGGATGAGCAAGCTGTGGGGGGACATGGGGGAAGCTAGGGGTGGCCTTGGATCGGCTCAGAGTGAAACAAGGAGGCGCGGCGATGAACGTCGGAGTTGGGATTTGGGAAAGAAGGCGGCTTCGATGAGAAGGTGATGACAGAGTTGGGGAAAAAGGCCACACCGACTCCTGCATCTGCGCCTCCATCGATCTCATTCGCACCATCGTCGCATCTCCGTCGAGCTCGTTCGTGCCGATGTCGCGCCATCTCCCGTATCTCGGCGGCCGTCAACCTCGCTCGGGGCGGCCGTCACACCAGCTCCCACATCTTACGGCATAGTCGAGCTTGAGCCACTCCGCGTCTCCATCCGGTAGGGCTGGAGCCGCCGCCATCCTCGTCCATCCCGCAATGGCGCCAGCATCTGGATGGAGCTCATGGCGTCGCGTCGGGGCCGACGACAGGCGAGAGTCATTGGTGAGGTCGCCGCTGCGTCACCTCGGGGAAGCGCGAGGTAGCGGAGCAGGCCAATGTCTTCGCCGCGTCGGGGAGAGAGAGAGAGTGAGTTGGAGGAAGAGAGAGTGATTTACGAGGAAGATAAGGAAGATAGAGAAAGGGAGAGAGGATGAAAAGTAGGACCCACAAATCAGATCATATAAAAATGTGTATTTGTAGGGTATTTTGGTTGGAGAGGCCTCGCAATGGCAAATATGCGAGAGAAAACACTGTATAGTGGCAGCAGTGACAATATGAACTTTTTAATGACATTTATGAGAAAGAGCAACTTAGTAATGACATGGATGCTATTAACCCTATTTTATAATCCCTCCGTTTCAAAATATAAGGTGTGGTTTGTGTTAGAGTATATGGTATGATCCGAAAAGATCCGGTTGTTATGGTAGGATATGATATATTTGGATAGGTTGGTAGTAATCTCTCTAATATGATTCCGTCTCTATCTCTAGGATTGGTTGTGATCCAAGTCTAGGATTGCTTATGATCTAAGCCACCATGTACTATATAAACGTCCTAGAGGCGAGGTCACACAACCCATAGTTAGAGTCACCGATTATAGATCGGTCAGAGTCTTTCACCGGCCACCTTAAGATCAGTTTTCTTTCCACTTTTTTAATCTTAGATTGGTCTGTGTCGCTGCGTCGACCATGTCGATGACTCCTCGGCTTCTGACTTCACCCGCTCGTCATCGTCGTCACCAGCCTCGACGTTCTCGTGCCCAGCCTCGTCATGCCCATGCTCGGCCTAGCCTTAGGCATCGTCTCCTCCGTCGATGTCCTCTCCTCCGGCCGGACCTCGTCGTGCCCACGCTCCGCCTAGGCCTAGGCGCAACTCTCTTCCTGCGTCGGCGACCACCACTCCTCTTGTGTCGCCGGCCACGCGATGTCCGACCTGGACACCGCCTCTGGCCTCGCGTCGTGCCCAGCGCCGCCCGGGATCGCTGCGCCCACGTCGTTCACCCCCTTTTATCCGCGAGCATGATTCGTCACAGCACCAAGAACAAGGCCGTCACTGCGTCACCTTCCTAGGCACATCACCGACGCATGTGGGAGCGCCATCATCTTCACCACTAAGGTCGGATCACCTACATCAAGCATGTCACCGTCGCCACCTCTACTCCTCTGCTCTGTGCCCCCGCTGCCATGTTGGTGCCCTTCTTTGCGCTACGTTCCGCTGCCGTGTTTGCACGCCTTTTTGCGCCACGTGCTGTTGTCGTGTTTGCGCTCCTTTTTGCGCCACGCGCCGCCGCTGCCATTTTACCTCTCTTCGCTACCTTCTTTTGGGCTTCACATGCGACTACCTCGACATTAGTTTTTTCGGTTCGGCTCCCTCCATGGCTACGACCACCGGCACCTTGCGCTCAACTACCTCACCATCGGCATCAAATGGCTACCACCAATTTGAGGAACTCGTCAGCTTCTTCTTCAGTCTTGCATGTGTGTGCTCCCGCCATGACTGCGCGCGGGAGAATCATGGCTTTCTTTGGTCGATTTTCTCTACAGTCTGGGGTACGCGTGCTACCGCTACGACCGCGGGGGGATGGTAGAGTACATGGTATGATCCGGAAGGATCCGATTGTTATGGTAGGATATGATATATTTAGATAGGTTGGTTGTAGTCTCTCCGATATGATTTCATTTCTATGTCTAGGATTGCTTGTGATCCAAGTCTAGGATTATACTATATAAACGTCCTTGAGGCTCTATACAAACTATTCCTTTCTTCCATGTACATCCTCTTACAGTTTGACTTGGCACAGTCTCCTAAACTGTACTTCGACCATTGATTTCTCTTGTCCAAAATCATTCATGTGAACAAAATTACTATCATTAGAAAACACTTTCAAATATAAATTCAATGATACCATTTTTATATCATAAAATCTTTATATTGTTACATAAATCATTGGTCAAAGATTTCAATGTTTGGTATTTTGAATCGGAGGGAGTACTTTATTTGTTGTTTGGATTTTGCTTAGGGGTCTTTTTGCAAAACAATATTTGATATGAATGAATTTTTATTTCTTTTAAAAAAATGACCGGAAATTACATGTCTAGATCAAAATTTATGGGTAACGAAGTTATTCTGACATGTCTTAATCATGCTCTCGGTCCTGATATATAATTAACACTGCCACGCTCTCCAAACTGACATGCATGTGCGTCTATCTAATGAACTGCTGCCGGATGCATGATTAAGCATAGATTAATTATACTGGCAGTCGATCGTATGATCGCATCCAAGAGGCCGGCAGGCCGGCCACTACTTTAATGTAGGAAAAGTGAAGTTTTGGAGGCATGCATTCGCGGAAGCTGCAAGTTGGCAACTTGTGGAAGACACATTGGCTTGTTTGCATCTTCTGACTGATATATCAATTTTTTTTAGCAAAACTGATATATCATTTTCTGTGGCTATACATGAGGTTACTTGCATATAGTCTTACTGATAAAGCATCTCGTCTCAACATCAACCGCTAGATGTACCCGCCAGTTAATTCTGAAACAATAATAAAAATCAAGTATACCATATGCAACCCATGCAATCACTACAGGAAACGGGATCAGGGTCGGCGGCCACAAAACCTATGTCGGCGTTCCAATTTCCGTCGATAGACAATGTCGGCGGCCTAAGGAGAAGCCAACAACAAACATACGCCAGGGTGAGCTATGTCGTCGGCCATAAGACCACCACCGACATATGCCGCATTCATGTATGTGCGCGTCCAAAAAATTAAATTTCTGAGCCCGCCAAAAATGTATGTTTCGTCGGCCTAACTCTAGGTTGCCGACATTATGGCGCCCCTTTGACGGCGCCTTAACGACTCAGACGGAAGGAGTTCAGGCCGGTCCCGCTTGGCAGAGAGAAGACTCTCTCTGTCATGTAGGACCAACCTAGACGTTCATTTGGAAGGGCACACATGCTCAGTGTTGGCGGCCACCCTACTGCTGCCAACACAGATCCACCCAAAAAAGCATCATCCCTGCCGCCGACAAAGATATCCCCCTCCCCGATCCCAGCTCTTTCCCGGGGCGAAGATGGGTCGATCACATCATTGCTATGGTCCATGTATGGTTTTACGGCATGCGCAACATATTATAGGTCATTCATTGGTCTTCGATTGCCCGAAGTTCCATCGTTGGTACAAGTTCTTCAAAGGAACTTGTATCGAAAGTGGAACGCAGAGTAATAAAACACCGTGGAATGTGTTGTGATGTGTTGTGCATACCGTAAAACCTTAGACTGCACCTAGCAAAGTATCAATTGGGCCGTCTGTGGGCCGGGAGAAGAGACGGTAGTCTTGGGGAGGGAGGGGGGAGGGGCATCTGTGTCGGTGACCTTAGGGTAGCCGCCGACATAGATAAGTAAATGTCGACGGTTCCCCTTGAGGCCGCTGAAAAAGATATATTATTGTCAATGACCCCATGTTTGCCACCGACACAGATCGCTTCCACTGACAAGTGAGCCTCGTGATTTACGGCGACCGTTACAGCTGCTGTGTCGACGGTAGTTAGACCTGTGTCGACGGCATTTGGCCGCCGACACAGGGCCCCCTATTGAAAAATAGGTGGCCCATGAGGACTCCATGCGCTAAGTCCTCACAGGACATAGCGCATTGGCTCTCCACTTCCACGCACCGCCACTTCTCCACGCGCCGCCGCCGCCGTCTCGCACCTCCCCTAGCCACGCCGCCGCCGTCCCGCCCCCCATTCCACCGCCGCCGTCTCGCCCCTTCCCGTTCCGCATCGCCGCCGCCGTCTCGCCCCTGCCCGAGCCGATCCACCATCGTCCCGCCCCCGTGCCACCCGCCGCCGCCGTCTCGCCCCTCTCTGAGCTGCGCCGCCATCGTCCCGCACCCCCTGCCGCGCCGCCTCTCT
The DNA here is from genome assembly GCA_005191435.1 of Raddia distichophylla. NCBI lineage: Eukaryota > Viridiplantae > Streptophyta > Magnoliopsida > Poales > Poaceae > Raddia > Raddia distichophylla. The sequence continues at coordinate 672,121 of SPJY01016799.1, forward strand.
CGCAGCCGTGCGCCGCCGCTGCCTCCCCCGCAGCCGTGGCACTGTCGCCTCCCCGACCGCACCGCTGCCGACTCCCCCACAACCTGAGCAACCTTCCGACCGCGCCACCGCTGCCTCGCCCCTCCAACATCGTCGTCGTCTCATCCTTCCCGTAAGGTACGCTTGCAATATTTTTTTTGCAATGTGGTAACTATGTCGTCGGTATATATTTTCAATGCGGTAACCGACGAGGTTATTTGATTTTAATTGATGTAAGTAATGACTTGTTGATTGTCGTGCATGTTCGTGCGCTTTGTTTTGTGATGGAGTAGTCGTCGGCGTAGGGGTTGGGGGTAGTTGTAACTTATGAATGCATTGCATTTGTAGTCAACCGTGCCAGAGTCAAACCCGTTCAGGGACGCTCCACATTTTCATAAGAAACTCAGACGGTGATTCGTTGTGTTCCATTACGAAAGGTGTTGTGCTCCTGAGCTGTCCACGTTTTAGACAGCCCATGGATGTGCATTTGAGTACAGTGATTATGAGCACAGGGGTGTACGAGTTGGAATTTCGGAGGCATAACCTCGTCGTTCTCCTAGTGCATAATATAAGTGGTACGCCATACTCGTCGTTGCACTGGGGGGACTGTGGGGTTATGCTGCCGGAATTTCGACCCTTGCACCCTCGTGCTCACGACCACCGTACTCAAGTGCACATCCATGGGTGGGTAAGCCCTCCTATTTAGCTAGGCGAGGTATCGGCTTTCCTATGGCATGACCTAGGACGACTACGAGGCCTGTCGCCGTGTGCTCGACACAATGGCGGCAAAGAAGGTCAGGGACGCCATCAGGCTATCCCACTTGGATGCGGAGATCAAGCACCACAACAAGAGGGAGATTCGACGGATATCGAGGGTAAGGGCAGCCCTAGAGTACCTCAAGGTCAATCAGTACATTGATTGGCGTCCAGACTGGATGTCTAAGAGGAACAGAGGCAATAGGGATGCCAATCCCGAAATCTGCTCCACCTACCTATGAGGCCTCGGCATGGGTCACGTCGCGCGAGATATCGTAAGTACACTTATCTTTTGTAGCTACAATCAACTTCATTTCACAACTTGACTAAATCACGTTTTGATTTCACACAAGAGGCAGAGACGGGACTTGAGCCCTCTAGAATCGCCGTGTGGAGGATTGCACACACGCCCTGTGTCCAGCCTGACGGCACACAGCCACCGATGCTGCCGGCTGCCTAGGAAAAGCTTGTAAGTGACTACCTCTTGTCGCTTCTCTACACCTACTTCAAGCATTTTCGAACTAATCCGCTTCATATCTTATTTGTTCGTAGGACATATATACCACAGCCATGAAGGAGAAGCATGGTGCCGATTGTGACCCCGTCAACATGCCGGTCGACCATGTGGTCGTCTACGACGAATTCGGTGGGAGGGGTCACGGCAGGTATGGCGCCATGAACTCCGTTGTGCCGCCAGACTCGTACAAGGCCGAGATCAGGGCATGTCGACAGCAGGCCTCCTCTTCCGCACATGCCTAGCTGGAAATCCAGAACAAGCTTATCGCGGACTTGAAACAACAGAGGGCGGCAGACGAGCAGCGGTGGCAGGCGGAGCGAGAGGAGAACAACAGGTGGTGGTAGGCGGAGCAAGAGGTGACCAACCAGCGGATGCAGGCCATCCACGATCAGAATGTGTACATGATGCAGTATACGCAAAAGGTAGTTAAGATCATATACATAGCTAGCTAGGTTGTCCTTCCAAGTTTCAGGTGCTAACATATCATATCCGCAGGTGTTCCAGGGGCGAGGACATCCGGCCAGCCACGGATGCCTTTTGCGCCGCAGCTCGTCTTCACGCAGACGCCTGGGGCCCTGACGACACAGGCCGACACTCTCCCCCCGTTCGTGTCGCCGCCCTCGTTCCCTATGTCCACTTTGGCTCTGCACCGACGGCTTCTCCAGGGGTAATGCATTTTCTCCAGTTTTCCACAACATATTCATATAAGTACACAAATGCATACATATTTTGAAAATTGCGGTTTCCTCTACTCTTGCAGGTGTCCGGCTCAGCTGTGCCTGCGCCTGCGACGAATGCTCTGTAGGAAGGTGATTCTGCTAGTGGCACAAGGTCGGTTGCGGTGGAAATCGACGACGGCTTCTTTGCTGCCGATCCCTACCTCGATGGTTCGCAAAACCCTGTTTATTTGGCTCTGTATTGGTCTTTAGGACTATATATGTGACAAATTTGCTTCCATGTGACCTTTTGTGACTATTATGTACTCTATGTATGTGTTATGGACATTTGGACTTTGCATGATGTCAATTCAGCCTATATGTGAGAAGGTTCAAGTGAGTTTGGTCAAATTTATCGATGACTTTGTATTTTGGAATGATGTGTATGTGAATGTGCTCAAAAATATGGCGGCGAGCACCTAATTATGTGTCGATGTGATTGGGAATATTGGAAAATGCAAATATGTGGGGAATGGGTTTTTTTTGCAGGTATAAATTGGTTATTTGCACATTTAACAATAATATTTTCTGCAGGTGCAATAGCTATTTCGTCAGCCATGGCAAGGGCCGACGACACAGCTTCCTTCCGGGTGTGCCCCGAATGGCCACCTAACAGGGCCTGTGCCATTGGCCAACTGAGTGCCGCCGACACAGATAGCGCCTATGTCGGCGGTCAAGTGAATGCCGCCGACACAGACTGCAGTCAGGTGACCAAGAAAGGCCACCTGACACGGGCCATGTCGGCGGTAAACAAGAAGGCCGCCGACAGAAGTCTGCCACATGGCGTCCCATGATTCTTCTGCGGGCCCGCATGTCAGAGCGTCGTCTCCTAGGCCGTGCCGTCTGGGTGTGCATGTGTCGATGGCTTTTGCAGCCAACACAGAACCTAGGCGGTATGCCTGGGATGCGGCGTTGTCGTCAGGGCCGCCGACAGAATCGGTCTGTGTCGTCGACGTTACATCGACGGACCTGTGCTGTGTCGGCGGTATTTGGACCTGTGTCGCCGGCTTAGATCCTGATTCCTGTAGTGAATGAGGAGAGAATTAGTGGTGCAGATGCCAGATATTCCCTTCATATCATAAAAAAGATGACTTAATTGTACATTATTTGTTCTTTAGCCGGCACTAGCAATTGAGAAAGTGGTAACTAAAGGACGATTACGGAAGAAATATGCCGTTGAAACAAATCTGACGGAAATAAGTTTTGAAGTGGATGGCCGGCGAAGAAAATGGAATCCCATAAGCTTTTATTGGTGGTGCCGTTGATGACTCTATAAATCGGTGAGCAGTTGGGACGTTTGTAGCTCAGTATAGAAATGCAATGTAGATGACTACTGACTTGGCTTCAACCACTCGATCCTGTAGCTACGCGACGTAGCAGCACTTTCCAGTGGACTGCCCGGAATCTCTCTGTTTTTTTTGGGAATGACAAGTCAATGGACGCCTGCATTAAGGTTTTTTTTGCAGGCGCTTCTGCTGGCAGTTCGATCAAAATCCAACGGGCAGATACAGCGCCCCCTCCCCTCATTTTCTTCGCAGCGACTCCCTTCTCACGGGCGACAACTCCTCCTCCTGATCCCCTTCTTCCTCATGCCTCTCACTCTGCGCGCCTCCGGCCACTGCCCCGGCCGGCGGCGCCCTCGCCGTCAGCCGCTCCACCTCCTACCCACCCTCTGCCGGCCGGCCTCGCCCACCATAACCATGACGACGACGACACCTGATCCGCCCGCCGTCGATCGGCCCAACCGCCATCTCTCCCCACCCCCGGCTCTGGCGGCGCCGCCGCCACCCTGACGAGCCCACCCAACCGCTGGGCCACCAACTCCTCCCCGCCTCCCTCCCGCCCCCTCTAAATCTAAGGCTGGGGAGCACTAGGAACCCTGACCCCCCAAACCCTAATCCCTAACCCGGGCAGCGCCGGCGGCCGGAGACGACGACGATGGCAGCAGAGCTGCCGGAGTCGGAGAAGATGGTGGCGCCGATGAACCCTAATTACCCCAGGTGAGTCGGATTTTCGAAAATTAATCTAGTTGAAACTTGGTGGAAATTGCAGGCGCCTGCAACAATTGCTAAATCACAGACATCTGCGGAATAGCAAATTCGCTTTTTTTAGACAATCCTCCATCTATCTATTGGCTATTGGCAATTCCAGCTACTCCTCTCCTTCTTAACTCTCTCTTCTGGATGAAATTGGCGATGGAGATCATGGAGCATAAGCTGTAACTTAAAATTTATCATTTTTGCACCGGTTATATTTTGAAATATTTTATAGTTATTTTTTCGAAACTTTGCACAATTTGTCTCAAAGATCTCAAAAATATTTTTCATAATTTTTTTGACTCTTTAAATCTTCTATGATTTTCGGAAATTAATCTAGTTGAAACTTGGTGAAAATTGCAGGCGCCTGCAACAATTGCTAAATCACAGACATCTGCGGAATAGCAAATTCGCTTTTTTTTTAGACAATCTCCTCTCCTTCTTAACTCTCTCTTCTGGATGAAATTGGCTATTGGAGATCATGGAGCATCTTGTATACTCCTGTACATATAAACACACGGTTGCTAGCTAAATATATATAAATACAGAGCATAGAAGAAGAAGAAGAAGAAGAAGAAGAAGAAGAAGAAGAAGAAGAAGAAGAAGTATGCGGCGGTGGTACGCGAACGTGAGGGAGGTGGGGGACGGCGAGAGGATCACGGTGGTGCTCGCCCACGGCTACGGGGTCAACCAGGCGTCATGGGCCGCCCTTCTCCCCTCTCTCTCCAAAACAAACAAGGTATGTAGTAGGACGCGTCGGCGGCTACTCCATCGGACATGCATGCATGCTAGCTAGCTAACCGATGGCAATATGGCATGCACCGTACCGCCCGGCCAGGTGCTCGTGTTCGCCTGGGACTTCACTGGCGCCGGCGGCGAGCAAGATGAGGAGGATGGCGGGCGGTACACGTTCGAGAGGTTCGCGGACGATCTGATCGCGGTGATGGAGGAGAGGGAGGTGAGAGGCGCGGTGATGGTGGGGCACTCCATGTCCGCCATGGCCGCCTGCATCGCCTCCGTCCGCAGGCCCGACCTCTTCGCCCACCTCGTCCTCCTCTGCTCATCTCCCAGGTAGCAGCTAGGCCTAGGAGTACCTCTACCTACCAACGTACTCTACATCACTACGTTACTTGATTTTCCTAGCAGCTAGCATATTGCTTCATGAATCATGACCTTGCATGCCCTTACATGCATGTCGGGAGTGCTCCTACATTGGCACCAACCATGCTCCTAATTTAATCCCTGTATGTATATCCGCTTCCCCTTGTTTTAGGGTTTATAATCTTAATTACAACTTACAAGCAGTGATTAGTCCCTAGCCCCGGTTAAATGTTATTTTACATATATTCTTTGTTCATTGATGGCCGAAAAAAAAAGACTGGTGCACACGCTTGGCACTATTGTCTTTTCGCTAGCCATCCTCTTCCTCTCACTACCTTATAATTTTGGTTAGGGGTCGAGGTTCGACCAGCCCTTGCTTTATGTTGGGGCGACAATTGGATATAGCTAGCGGTGCACAATGCGGCAATAGCTGCCAGCAGGGCAACCATCTCAAATATAAGAATGGAGGAGTGTGGTGAATAGGTCTCAATGACATGATGCGTGATAGACCATTAGGGAACAGAGAGCGTTGAACGTAGATCCAGCGGCGGGAGCCACCGGAGAAGGGAAGGAGAGGCAAGGCTAAGGCACCTTGATAAAGAAGAGGTGGCGACAGAAGAGGATCACTATCAGTGGAGAGTAGCGGCGACACAACATACGAGCGGTGGCCCACCACCTAGGAGTAAATATAGCAATGGCTAGGCGGCTGGGGAAGAAACATGAGTTGGGATGACTATATTTGGTTTTATGTTAAAAAAAGACTGTGACAGCCCAACCGTTAGACTTCGATCGAATGGCTATGAAAATCAACCAAAACCTAAACCTTCGCTCTTAATTTACATATTTCACGTCACAAATATTCGTGGTTTCATAAGCACAAGTGAAAAGTATTCAAATTAATCTCTCTTTAAATAATTATAGGTTGCATGCATGAAAACTAGTCATTTGCGCATGCATTTCATCTATGAAAATTACTTGCACAATGTTATAATTTAAGTATTTTGTATAAATTAGTACTCCCTCCGGTAATAAAACAAGTCGCCGTTGATTTTTGAAGATGCCTTTGACCATTCGTCTTATTCAAAAAAACTATATAAGTTATCATTTATTTTGTTGTGATTTGTTTTATCATTAAAGATACTTTAAGTATGACTTATATTTATGCATGTTTGCACTAAATTTTTGAATAAGACGAATGGTCAAAATTGTGTCCAAAAGTCAATGGTGATTTGTTTTTATGACCGGAGGTACAGTAGTAATTAACTAGTGGCCTAAGCTGTTTTTTGAGACCTTGTAGATATAGAGGAGGAGTGATTCTTTGGGAACTAGCTAGGTACCTATCAACGTCTGTCCACCTCAGCATTGCAGCTAGCGACTCAGCGGCCAGCAGCCTTCATTGAATTCATTTTCCATTTTCGGCCCGAGAAAACACAGTTTCAGCCCGAAAAAACTAACATTGCACAAAAGCTAATCGGTTGCCATTGACCCAATGCTGTTGTCTTGCTGACTTGCTGGTTGTGGTGGATTGTGGGCGTTGTAATGTTGCGTCGTTACCGAGGCCCGACGGTGGTGGTGGACCAATGATGGTCTGGTGGATGGCACCGCGTCGCCACCCTCAAAGGCTCGGACCAACAAGGCGACAACGGTGACCGTGAGGTGGCGAATCGGTGAGGCACCTAGGAAGTAGGAGGTAGAGTAGAGTGCGGCAAGTGGCGGCAGACTGGAATGGAGTGCAGTGGGCAGCGGCAAGTCGGTGGGCCGCGACAGGGTGGAGAGAAGTGAGCGACGCAACTCTCTGCATGAGGCAATAAACAGCAGTTTCGATTTTTGAATTTTTCGCAGAATATCCATTGTCTCTACGGATTGTAAGAAATAAAGAAGGGATTCTGATGAAACGAAGAGAAAATGGTTGGAGATGGTCTAACCAAATACTCCCTCCAATTTGATAATTCCTGTCGCTTGAGTGTTTTGTGTTTAGTTGGAAAATTCCTGTCGTTCTAGGATGCATTGATTGTAAGCACAATTTTACGTGGCCCTAGAACCATTTGTTGGGTATGTATGTAAAGAAAGTGTATAATCAAAATTCGAACCTAGACATGCAACTTATGGGAAAGTGGGAGCAACCACTAAGCTACAAGCATTCATTTGACCATATTACTACTATGAGATATTTAATACTTCCTTGGTATGTGAGATCATGTCTAAAACGATAGGAATTATCAAACTGGAGGGAGTACTAACTATAAGCAACTATTTTTGTTTGTTCGCATGCACTCCACCTTTTGCGGGAGCAACCCACCAGAACGTGGGGGTGCATTAAATGACATGCAAAACACTTCTCTTTCATTTTTTTTGACGTACGTAATTTTTGATTCACAATTCGGATTGACAAACGATTTTCATCAATGAGTTAATTACATTTTTTTTCAACAAAACAAGACTAGACGTGATATGAAAAATATTTTTTACATATTAGTTTGAAAATATTCACATCTAACTAATGCTGTACTGTCATCTAACCATTCTTTGAATTATATAACCATTTTTCATCCGTTAGTTTAACCCATGGTTTTCATGTAATTATTTTGTCCGTCATTTTAACCAACTTTCGTCTGCCATATAACCAATGTTTTAGAATTTGTAACCATTTTTACGACCGTAGTTTAGAACCATTGTTTTTGTTAAACTATTTTGTCCATCATTTTAACCAAGTCTCATATACCATATAATCAATTTTTTTTAAACCGTAACCATTTTTGACCGTTGTTTATAACCAACCATTTTTCTTCCGCCGTTCAAACCCATGGTTTTTTGTGTAACTATTTGGTCTGCCGTTTTAACCAATTATCATCTACCATATAACTATTGTGCATCAAGTTTTAACCAATATTTACATGATATCTAACCGTTTGGCGAGAATCATTGTAACAACATATGAAACAATTGCATCAAAACTAATCAATGATATAGACATAACTACTCTCAAATGTGAAAATAACCAAAAAACACATAAAAAAAAATAGACTACAGCACGACGCGAAGCCGGACGGCGCATCGGTAGGCTCGACGGGCAGCACCGACGATGGAGGTGGGGGTGCAGGTGAAGGTTGGGGAGGGGGACTGAAGTGATGTCGCCGTCTACGTATGGTCGGGAGGCGGCTCGGGGCGCCATCAGCGGCGGGGCGGGGCTGCAGCGTGCGGACAAAGCCGTCGTCGCCGGCGTCGGGGTGCGCCGGCCATGGCGTGTCAGGGCTGGGGTCGGGACAACACCTGCCGGGTCGGGGACGGGACAACACCGGCGGGGTCGGGGCCGGGGCGGCGCCGGTGGGGTCGGGGGCAAGGCGGCGCCGATAGGATCTGCGAGTGGGCGACACCGGCGGCTGGGGCAAGCCGAGGCGCCACCGACTGGAGAGGAGAGCACCGGCGAGGTCGGGGACGGGGCGGCGCACGGCGGGGTCGGGGACGAGGCGACGCCGGCGGGATCTGGGACGGGGCGACCCCGGTGGCTAGGGTAGTTCGGCGCGCCGCCGGCTGGAGAGGAGGGCGCCGGCGAGATCGAGGACGGGGCGGCGCCGGCGGGGTCGGGGACGAGGCAATGTCGGCGGGATCTGGCAGCACACGGGGGCGAATGGCGACGTGACAGCAACGGCGCCGGCGGCGCGCCGAGCGGCGACGGGGGCGCGTCGCTGGCAGGGCACGGGGACGAGCGGCGCTGGGCGTGCAAAAATGGGTCGGTTGGGTGGAGAGAGAAAGTGGGTAGGTGGGGATTAAATATGGTCGATCCGATGGGCATTCAGTTTATACGGTTCAATCTTCTGTAGGGATGGGCATTCAGTTTATATGGTTCTTTCGGTTCGGTATGTTCAATTCATTGAAAATTCGGTTCCAGGAAAATAGGAACCAAAATTGTCAGCAAAATTCTTAGTCTATCCGGTTCTCGGTTTCGAACCGAAATCTAATATGAAAGACCATGTACAAACAGTAGATCGAGGAAAAAACTGACATTGCACAAAAGCTAATAAGTTGCCATTGACCCAATGTTGTTGTCTTGCTGACTTGCTGGTGGTCGTGGATTGTGGGCGTTGTAATGTTGCATCGTTACCGAGGCCTGTGGGCGTTGTAATGTTGCATCGTTACCGAGGCCCGACGGTGGTGGTGGACCAACGATGGTCTGGTGGATGGCACCGCGTCGCCACCCTCAAAGGCTCGGACCGACAAGGCTACAACGATGACCGTGAGGTGGCGAATCGGTGAGGCACCGAGGAAGTTGGAGGTAGAGTAGAGTGCGGCAAGTGGCGGCGGATTGGAATGGAGTGCAGTGGGCAGCGGCAAGTCGGTGGGCCGCTAACCGCTTCCGCTTTAGCTACCGTTTCTCTGCTCTTGCGACTTGGGAGGCGACTGAGAGGCGAACCAGCTGCCGGGCCCCTCTCTCCTCCTCTCTGGCGGCCTCGCCGAAGATGAGAGAGCGGGGACCCTGGCCCTTCTCCCTCCTCCCTCCTCTCTTCCTCCTCCAGGTACTTTCCCTCTCTCCCCTCTCCCCCTTTCCTCTCATTCCTTCCTTCTTGGTGCGGTCAGATCTGGGGTCTTGCCTTGCTTTGCCGGCGGTGGGCTTCAAAATTGACCGTCTGGGCTTGGTTGGTGGTGGCTGGCCGGTGGTTAGTAGAGGGAGGAAGTACCCTAGTAGATTAGGGTTAGGGTTCGTAGGGTCTGTGTCTGCTACCGAGGTCTGGAACTGGAGCTGGATCTTGGGAGCATTTTGGTCTCTGGCAGGTTCCTTTCACGAGGCTTTGTTGAGACTGAGGTCTGTGTCCAGCGTCCTTCAGGCTTTGTTGAGACCTACCAGAGCTACAGTCCGTCGATAAAGGTAGCGATCGCGCTGTCTGAGGTCACCGAGGTCTCACTACTTCATCCAGGCTCCAGGGGGTGGAGACGTTTTCGGCATGTCTACCGATATGTCTTCGTCTATCTCTCCGGCGATGGTGGTCGTCACGGCGGGGGACAGAGGATTAGTTTGGCCAGTTGGGCCCTTCTTGTGCTTCATTGTAACTTTCTTTGCGGAGGACCCCTCTGTACTTTGTTGGGTATTTGACCCTGTTAGTGAATTGTCCCTTCTAAAAAAAAGGTCGGTGGGCCGCTACAGGGTGGAGTGAAGTGAGCGACGGGGCGACGGCTAGGTTTGCAACCAGCCAGGGTTGTGAGGGGGGTAGGGCTAGGGCGGCTGGAGTGGGGTACGCTGAGGAATAGTAGTACTAGCAGTGGTGTTGCCTGTAGGGTTGGCCGGCTGGGCCGTGTGGGCCTAAGAAGACTGGTGTTGCCTGTAGGGTTGGCCGGCTGGGCCGTGTGGGCCTAAGAAGACTGCGGGTTGCACACTTGAGGTTGAGGCCTTGAGTGCAATGGGGTTTGGTTTTATCGAGTTTTACGGTTTAGGAGCTGAATCAAACACACATAATCGAATAGTATGAAAAATCCGAACAATACCTTAAAAACCAAAATACTCAACAATATTGATTTTTTTCAATCCGTTTTGAACCCACCCTAATCTTCTCTCCCCGGTTGTTGGACTCAGCCCAAGTCGTCCAATATTGTGACCTAGCTATAGTGTATTTTAATAGCGGAGATGATTGGATCATGTAGGAATTTGTGAAGTCAATCGAGATGTTTTGAAAAATTAATGTTTATATGTTAGTATAAGCTTAAAAAAGATCCAATTTAAAAATCTCTTTAAAATTTTCAGCAAACATCAATATATTTCCAATTTACCTAACTATTCCCAATTACTTGAGGTACTAGTGCATGCCTGCATTTATATACTCCTACCCTTAAGTTGACAATATTGACTCTGTATCCTGCATGCATGGCCATGGCGCAGGTACATAGATTCGGCCGAGGAGGGGTACGTGGGCGGGTTCGAGGAGGCGGTCGTCTGCGGCATGCTGCAAACCATGGAGTCCGACTTCCACGGCTGGGTCGACGCCTTCGTCCCCAACGCCGCCGGCGCCGGCCAGTCGGAGCTGGAGCCCCTCCTCCGGGAGAGCTTCCACGCCATGGACCCCGCCGTCGCGCTCCGCCTCGCCGCCATGATCTTCTCCGGCGACCAGCGGGGTGTCCTCGACGCCGTGTCCGCGCCCTGCACCATCGTCCAGGTCGCCGGCGACTTCGTGGCGCCGCCCGCCGTGGCGGAGTACATGCGGCGCCGGATGACGCACGCCGCCGTCGAGGTCGAGGTCATCGACTCCGTGGGGCACTTCCCCCAGCTCGCCGCGCCGCGGCAGCTGCTCCGCATACTCGACGGCGTCCTGCACCGCCTGCGGGAGGAAGCGGCGGCGCCGGAGCACGCCGCCGACGATGTGGAGGCCAGTGGCGGCATCTTCGGCGCCGGTGCTTAGCCAGAAAGACGCGAACGACTTTCGTGGCATATATGCAAGTGTACTTATGGGCCTATGGCATAGTTTTGTCTTGTCTACTTGTGTGAATTAAGTTACAATAATGCCCACGTTCACGTCCATACAAACTCGTATATAGTCGTCTCATCATCTGTACATGATTGCTACATGTATGCGTATTTAAGAACTTATAGTTTTCGGATTTGCTTAAACCCAGTCGATTGGGCAGTGGCATACCGACCCAGTCGATTTTTCAAGAACGTGCGGAGGAGGAAGAAGGGGGAGGAGGAAGGAGGGAGCGTACCTCGCCGCCGTCGAGCTCCCCGTCGACCTCGCCGTCGCCGCCCTCGAGCTCGCCGCCGGCCGGTTCGGGTTAAAAATTTTTAGGTAGCATGTGAGTATATATTATACTATTATATATGCCAGGCAGGGCTAGCTATGCCTATGCTCCGTGCTCGACGTGCTGTCGAGCATTGTTGAAAGAAAGAAAAATGTATGTCATTTATGTGCTATCGCTTAGTCGGTTCATCGCTGAAATATTATTTTATATGATCTTGTTGATCATTTCGTGTGTCAAGCCGTCAAGCACTAGAAAAGGTGCCATTTTGCCCCTGAATTCATAATTTCCAATAATTTTCTATATGCCACTCACTGGCTAAGAACCGGAATTTTTAAATTGGACCAATTTAATCAAATTCATTGCAGGATCAGACAAATAAGGGCTAGCGATGCATGAGTAGCTAGAAAGATGCGACGGTCTGGTCTTGGCCCACCTATTAGTTACTCGAGCATGTGACAAACACTCAAGATTCGACGACGTGACTCCCCTCTCATTTTGCTAAGATCTCCATCAGGTGCTCGGTCCACACCCGAGATGCCACGACGAGACCTTGTTCTCCCATTTGTTCCTCAAGCACTGGACCCACGCTCGAGATGTGGCAACATGTCTACTTGCTTTTCGCCAAGGAGAATCCTTTACGAACACGCGGTCCCTACCTTTGCCCCTCGTAAGAGATATTCTTCAGCCTTAAGAAGAGTTCCCTCTCCATTGAGTCTTGAGGGCTAGGGCGGTGATCTAAGTCCAGGCCCACCTGCATGATCTGGCGGCCCAAGTGGCAGGGCCGACAAAGACCAACCTTAGCCCAAGGACCTCGACCAAGGCCACCCCATGCTTGCAGGAGATGCCTCCCCGAGCATCAAGATGGCCTCCTACATGTTTCGGCCTGAGCGAGCATCGACCGAGCCACATGGAGCACCCACGAGGAAACTCCTTGTGACCCAGAGTCACGTAGTGGATATGCACGGAGAGGCAGGGTACACCCCCGGCAGGTTAGGCGGCTGAGTTGTCCCGTCGGAGAGGGGTAAACATGACGAGCATTGGGTCATGGGGTACCGCGCCCGCCAGTCGTTGCCTGCCCGCCACTGAGCCCCATCACTCGACATTTAACGTCAAGTGGTGGGCCCGATGGACATCTCCCAACCATCTCTAGCATGTTGCCTGGTCTCCTAGGGTTGGCATGTGGATTCTCCTGATGGCCTATAAATAATGGCTCGAGATCACCAATGAACCCTGGCTCGACTAGTAGCTAGCACTCTTAGTTAGAGACACCTATCACACACCTTGTAGCGCTTTTTGATTCCTGAACGGCCCATCGCTCAATGCATCATATATGGAGACTCTGACTAGGACGTGTGTGACATGCCCATAAAGCCACTGCAGGAAAGCACACCAATATCGACGGCTAAAACTGACGACACAGAGCAAAAGCCCGTCGACACAGAGTAATGTCGGCGGCTAGCCGACGACAAAGGTCCGACGACACTACGTGGACGACAAAGCCTCATATTGTCGGCGGCCTCCCAAAATAACGACGACACAACGCGATTCAGGGGAGGGTCACACAGCCCACCCAGCACATACCTGTGTCGTCGGCACAAATAAAACCACCGACATAAACTTAGATCTATGTCGGCGGTAAAAATGAGAGCCGCCGAGATAACCAGTTCAGCCTCGCTGGCAGTTGCCCTCCCACCACCATCTGTGTCGTCGGTCCCGAGTAGGCCGCCGACGCTTCCACCGAACTTGTGTTGTCGGCTTCTTGAAACCCGCCTACATTGCTACCACACCTGTGTCGTCTGCCTGTGTGAAGCCGCCGACTTTGTGTTTGTTCCAACAATAAAAATTGCTGGTAATTTATATGAAATGTCATTTTCAATCTGCAAAAAAGGATATCTCACAGCACAATATGCAATACAAAATCTCTGACAATATGCACACAAACATATGAGCTCGCCAACACAATTTCAACCACATACACATTCACATCATTCGCGAACAGTGAAATGACCAATAATACCCCAAAATGTCCCAATCTATCCCATAACGGCACAATTGACAACCATATGGTCTAAAGAGCCACATACAAGTCCAAAATAGTGTAAAGTCACATTCGAGTCCTAATATTGCAGAAGTCTAGAATAAATGACAAATTACAGACTAATGGTTCTGTGAACCATGGTAGGGAGGGTCGGGCATAAAGAAACTGTCTGCCATTCTCTCGGCGAGCTGATCAGCGCCCGATCGTGTGGCACTCGAATCGGCCCCTTGTGGAGCATTCAACGCAGGAGCGGCTGATCCGGACACCTGCAAGATTAGAGAACACTACAATTTCAAAATGTATGTACATGTGATTCGTAAAGTGTGAAATACTGAAAAAGAGTATTACCCCGGAGAAGGCGCTTGTGGAGCGAGGAACTGTACCCAGGGGATCTGTGTCGGCAGCAGAGAGTTGGGACTGTCGAACTGTGTTGGTGGGGCCCCCGAGATCTGTGTGAAGACGTACTGTGGCGAAGGTGGCATTAGCGGCTGGCTGGGGGATGCCTCCCCGCCCTGCGGTCTCTGTGTGCACACATGATAAATTAGCACGTGAAATGTGTAAGTACAACTTATGCACATAAGCCATCTTATTTACCTGCGAAAGAAACATCTGGTACATCATTGCAGAGCTTGGACAGCCGCCATCTTTCTCATATCCTCCTCTCGCTCCGCACGCCACTGTTGCCGTTCTGCATTCCACCGCTGCTCGTCCACTTGCCTCCGCTGCTCCTCTGCCTGCCTCTGCTACTCATTTTGTTGTCGCAGCTCCTCGATAAGCTTATTTTGAGTTTCTAGCTGGGCACGGGCCGTAGAGGAGGCAAGATGTCGACGTGTCCTTGCCTGGCTTTTGAAAGCGTCATGAGGCACCAACGAGTCCAGGAAGCCCGACCGACCGTGACTCAGACCGCCGATCTTGTCGTAGATGAGCTCGGTGTCTACTGCCATGTTCATTAGGTCACACTCGGGACCGTGCTTCTCAATCATGAGTTCCTTATATGTGTCCTGCGAAACAAATATGTTATAAAGTGGATTAGCTCGAAAATAAGTGAAAATAGTCGAAGTAACTATAAATAAGTGAAAAGAACGTAAACATACAATCTTCTCCTAGGCAGCGGGAGGCATTGGTGGACATGTGTCGTCGGGCAGAAGATGGGGCGTGCGTGCGTGCCTCCACACGGCGAACTCATCGGGCTCAAGTCCAGTATCCGCTTCCTGCAGTTAAATTCAAAATGTGAAAAAATACTGATCAAGTCAAGTAGTAGTCAATAGTTAACATGTGAAAAAAATACTTATTGCCACAATAGATAAGCTGATTAATGCTGAAAAAAATTATACTTACTATATCACGCGCTAGATGCCCCATGCCTCGTCCTCCAAGGTAGGTCGCACAGATCTCGGGGTTTGCATCTCTATTGCTCCTGTTCCTCATAGACTTCTCAATCCATTCCTTGGAGGCCCACAGCTTGCATAGTTCCTTCCAGGCACGTGGACACTTGTCCATCCAATCAGGACACCAAGGCTTGTACTCCTTTGCCGTGATGTACTCCTGACCTGCCTGTGCCCTCGTCATCTTATTAATCCCCTTCTTGTTGTGCTTCATGACCGCATCCAATCGGGCTAACCTGATGGCGTCCCTTAGCTTCTTTGTCACCATTGCATCGAGCACAGGGCGACAAGCGTCGTAGTCCTCCAAGGTCGCCTCAAGGAAAAGCATATACCTCTCCTGAAACAAAACAACACGTGAAAAAAACATGAGGTACAGTTATGAAGACAAAAACATCAATTAGAAATAAAAATTGACATCTAACCCAGAACTCGTCGATGCATCGATCGGCGAGAGTTACTCCCTCTTCATCAATACTGAGCGAGTAGTCACTCCACTTCATCGCCGGGCGCCGATTCTTGCCCTTCCCCACTCGCCCGGGGGTAGAGTTGCTTCAAGAGTGTGCATAACATGGGGCCTGGCTCCTGTGGCCCCTTGTTGGTGCAAACCAAGACCCTGCACGTGCAATTCATAAGTAGTGGTTAGCAATTAAATTTCTGGTTAGAGCTAAATGACATAGAAATTTATACCACATACCTCTCCCCGGAGGCAACCTGTACCACGGGCCTCTTACTTGGATCTGTGGGGGCTTTTTGCAATTTGTTTCTCCCCCGCCTTCTATTGCTGGCG
>SPJY01016799.1:689246-711481 GCA_005191435.1 Raddia distichophylla
TTTTTCCAGATCCGGAGTTGCACAGTGAGGAGTATCGGACGGCTTCCGATAAACCCGTCGGATGCGTCAGATAAGCCCTTCCAGCCTAGGTCAATTTACTGCTAGCTGTCTGATCTCGTTCCAAGTTAATCTCATCCGTCCATTGGCCCAGCCTGAACCCTATAAATAGGTGGGATGTCATGGGAAAGACTTGAGCGAGCTCATTTGTTCATCCCCAAGCTTTGAGAGAGTGAGAGCTCCTCCCTAGTTCATCCTTCATCTCCCTAAATCCAACATGAGAGATTGAGATTGAGAGGGAGAGAGAGAGAGGAAGAAGAAGAAGCCATATTTTGCCTCCTCTGGTCATCCCCGAAGTTCTTGTGCCTTCCCCATGAGTTCTTGGACTAGCTCGATGGTGGGAGAGGTGGTGGTCTAGTTGTGCTTCCGGTATTGTGCTCTTGGACTTCTTGTCACCGGGATTCAACTCCACCACAAGCTTCATCGACACGTGAACCGCAAGCAAACCCACCAACGTGGTGGTCATCGGCTAGGCGTAGCCGGTGCATCGTCTTCTCCAGTGCGTCGGAGATGTGCTAAATCCTCGGTGTGCTCGAGGTCGACTTCGCCTGTGAAGTCGGGTGTTTCGGGGTCCTTCGCGTGTGAAGGCTGCCGATTCTTGTACAAGTTGGAGTTCCCTTCCGATGTGTTCGGGAACGAACTTCTTCTAGTGGATTGAGGATTAGGGACGAAAGGGTCCCGGGCTTTCCTGTGTGGCGAGCTTCCTCAACGAGAGTAGGTGCTTGCACCGAACTCGGTAAAAAGATCGGTTTGCCCTCTTGTCTCCTTTATTATTCGCACTTGTGTTTACTTCCGCTACTAGACTTGTGTAGGGCTCATTCGCTAGTCGGGTGCTTAAACTTGACTAATTGACCAAGTTCAACAAGCGAATAAAATTAAAATAGTCCGATTCACCCCCCCTCTCGGCCTTAGATCCCTTCACCACTGAAAGTCCACACCCTCCTGGGAGTCGGACTCGACCACCTCTTCGTCAGATGCGCTAGCCTCTATTGCTCTCCTCCTACTGCGACTCTGTAACATCCCAAATTTTTAAAACCAATTTGGCACTTTATTAATTTCCTAAAACTGCATAATTTTAAAATCGCAAATTATTTATTTCATTTTGCATCATGATATCATCTTTGCATGCATTGTATTTAAATTAGAAAAATAATTTAAACCTTCCAAGTTTATGCCTTTGGTGGAAAAATATGGTAATTTATTTAAATTGTAATATTTCCTTAAAAGACAATCCCAAGAGGAACTAATTGGAAATATGTTGGAAAATTTTGGGGAAAACAAAACTATTTTTATTTTGGGGAAAACAAAACTATTTTTCCTAAGTGTTAATATATTTTAAAAGAATACTTGAAAATAAAAACCCAGTGGAAACCAGAAAATCAAAAAAGATTTTATTCCCCCTCGGCCCAAGTCTCGGCCCACTTTCCCCTTTTCCTTTTCCTTTTCCTTTCCCCCGCCTCTCCTCTCTTCCTCTGTTGGCCCGCAGTCGCCGCGCCGGCCCACTGCGCCGCAGCCCAGCTCGTTGGCGCCCACGAGCGTGGTGCCACCGACAGGTGGGCCCGCCGCGTCAGCCTCTCTCCTTTATCTTCTTCTCCCCCAGCGTCGCTCCTCTGTTCGCCTCACCGCTGCGGTGCGTCCCCTCTCCCGGGCTCAATGGCTCCCCTCCCCATGCGACAGTTCGCCCCTACCTTCTTCCCGGACCGCCCTTCTCTCTCCGCTTCCTTGTCTTGTCACCGGCCGGAATTTGCGCCGGCATGCCAAACCATGCGCATCGCGTCAAAAGCTCCCCGGGCGCTACGTGCCTATAAGAGGGGTACTGCTACGCCTCTGCCCTTTGCTTTGCGCCACTGCAACGGTTGTCCACCCGAGCCAGTCCATGTCATTCGTCCCTGCCTCGCCGCCATTTCCCTTCCTATTTTCTCGCCTCGTCTCCTTTTCTCTGAACCGTGCTTCCCGTGGATGTGGTCCGCAGGTCGTCGAGGAGGAGCTCGTGCCCAGGGGGTTGAAGCCGTGTGGTCCACGCGCTCCCGGAGCCCGCACCGTCGTCGCCGCCGTGATTTCACCGCCCTGCCACCCCTTCATCCCGGAGAGCTCGAAGGTAGCATCCCCGTCCATCTCCATTCCTTTTGGCTCAAGGTGAATCGCTCGGGGTGGGAGCCTCACCGGAGCCGCGTTGCCTGTGACGTCGCCGCCGCCGCGAGCGCCGCACCGCTTGCTCCGTTCACCTCGTGGGGTGATTAGACTGTCATTGTGTTCGCCTTGCTCGCGTCTCACTTCCCGCGCGCTCAATCGCCCTCCGGTGGTCGGGATCGCCGTCGCCTTATGCGCCGTCGCCGCCGCCGAGGCTCTCCTCTGTTTCCTTCCCCATTGCCGCTGCGGGTGCTGCCGACAGGTGGGACCGGGCGGGACCCGCCGGTCAGCAGCGCAACGTCTCGCCCTCAGCCACGCTTTGCCGAGCCGCTTCGGGTTGGGCCGCTTGGCCGAGCCGGCCCAATGCCGAGTGGCCTTTTCTTTTACTTTTTTTTGCAATTCCTGTTTTAAAACCTTAGTTGGTACCCTAAAATCTATAAACTAAAAATAACCAGTGCATGGTAAAAGTTCTATAAAAATTAAAAAAAAATGCTTTATTGTTTTCTGAACCTAAGAAAATTACATATATGCATGTCATGCATGTGGTATCCATTTTGGTTAAATAAGTAGCTTTAGGTGCATTATTTCATGTGGGCTTAAGAGATATTCATAAAATTTCCTTGAGATAAATGCATTAGAGTTGCTGCATGTTCCATTACTTAAATCATCAAGACACTAAACACTTTCCTTATATTGTTCATGACTTGGGCATTGTATCATTTCATGTGCATAAGCCATTGCCATAATTTTTCTTCCAAATAAAAATGCATGAAAAATAGGATTTCTGCATTATCCTTAAAACAGCAAGGCATGAAATATTTTGCTTATGTGTGTTGTATTGCTTTGCATATGTGTGTGCGCGTTTAGGAGGTCAAGTCCCCGAAGATCCGATCGACGACGTCCCCTTCGTTTTTCCCGGAACCGATCAAGGCAAGTCCCCTTTGAGAAAAGTAAAAGTTGAACAAGTCCGATTCACCCCCCCCCCTCTCGGCCTAGGATCCTTACAGCCGTATTTACTAGAACTAGCTATCATGCCAAATAGAAAAGGTAAGAGATATGGTAGGATTAAACCTAAGGCTAAAATATAAATTGCTCATATTTATATACTCTGTTGTGGTAGAAAAATGCTTAAAAATCTTTATGCGATGTGATATATTCTTCTGTGTGAAATGAGAATATTGTTGAGAAATGTTTGGGAAAAAGGCGATTTAAAGATAGAGCATCAAGGGTGATGCTTATTAGGAAATGATTTTCCTCTCACCCAAAAAAAAAATCTTTCGACTAGGAAGAGATATTTTGTCGGTTGGTGCAGTGCGGCACCGTTTTGAAAACTGGGCTAAAATATCAAACCTCTCCTAGTCTAAGGACTGTTCATCCTATGATCCTATGAACTAAGCCATAACAGTACGACCTCGAGCCCCAGAATGGGACGGGCCCGGTCATTGGCCCTCGTGGCTAGCGGCCTTGTGGCGAAACACCTCTGGTGCGTAGCCTCTCGAGGGTAAAGCGTACCCACTCTGCAGAGTTAAAACTGTCATGATAGCCGTGCTCGCGGTTATAAGCGTGCGAAGGGACTGATTATATGGTAGCTTCTTCATTTTTAAAAACACATTTAGAAAAGGGTTTTAAGCAAAGGATTTAAGATGAGTAAAGGATTTGAGAAAGATTTCGTTTGAGTTAGGTGCCACCGGCTACATTCCAGATTGGGGGTCGGCCTACCGAAAAGTGTCGAGCGGAATGGACCTAACCGTTTTGAGAAAAGAAAATGAGAAAGGATTTGTTCTCGCTATGGCACTGAGGCCAAGTGGCTATAACCATTTGAGAAGAGCCCAAAGAAAATGTTAAGATTTATTGTTTCTAAATTGTTTTGCCAAAACTAGGCTAATAAATGCATTTCCGCATAATATCCCAAGCTCTCCTTGTACCGAGCCACATTTGTATACTCCCCGACTTGCGAGTACAATTTGTACTCACCCTTCTTTTTTCTCCCCTTTTTAAAATTTCAACAGCTGGTCCATTCGAGTATGGCCCGCCGTCCGAGGAGGAGGACCCAGATTACGACGAGGAGGCGTTTTCCGAGGAAGATTATGAAGACTAGGGTTGCGCGTTCCTACAGCCCTCGTGCCTGTGGGATGGATAAATTTCTAGATATTGTATTAGGCTTGTATCTTCGTGTACTCTGAATTGCGGCATGCGAGCCGTTGCATGTGTTTGTACTGGACTATGTTCCCGTTTGTAATAATCAGATCGTTGGCAATGTTTCGTTTCTGTATAACTGTGTGTACTAGCCATGATCCTTGTGATTAGTACGTGATTACGCAGGTGGAATCCGATCTTGTAAATCGGGTGCCGACACTGTGGCTCTTGCATCCGGCTTATGGTCTTCTTGTGCGGCTTGTGGAGGTGTAGGTGCTCCAGATGAAAGCCCTGCCTAGCTCTTGCTTGGGCCAATGTTGTCGGCGCCCTCGGGTGTCGTTGCCCTCCTTGGAGACTTCGTTGTGGAGTTTCCTGCCTTTCGAAAGTTAGGGTGAAAACCCAGGTCTGGATAGACGATGGCGGCGACCGTGTCGTCTCTACCTTATTGAAGGCATCGGCCAATAGGCCTTTCGCACTGCAAGTTGGCTACTCCCGGGCCGTGCTTCCTGCTTGGTGGTGGTGGCCTTCTTAGCCAGGCCCGGTGAGCTTGCTTTGCGGCTGCAGGTGTGGGTCGCTGGTGTTGCTATTCGAGCATCCCTTGCCGTGGTGGCGGGCGGCGTCCCTCTCCTTTTGCCCCCTCCGCGCATCCCGTCTGGTGGTGACAGCTAGCAACCTTGGAGACCTGTGCTTGCTCCGTGTTGTAGGTTTGCGGTGTGCCTGAGTTTTTGGCCATGCATCCCTCGTGGCGAGGTCGGTTTTGGCTCGTGCACTCTTGGGTGTTATGAGCTGGTGTGCTCAGGCTTTGCCTGATTGTTCGGCGTCGTGTGGCGACCCCCGCTTGGTTGGGTCGCATTGTTCCCTCTCCCTTCTCTCTCTCCCCCCCATTTCTTCGTGTAATTGTTGTTTTTTCTCTCCTTCTTGAATGAAATGGCAGAGCTCCTGCCCTTTACGTTCAAAAAAATTTGAAAAGGGAGAAGGTAATAAAAGAAGGCAAGTAGAGGACTATAACAGTGTTGAGATTAACTAGTTGAAGCACTTGCTGAGAAAAACAGAGAGCACAGAAATATAATCAAATATTAATATGTGCGTTGCTCTCCGCTCGAGAGGGGCTACAAGCCTACAACAGTCAGTGCAATTGTTTCTTTTAAATGTATGTATATAGTCCATGATTCTCATCCCATTGTACATGGAATTCTATCGAAGTATGGAGGGCAAAGGCTTGAGTCATTCATTATTGGCAATGCTACTATCTGAAGGTTTTGGATCATTACTCTGCCGGTTTGCTAGTTGCATGTTTGCAGGCTACTCCTTGGCCTTGCCTTGTCATCTCATTACCAGCGACAAGAAAGTACGCGGTGTGCCTGGTACAAGGAAACAAACCATGGGGTTTTAGACTCATGAAAAATGCTGTCAAATGTCCCGTAAGACATAAAGTGCCAAGAACTCAGTCATAGCAGACCTGAAAAAATTCATCATTTTAATTTTAGAGTTTGCGTTTATGCTTTCAGTAGTATCCAGGGCTTGCTGCATGTGATGTAGCCATCGCTCTGCAGCTCGGTGGGTAACTGGGAATGGTCGATGTCGTCCTATCAGGGCAGGATGTCCTACAAGGAAAACAAGACATATATTCTCAGATCAGCAAGTGCTCTAGGGGAGCAGCAAGTGCTTTGAGACCTGCAAAGGACTCTATGGTTGCTATTGGCTATCATAAATACAACAATTGTACAAGTCCAGATAAGAGTAGTGAATGTGAAGCACCAACAAAGCATAGCAAAAATGGACTAAGAAAAGAACAAAAAAAGGAGAAAGCAGCATGCAACAGGGAAAACATTAATTTCAATTGTTTTAGAAAGTATCATTTTCATCACCGAACATTCACTCGACCACAAAATATATTGTTGTCATTCTGAAATGGCAGGTGAGATCATCTCCCTGGATTTGAAAAGTCGCTCATTTTGTCCCTTGATAAGTTAACATCAATGTTGACGGCGGATTTAGCTGACATGGTGTGGCAGTCAGAATGGTTTTTAGAACCGTGGATGATGCGTGCATGCACTCCACCTGAATGATGACATGGATGATCCCTATATCTTCCCCTCATCTCTTAGCTCTCTTTCTCTCTCTCTCTCTCTCTCTCTCTCTCTCTCTCTCTCTTTCTCTCTCTCTATCTCCACTTGTCGACATGGAAGTGAGAGCAGCATTCGGTGACACATTAAGAGGAGGCCGGGGTGGCGCCGACCGATTAGGGTAGGAGGTAGAGATGGCATGGAGGGTGTGTAGACGGCAACATCCGGGGCACTAGAGGAGGATGTTGTGCCATTTTTGTTGTCGGATCGATGGAAGAGGCAGAGGCAGAGGCTACACAGACGAGGAGGTGGCGGTGGAATTTGGTGGCACATGAGAAGAACAATGCGGCATCAGTGTCGACCAATCAACAGGTAAGCAGAGAAGGTGGGGAAGATCCGGTGGCAACGTCATCCGATAGAATGGAGAAGGCAGTGGCAGCATCTGGAGGCTGAGGTGGGTGGAGGAGGGGGAGAGGGCAGCGTGGTGGAGGCTATGCCGGATAATGGTGCTACCATCTCTGGGCCGACTAAGGGGAGAGAGGACAAAAGGCGGAGCCAGTGCGGAGAGAGTTAGAGGGAGGGGAAGCACATAAGTGGGGGAGCATAGAAAAAGGGAAAGTAAGCATCAATGTGGTGCCAAATAGAATCCATGGGGTGCCACAAGTGCGAGACCATCTGACTAGACGTCCACGTTTACTAAAACCATGAGTATATAGAGGTGCTTTTTGAATACCATAGGGACCCATATTACATGGTTTTTCACAATGAGAACCAACTTGGTTCTCTGGCAAAAGTTCAGTATTGTAGCCGGATATTTTTCCAAAATTATGTACATTATCAGTGGATTACCGTTTTGGACGTTATCACATAGTACCGGCGCTCAACCCACCAACGATTGAGTACGTCCATGGGAGGAAAGCTCTCTAGGAGAAGCAATAGGTCAATTGGAGGCGAAAATACAACCAACTGTGTATATAGTCTCCTCCGGTCTAGTGTATGCCATAGAAATAAAGAACCAACTTTTCTATGGGCACAATTCCTAAGAGTGTGAAGTGACCAATAGAGCGTAATAACTTCGTATAGCATACATTATACGAAGTTATACGACTGTTTTACTCCTTTATATTCTGCATCTATACGAGGAAAAAAACGCTGAGCAATTGCCCGGCACAAAACGTCTTTGTGTTCCTAGTGTTCGCGTGTGTGAGCTGCGAGCGGTTTTCTCCGGTGAGCCTGACAGTCACTTGGTGCCCGGACAATCACCGCAATTTTGCGCAAAATTAAGCGGCTGCATACTACAAGAAGACCGCATATGCAGACCGCCATATACTTACCTCAGCATTGACCCGTTGAACCATGGTGAACTTTATATACACCCGTTCCTTTCCGGTTAATTCTTTTTATTAGACGTGTCACAACCAACAAATTACATGGGGCTAACAGTACAAGCTGCTTTGGCAGAGGAAACAAGCATCATCGCGGACTACTATATGGCTGGATGCACATTCTCCGTCTGCAGCAACATAGGTAAATCAATAATTTATTCATTGCCTTTGGTTTGCATGCATGCATTGTGTGGCTTTTTTTTTTGCCTTCTTACAAGATCAAAGTACTACATTTTTTCAATAGTGGTTGGGAACACAAATGTGGAGGATGCAATGCAAGGCTGCAACAATGCATGCTACAAATTCTGCAACCCAGATGTCAACCTTGCATTGGCTAATGCTTAGTCAAACAAGGGAACTCATGCACATCGAAGCCAATGCCTTGTCCTGTTTCTTTCGACAATAATTGGATATCATATCCAAGCCAATGTGTTTATCTTATTTACGTTTGTTTTTACTTCGAATAAGAGCTGCCATAATGTCATCCTCTCAAGAGCACCGATGTATCAAGAAATATGTATTGAAATATGTATGTCGTGCCCCACGGTGGCAAGTTAATTATAACTATTATGTTTATTTGTGCACTCTTTTCTCATTTGTATTCCCAAAAAAAAAAACTTCTCTCACTCAGTTACATTGAAAATGGTGAGAAAACAATTATGTCGGTTAAGAATAATAAAACACCAAAAATACATTAAAAATTGTTTTAGAAAGTATCATTTTCATCACCGAACATTCACTCGACCACAAAATATATTGTTGTCATTCTGAAATGGCAGGTGAGATCATCTCCCTGGATTTGAAAAGTCGCTCATTTTGTCCCTTGATAAGTTAACATCAATGTTGACGGCGGATTTAGCTGACATGGTGTGGCAGTCAGAATGGTTTTTAGAACCGTGGATGATGCGTGCATGCACTCCACCTGAATGATGACATGGATGATCCCTATATCTTCCCCTCATCTCTTAGCTCTCTTTCTCTCTCTCTCTCTCTCTCTCTCTCTCTCTCTCTCTCTTTCTCTCTCTCTATCTCCACTTGTCGACATGGAAGTGAGAGCAGCATTCGGTGACACATTAAGAGGAGGCCGGGGTGGCGCCGACCGATTAGGGTAGGAGGTAGAGATGGCATGGAGGGTGTGTAGACGGCAACATCCGGGGCACTAGAGGAGGATGTTGTGCCATTTTTGTTGTCGGATCGATGGAAGAGGCAGAGGCAGAGGCTACACAGACGAGGAGGTGGCGGTGGAATTTGGTGGCACATGAGAAGAACAATGCGGCATCAGTGTCGACCAATCAACAGGTAAGCAGAGAAGGTGGGGAAGATCCGGTGGCAACGTCATCCGATAGAATGGAGAAGGCAGTGGCAGCATCTGGAGGCTGAGGTGGGTGGAGGAGGGGGAGAGGGCAGCGTGGTGGAGGCTATGCCGGATAATGGTGCTACCATCTCTGGGCCGACTAAGGGGAGAGAGGACAAAAGGCGGAGCCAGTGCGGAGAGAGTTAGAGGGAGGGGAAGCACATAAGTGGGGGAGCATAGAAAAAGGGAAAGTAAGCATCAATGTGGTGCCAAATAGAATCCATGGGGTGCCACAAGTGCGAGACCATCTGACTAGACGTCCACGTTTACTAAAACCATGAGTATATAGAGGTGCTTTTTGAATACCATAGGGACCCATATTACATGGTTTTTCACAATGAGAACCAACTTGGTTCTCTGGCAAAAGTTCAGTATTGTAGCCGGATATTTTTCCAAAATTATGTACATTATCAGTGGATTACCGTTTTGGACGTTATCACATAGTACCGGCGCTCAACCCACCAACGATTGAGTACGTCCATGGGAGGAAAGCTCTCTAGGAGAAGCAATAGGTCAATTGGAGGCGAAAATACAACCAACTGTGTATATAGTCTCCTCCGGTCTAGTGTATGCCATAGAAATAAAGAACCAACTTTTCTATGGGCACAATTCCTAAGAGTGTGAAGTGACCAATAGAGCGTAATAACTTCGTATAGCATACATTATACGAAGTTATACGACTGTTTTACTCCTTTATATTCTGCATCTATACGAGGAAAAAAACGCTGAGCAATTGCCCGGCACAAAACGTCTTTGTGTTCCTAGTGTTCGCGTGTGTGAGCTGCGAGCGGTTTTCTCCGGTGAGCCTGACAGTCACTTGGTGCCCGGACAATCACCGCAATTTTGCGCAAAATTAAGCGGCTGCATACTACAAGAAGACCGCATATGCAGACCGCCATATACTTACCTCAGCATTGACCCGTTGAACCATGGTGAACTTTATATACACCCGTTCCTTTCCGGTTAATTCTTTTTATTAGACGTGTCACAACCAACAAATTACATGGGGCTAACAGTACAAGCTGCTTTGGCAGAGGAAACAAGCATCATCGCGGACTACTATATGGCTGGATGCACATTCTCCGTCTGCAGCAACATAGGTAAATCAATAATTTATTCATTGCCTTTGGTTTGCATGCATGCATTGTGTGGCTTTTTTTTTTGCCTTCTTACAAGATCAAAGTACTACATTTTTTCAATAGTGGTTGGGAACACAAATGTGGAGGATGCAATGCAAGGCTGCAACAATGCATGCTACAAATTCTGCAACCCAGATGTCAACCTTGCATTGGCTAATGCTTAGTCAAACAAGGGAACTCATGCACATCGAAGCCAATGCCTTGTCCTGTTTCTTTCGACAATAATTGGATATCATATCCAAGCCAATGTGTTTATCTTATTTACGTTTGTTTTTACTTCGAATAAGAGCTGCCATAATGTCATCCTCTCAAGAGCACCGATGTATCAAGAAATATGTATTGAAATATGTATGTCGTGCCCCACGGTGGCAAGTTAATTATAACTATTATGTTTATTTGTGCACTCTTTTCTCATTTGTATTCCCAAAAAAAAAAACTTCTCTCACTCAGTTACATTGAAAATGGTGAGAAAACAATTATGTCGGTTAAGAATAATAAAACACCAAAAATACATTAAAAATTGTTTTAGAAAGTATCATTTTCATCACCGAACATTCACTCGACCACAAAATATATTGTTGTCATTCTGAAATGGCAGGTGAGATCATCTCCCTGGATTTGAAAAGTCGCTCATTTTGTCCCTTGATAAGTTAACATCAATGTTGACGGCGGATTTAGCTGACATGGTGTGGCAGTCAGAATGGTTTTTAGAACCGTGGATGATGCGTGCATGCACTCCACCTGAATGATGACATGGATGATCCCTATATCTTCCCCTCATCTCTTAGCTCTCTTTCTCTCTCTCTCTCTCTCTCTCTCTCTCTCTCTCTCTCTTTCTCTCTCTCTATCTCCACTTGTCGACATGGAAGTGAGAGCAGCATTCGGTGACACATTAAGAGGAGGCCGGGGTGGCGCCGACCGATTAGGGTAGGAGGTAGAGATGGCATGGAGGGTGTGTAGACGGCAACATCCGGGGCACTAGAGGAGGATGTTGTGCCATTTTTGTTGTCGGATCGATGGAAGAGGCAGAGGCAGAGGCTACACAGACGAGGAGGTGGCGGTGGAATTTGGTGGCACATGAGAAGAACAATGCGGCATCAGTGTCGACCAATCAACAGGTAAGCAGAGAAGGTGGGGAAGATCCGGTGGCAACGTCATCCGATAGAATGGAGAAGGCAGTGGCAGCATCTGGAGGCTGAGGTGGGTGGAGGAGGGGGAGAGGGCAGCGTGGTGGAGGCTATGCCGGATAATGGTGCTACCATCTCTGGGCCGACTAAGGGGAGAGAGGACAAAAGGCGGAGCCAGTGCGGAGAGAGTTAGAGGGAGGGGAAGCACATAAGTGGGGGAGCATAGAAAAAGGGAAAGTAAGCATCAATGTGGTGCCAAATAGAATCCATGGGGTGCCACAAGTGCGAGACCATCTGACTAGACGTCCACGTTTACTAAAACCATGAGTATATAGAGGTGCTTTTTGAATACCATAGGGACCCATATTACATGGTTTTTCACAATGAGAACCAACTTGGTTCTCTGGCAAAAGTTCAGTATTGTAGCCGGATATTTTTCCAAAATTATGTACATTATCAGTGGATTACCGTTTTGGACGTTATCACATAGTACCGGCGCTCAACCCACCAACGATTGAGTACGTCCGTGGGAGGAAAGCTCTCTAGGAGAAGCAATAGGTCAATTGGAGGCGAAAATACAACCAACTGTGTATATAGTCTCCTCCGGTCTAGCGTATGCCATAGAAATAAAGAACCAACTTTTCTATGGGCACAATTCCTAAGAGTGTGAAGTGACCAATAGAGCGTAATAACTTCGTATAGCATACATTATACGAAGTTATACGACTGTTTTACTCCTTTATATTCTGCATCTATACGAGGAAAAAAACGCTGAGCAATTGCCCGGCACAAAACGTCTTTGTGTTCCTAGTGTTCGCGTGTGTGAGCTGCGAGCGGTTTTCTCCGGTGAGCCTGACAGTCACTTGGTGCCCGGACAATCACCGCAATTTTGCGCAAAATTAAGCGGCTGCATACTACAAGAAGACCGCATATGCAGACCGCCATATACTTACCTCAGCATTGACCCGTTGAACCATGGTGAACTTTATATACACCCGTTCCTTTCCGGTTAATTCTTTTTATTAGACGTGTCACAACCAACAAATTACATGGGGCTAACAGTACAAGCTGCTTTGGCAGAGGAAACAAGCATCATCGCGGACTACTATATGGCTGGATGCACATTCTCCGTCTGCAGCAACATAGGTAAATCAATAATTTATTCATTGCCTTTGGTTTGCATGCATGCATTGTGTGGCTTTTTTTTTTGCCTTCTTACAAGATCAAAGTACTACATTTTTTCAATAGTGGTTGGGAACACAAATGTGGAGGATGCAATGCAAGGCTGCAACAATGCATGCTACAAATTCTGCAACCCAGATGTCAACCTTGCATTGGCTAATGCTTAGTCAAACAAGGGAACTCATGCACATCGAAGCCAATGCCTTGTCCTGTTTCTTTCGACAATAATTGGATATCATATCCAAGCCAATGTGTTTATCTTATTTACGTTTGTTTTTACTTCGAATAAGAGCTGCCATAATGTCATCCTCTCAAGAGCACCGATGTATCAAGAAATATGTATTGAAATATGTATGTCGTGCCCCACGGTGGCAAGTTAATTATAACTATTATGTTTATTTGTGCACTCTTTTCTCATTTGTATTCCCAAAAAAAAAAAACTTCTCTCACTCAGTTACATTGAAAATGGTGAGAAAACAATTATGTCGGTTAAGAATAATAAAACACCAAAAATACATTAAAAATTGTTTTAGAAAGTATCATTTTCATCACCGAACATTCACTCGACCACAAAATATATTGTTGTCATTCTGAAATGGCAGGTGAGATCATCTCCCTGGATTTGAAAAGTCGCTCATTTTGTCCCTTGATAAGTTAACATCAATGTTGACGGCGGATTTAGCTGACATGGTGTGGCAGTCAGAATGGTTTTTAGAACCGTGGATGATGCGTGCATGCACTCCACCTGAATGATGACATGGATGATCCCTATATCTTCCCCTCATCTCTTAGCTCTCTTTCTCTCTCTCTCTCTCTCTCTCTCTCTCTCTCTCTCTCTTTCTCTCTCTCTATCTCCACTTGTCGACATGGAAGTGAGAGCAGCATTCGGTGACACATTAAGAGGAGGCCGGGGTGGCGCCGACCGATTAGGGTAGGAGGTAGAGATGGCATGGAGGGTGTGTAGACGGCAACATCCGGGGCACTAGAGGAGGATGTTGTGCCATTTTTGTTGTCGGATCGATGGAAGAGGCAGAGGCAGAGGCTACACAGACGAGGAGGTGGCGGTGGAATTTGGTGGCACATGAGAAGAACAATGCGGCATCAGTGTCGACCAATCAACAGGTAAGCAGAGAAGGTGGGGAAGATCCGGTGGCAACGTCATCCGATAGAATGGAGAAGGCAGTGGCAGCATCTGGAGGCTGAGGTGGGTGGAGGAGGGGGAGAGGGCAGCGTGGTGGAGGCTATGCCGGATAATGGTGCTACCATCTCTGGGCCGACTAAGGGGAGAGAGGACAAAAGGCGGAGCCAGTGCGGAGAGAGTTAGAGGGAGGGGAAGCACATAAGTGGGGGAGCATAGAAAAAGGGAAAGTAAGCATCAATGTGGTGCCAAATAGAATCCATGGGGCGCCACAAGTGCAAGACCATCTGACTAGGCGTCCACGTTTACTAAAACCACGAGTATATAGAGGTGTTTTTTGAATACCATAGGGACCCATATTACATGGTTTTTCACAATGAGAACCAACTTGGTTCTCTGGCAAAAGTTCAGTATTGTAGCCGGATATTTTTCCAAAATTATGTACATTATCAGTGGATTACCGTTTTGGACGTTATCACATAGTACCGGCGCTCAACCCACCAACGATTGAGTACGTCCGTGGGAGGAAAGCTCTCTAGGAGAAGCAATAGGTCAATTGGAGGCGAAAATACAACCAACTGTGTATATAGTCTCCTCCGGTCTAGCGTATGCCATAGAAATAAAGAACCAACTTTTCTATGGGCACAATTCCTAAGAGTGTGAAGTGACCAATAGAGAGAGTAGAATTTTCGTTGATGTTTATAAGCTAGCTCTTCGTATAACTTCGTATAATGTATGCTATACGAAGTTATTACGTCTCATTTGTATTCCCAAAAAAAAAACTTCTCTCACTCAGTTACATTGAAAATGGTGAGAAAACAATTATGTCGGTTAAGAATAATAAAACACCAAAAATACATTAAAAATTGTTTTAGAAAGTATCATTTTCATCACCGAACATTCACTCGACCACAAAATATATTGTTGTCATTCTGAAATGGCAGGTGAGATCATCTCCCTGGATTTGAAAAGTCGCTCATTTTGTCCCTTGATAAGTTAACATCAATGTTGACGGCGGATTTAGCTGACATGGTGTGGCAGTCAGAATGGTTTTTAGAACCGTGGATGATGCGTGCATGCACTCCACCTGAATGATGACATGGATGATCCCTATATCTTCCCCTCATCTCTTAGCTCTCTCTCTCTCTCTCTCTCTCTCTCTCTCTCTCTCTCTCTCTCTTTCTCTCTCTCTATCTCCACTTGTCGACATGGAAGTGAGAGCAGCATTCGGTGACACATTAAGAGGAGGCCGGGGTGGCGCCGACCGATTAGGGTAGGAGGTAGAGATGGCATGGAGGGTGTGTAGACGGCAACATCCGGGGCACTAGAGGAGGATGTTGTGCCATTTTTGTTGTCGGATCGATGGAAGAGGCAGAGGCAGAGGCTACACAGACGAGGAGGTGGCGGTGGAATTTGGTGGCACATGAGAAGAACAATGCGGCATCAGTGTCGACCAATCAACAGGTAAGCAGAGAAGGTGGGGAAGATCCGGTGGCAACGTCATCCGATAGAATGGAGAAGGCAGTGGCAGCATCTGGAGGCTGAGGTGGGTGGAGGAGGGGGAGAGGGCAGCGTGGTGGAGGCTATGCCGGATAATGGTGCTACCATCTCTGGGCCGACTAAGGGGAGAGAGGACAAAAAGCGGAGCCAGTGCGTAGAGTTAGAGGGAGGGGAAGCACATAAGTGGGGGAGCATAGAAAAAGGGAAAGTAAGCATCAATGTGGTGCCAAATAGAATCCATGGGGCGCCACAAGTGCAAGACCATCTGACTAGGCGTCCACGTTTACTAAAACCACGAGTATATAGAGGTGTTTTTTGAATACCATAGGGACCCATATTACATGGTTTTTCACAATGAGAACCAACTTGGTTCTCTGGCAAAAGTTCAGTATTGTAGCCGGATATTTTTCCAAAATTATGTACATTATCAGTGGATTACCGTTTTGGACGTTATCACATAGTACCGGCGCTCAACCCACCAACGATTGAGTACGTCCATGGGAGGAAAGCTCTCTAGGAGAAGCAATAGGTCAATTGGAGGCGAAAATACAACCAACTGTGTATATAGTCTCCTCCGGTCTAGTGTATGCCATAGAAATAAAGAACCAACTTTTCTATGGGCACAATTCCTAAGAGTGTGAAGTGACCAATAGAGAGAGTAGAATTTTCGTTGATGTTTATAAGCTAGTTCTACTCGTAGCGCACGTGCTCGGCCATATGTAGCCTGTTGATCATACATAGCTCACAAGAGACGCACCGATCGAACGTTTTTCTCTGTTGCTGGATGTATGTTCATGTGTCTGATGTGAATAATATGTCACTCTTCCTTGGAAAACAATTTTACCCTTTCATTTTCATATTACAAAACTTTGTTTTTTTGGTATTCTTAAAACAGGAGAAGTGTGATTGACACTACCTGCGCCATCAAGCATTTACGGACTACAAAGGAAGAGGTGTTGTGAATCACGCACGTAAAAGGTGTCGCAATAATGAACCTGACGTGTGTAGGTATGAAGTTGCAGAGACAAATTTCATGATTAGGACGGCAGATTGATCGGATATATGTTTCGACATGTGAATTTCATTAGAAAGAAACTGATCTGGTAGAGTATTTCAGTCTACGTCGACAAATTTACAATTTTTACATCTCTAGTCATTTACCGCAGATTTTAGTGTTTGTCACAAAAAAAACACAAAACCAATTTTTAAAACACCGAACAGAGTGTTTATATCTGTTCAAATTATAATGTACAGTTGATTTTCAACCTTATAGAGAAGGGTTGCATGAAATCATAATTTCTGTCTTATATAGATGTATTAATTTGGAGTGGGAAAACACCTTAGGAAATCATGAAATAATTTTCAGTGGCTGTGTAAAAATAAAAGATGCTACAAGGCGCCCGTGCGCATGAAGTAGCACGCACAGAAAGGTACCATGTACTTGGCTGTTTGTTACTGGGACATGACACATTTTGGAACATACTACCATATATGTATTCTTCCAACTTAAACAAGAAAGTATCTACTGACAGAACCACGTTTTTTTAGATAATGGAATTTAAAATACCGGCATCTACATAGAGATGTGTGCGGCTACAAGTTATTGTCAACATACAAGATACTGTCTCCTCAAAAAGAAAAATAAAGCCACATCACGATATCATATTAGCAACTAGTGATCCTATTATTGATCCTCCATCCATGCTTGAAAAAGAACTGGCAAGCCTGAACATTCTTTACCCTTTTATTTTTCATATTTGAATTTTTTTTGTATATATAACGAAAACAGGAGATGTGTGATTAACGACACTACCTGTGACTGCATCAAGCATGGACTACAAAGGAAGGTGCCGCAATAAGGAACCAGACGTGTGTATGTGTGAAGTTTCTGAGACAAATATCACGATTAGGATGGCTCATCGATCGGGTATATGGATCGACATGTGAATATCATTTGGAAAAAATTGAGATGGTAGAGTATTTCAATCTGCGTCAACAAATTTACCCTCTTTACATCTCTAATCATTTACCGGTGATTTTTAGTGTTTGTCACATGAAAAAAAATCCCAAATCAATTTTTAAAACACCGTATGGGGTGTCCAAATATTTAAAATTATAAATTATAATGTAGCACCAATTTTCCACCATAAAGAAAAGGCTTGCAATAATTAATTCTTGTTCCCTCGTAATTTATGTCATATAGATGTATTAATTTGGAGCACAAGAAGAAATCATGAAATAATTTTCGATGCATGTGTAAAAATGAAAGGTGCACCAAGGTTCTGTGTGCAGCAAGGGGCACATACATCAATGTACCGTATGGTTGTTTTGTTACTGATGAGGACATTACCCGCATAGATGTGACCGCCACTCCTTCCCCTACATCCACTACGATGACAAGTTCGCGACAATTCACGGTATCCTCTACTTCGTCTACATCTACTCACTACAGGAAAGAACACCAATATCGACGGCTAAAACCGACGACACAGAGCAAAAGCCCGTTGACACAGAGTAATGTCGGCGGCTAGCCGACGACAAAGGTCCGACGACACAACGTGGACGACAAAGCCTCATATTGTCGGCGGCCTCCCAAAATAACGACGACACAACGCAATTCAAGGGAGGGTTGCACAGCCCACCCAGCACAGACCTATGTCGTCGGCACTAATAAAACCGCCGATATAAACTTTGATCTATGTCGGCGGTAAAAATGGTAGCCGCCGACATAACCAGCACAGCCTTGCTGGCAGTTGCCCCTCCCACCACAATCTGTGTCGTCGGCCCCGTGTAGGCCGTCGACTATCCCACCGAACCTGTGTCGTCGGCTTCTTAAAACCCGCCTACACTGCCACCACACCTGTGTCGTCGGCCCTTGTGAAGCCGCCGACTTTGTCTTTGTTCCAGCAATAAAAATTGCTGGTAATTTATATGAAATTTCATCTTCAATCTGTAAAAAAGGATATCTCATAGCACAATATGCAATACAAAATCTCTCTGACAATACGCACACAAACATATGAGCTCGCCAACACAATTCAACCACATACACATTGACATCATTCGCGAACAGTGAAACGACCAATAATACCCCAAAATATCACAATCCATCCCACAACGGCACAATTGACAACCATATGGTCCAAAGAGCCACATACAAGTCCAAAATAGTGTAAAGTCACATTCGAGTCCTAATATTGCAGAAGTCTAGAATAAATGACAAATTACAGACTAATGGTTCTGCGAACCATGGTAGGGAGGGTCGGGCATAAAGAAACTGTCTGCCATTCTCTCGGCGAGCCGATCAGCGCCCGATCGTGTGGCACTCGAATCCGCCCCTTGTGGAGCATTCAACGCAGGAGCGGCTGATCCGTACACCTGCAAGATTAGAGAACAGTACAATTTTAAAATGTATGTGCATGTGAATCGTAAAGTGTGAAATCCTGAAAAAGAGTATTACCCCTGGAGAAGGCGCTTGTGGAGCGGGGAACTGTACCCAGGGGATCTGTGTCGGCAGCAGAGGGTTGGGACTGTCGAACTGTGTCGGTGGGGCCCCCGGGACCTGTGTGAAGACGTACTGTGGCGGAGGTGGCATTAGCGGCTGGCTGGGGGATGCCTCCCCGCCCTGCGGCCTCTGTGTGCACACATGATAAGTTAGCACGTGAAATGTGGAAGTACAACTTATGCACATAAGCCATATGAATTACCTGCGAAAGAAACATCTGGTACATCATTGCAGTTTGAGCTTGGACAGCCGCCATCTTTCTCATATCCTCCTCTCGCTCCGCACGCCACTGTTGCCGTTCTGCATTCCACCGCTGCTCGTCCGCCTGCCTCCGCTGCTCCTCTGCCTGCCTCTGCTGCTCATTTTGTTGTCGCAGCTCCTCGATAAGCTTATTTTGAGTTTCTAGCTGGGCACGGGCCGTAGAGGAGGCGAGCTGTCGACGTGCCCTTGCCTGGCTTTTGAAAGCGTCATGAGGCACCAACGAGTCCAGGAAGCCCGACCGACCGTGACTCAGACCACCGAACTTGTCGTAGATGAGCTCGGTGTCTACTGCCATGTTCATCGGGTCACACTCGGGACCGTGCTTCTCAATCATGAGTTCCCTATATGTGTCCTACGAAACAAATATGTTATAAAGCGGATTAGCTCGAAAATAGTCAAACTAACTATAAATAAGTGAAAAGAACGTAAACATACAATCTTCTCCTGGGCAGCGGGAGGCATTGGTGGACATGTGCCGTCTGGCAGAAGACAGGGCGTGTGTGCGTGCCTCCACACGGTGAACTCATCGGGCTCAAGTCCCATATCCGCTTCCTACAGCTAAATTCGAAATGTGAAAAAATACTGATCAAATCAAGTAGTAGTCAATAGTTAACATGTGAAAAAAATACTTATTGCCAAAATAGATAAGCTGATTAATGCTAAAAAAATATACTTACTATATCACGCGCTAGATGCCCCCATGCCTTGTCCTCCAAGGTCGGTCGCACAGATCTCGGGGTTCGCATCTCTATTGCTCCTGTTCCTTTTAGACTTCTCAATCCACTCCTTGGAGACCCACAGCTTGCATAGTTCCTTCCAGGCACGTGGACACTTGTCCACCCAATCAGGACACCAAGGCTTGTACTCTTTTGCCGTGAGGTACTCCTGACCTGCCTGTGCCCTCGTCATCTTGTTAATCCCCTTCTTCTTGTTGTGCTTCATGACCGCATCCAATCGGGCTAACCTGATGGCATCCCTTAGCTTCTTTGTCGCCATTGCATTGAGCACAGGGCGACAAGCGTCGTAGTCCTCCAAGGTTGCCTCAGGGAAAAGCATATACCTTGTCGGGGATAAAATCACGGCCCTTTGCCATGGCCCACTCCCTGACGGCCTAATCGAACAGCCTACCAGGGCCCAGCTCCCTGGAAGGTTCTATCTGGCCCATGTGCATCCTGCCGAACAGCTTCCTGGCTGGCATGATGCGTAACGGTCAAGGAATCGTGTTTGAGTCCGTCTTGAACAAGAGTTCTGCACGGCTACGTGAAGACCCGGACGTGGTTTCCTGGATTGGATTAGGAGTCGTGATCCCCAATACTTGGAGTTTACCTTATCTACCGTGAGACGTATTTGGCATGGTACGAGTTCGTTACGATCTCGTAGCTAGCCCGGCCCGATTATCCCTCGGTAGGTCGGTTGTTTAACACTATATAAACCGAGCCCCACGGCATTTAGGGGGCATCTAATATCGCATTGCGAAGCACCTTTGTATTCCCACATAACCTCGCCGAGACCTGTTAATCTCGTCGAGCTTCCTCTTGTAATCCTCTTTGATATAAAGAAAGGCTAGACGTAGGGCTATTATCTCTCCCGAGAGGCCTGAACTAGGATAAAAACTCGTGTCTCCCTGTTGCTCGTTGATTGCTGTTCGTGTTGTTCGGCGTGTCTCCTATCTCCCTCTTTAAAGAACCTTAATCGACTTGAGATCGATATCTCAACCGTCGACATACCTCTCCTGAAACAAAACAACACATGAAAAAAATATGAGGTACAGTTACGAAGACAAAAACATCAATTAGAAATAAAAATTGACATCTAACCCAGAACTCGTCGATGCATCGATCGGCGAGAGTTACTCCCTTTTCATCAATACTGAGCGAGTAGTCACTCTACTTCATCGCCGGGCGCCGATTCTTGCCCTTCCCCTCTCGCCGGGGTAGAGTTGCTTCAACAGTGTGCATAGCATGGGGCCCGGCTCCTGTGGCCCCTTGTTGGTGCAAACCAAGACCTTGCACGTGCAATTCATAAGAAGTGGTTAGCAATTAAGTTTCTGGTTAGCAATAAATGATATAGAAATTTGTACCATATACCTCTCCCCAGAGGCAACCTGTACCACGGGCCTCTTACTTGGATCTGTGGGGGCTTTTTGCAATTTGTTTCTCCCCCGTCTTCTATTGCTGGCGCTCGAGGACTCGGCTCCAGAGGACTCCGGCATCTCCCAGTTCTCGTCGTCCGGCTCATCTTCGGAGTCGACCTCTTCAATTTCCTGCAACCACCAACCCGAAGTGTGCTCACCTCCTGTTTTCTCAAAGTCGCCCTCGTCACCGGTCTCCGACCCCTCCTCAAATTCCGGCTCTTCCTCCCCCCCGGCCACTGAAAGTCCACACCCTCCTGGGAGTCGGACTCGACCACCTCTTCGTCAGATGCGCTAGCCTCTATTGCTCTCCTCCTGTTGCGACTCCACAAGCGAGAGATACTTTTCTTACCTCCAAACATCCTGCACAAATTAGTTGAACACAAATTAGAGGATATCAATTAATAAAAGGAAATGACATAAATTAAAGAGATTTTTCAATTAATATTAATACAAAGTAAATGACATTACACCTACAAAATTTGAGTGGCTTAAAAATGTTCAGCCTCCTCTTCCCCTTCCTCTTCCTCTTCTATTTCCTCTTCCGCCTGCTCTTCCTCATCATCCTCGTCCGCGTGCTCTTATAACTCTTGGCCTTCTATATTAGATGGGTATGCCCATCGCATACTATTATCTAGCTCGTCACCAATATCGATGTGGAGCTCTCCTGTCATCTCTAGTTCTGGAAATGGACCCACGTTTGGGAGAGCCTCGTAATCGTCTTCAAAGAGCTTGGTCAATCCACCATGTGGATGACATTTATGAACAATCCACCAATGTTTATCTGGTTGGGGTATGGCAGATAAAATACTAGCTCGACTTTGATACAGTTTGGTGTGATTGATTTCAACTAGTCCTAATTCCGGAGTACGTTGCACACCAACAGTAGGGTCGAACCATTTGCACCGAAATAGCACAAGCGAGAGATCGTTCTTGCCTTCATATGAGATTTCTACAATCTCCTCAATGATCCCATAATACTCTATGTCTGGACCACCAGAGTCGTCAGTGACATAACTCACGACGCCGTTGTTCACTGTAGTCGCATTGGGACGAGCCAACTCAGCAGCTTCTGATCGAAATCGATATCCATGACAATCGTAGCATCCATGGACCTTAATTCT
>SPJY01016799.1:711919-774494 GCA_005191435.1 Raddia distichophylla
CTATGGAAAGCTATCGAGATAAGCTTTCCAACGGATCCAACGGCGCCTCCAAATTCAATCTGAGTCAACGGGAATCGCAAAAACAATCTGACGGACAGAAACTTTCCGGCGCTGCGTCGCCGTATTTTTGGGCCCAAAGCCCGTGTATCCCTAGAGTTAGGGTTGAGCACGTGTGGGCACCTGTTTGGGCGCCCCTCCTCTGGCCGCCGCCCTATATAAGTCCCACGCCGTGCTACGTCTTAGTTGGGTTTTGTTTAGTTGATTTCGTCACGGTTGTGTGAGATTTCGCCTTGTTCTTCTTGTGTCGGCTAGACCAACAGGACCAAGATTCTGAACCCCGTTATCCTTAATATATATTCGCAATTCAGATTGCTTATCTTGTGTTCTTGCTCGTTCTTCGGTTGCTTGCAGGAACCGTCCTTCGTGGTCAGGTCGATCGTGCTTCTGGTTCGGTCGATAACAATCGTTGTGGTGGTTTAGCGATCGCCGGGATTTCCAGTTCCTTTGCGGGGTTGGAAGCCGGATCGTTTAGGTCTCCGTGACACCTTACAGAGTTATCTTTACCATCTCTCACCAGAAGATCGGGACCCCGCGTCCGCGCCCATCAGAAGTCGTGA
The DNA here is from genome assembly GCA_005191435.1 of Raddia distichophylla. NCBI lineage: Eukaryota > Viridiplantae > Streptophyta > Magnoliopsida > Poales > Poaceae > Raddia > Raddia distichophylla. Next base: position 712,537 of record SPJY01016799.1, read on the forward strand.
TCCCCAAGAATTGAAGTATGTCTTATCTATCTCGGGATGTATTTGGCATGTATGAGTTCATTACGATCTCGTAGTTAGCCCGGCCCGATTATCCCTTGATAGGTCGGTTTGCTCAACACTATATAAACAAGGCCCCTACGGCGTGTTTAGGGGTCAAGCCATCATCTAATAGCGCACCCGACCTTCGTATTGTCGCATATTGCTTCTTGTACACCCATAATCTCGTCGAAACCTGTTCGTCTCGTCGAGCCACCTCTTGTAATCATCTTTGATATATAAGAAAGGCTGGACATAGGGCTATTATCTCTTCCGAGAGGCCTGAACCAGGATAAAAACCCCTGTCTCCCTGTTCGTCGTTGATTGCTGTTCATTCTGTTCGGCGTGTCTCCTATCTCCCTTTTCAAAGAATCTTAGTTGACTTGGGTCAATATCCCAACCGTCGACAGCTCCGCATCCGCGCAGCGCGCACGTCACGGCATGGAACTGCTCGGCGTGCGCGCGCGTGTGGCAATCCCTTTTCCTTTTCCAACCTTGCAATTGAGAGACACATGACCCAACTATTTAAGTTGGTCAATCCCTCTCTTAATTTCCCATATGGTACTAATACCTTTACAACTCCTAGTATTGCACATGGGCCTTGGAATTTTATTTAATTAAATTAAATGGGCTCTACCCAATTAATCTAACAATCCCCACCAAGTTCCAAGACATATGTAAAATACTCTTAGTTCCACTGTAGTTTGATATACCAGTGTTTCGATGGAGACTGTTAAGTTGAACTTCCATCTAGAATAGAGGTTACACTCATCGACAACTGAACAATGGACTAGGCCTTGAATTGACAGTTTTGTGCGAATAAGTTTCACCAGAGTCCTTTACTGATACTAGGCTGCTAAATGCATCCCCTCGGTTTGAAGCGTATAAGTCATACTCCTTGGTCTTTCATGAGCTTCTAGAGATTACCCAATCTCATAGACTGTGACTAGCAGTCGAACTCATATAGGTGCATTCCTTATAAGATGTTCTGTAGGACAACATCTCTGCTTATCAAAAAGCCACTCGGAATATATTAAGGTATAACCAACCTGCCATACAGAATAGGAGAGTATTGCATCTCCAACGGAGTAGGCTATGTACAAAAGTACTCTCCTCCCAGCCAGTCACTAGCTTGTTTCAACATCCTACTTCACGGGATCTCCGATCACATAGGATGAGTTACCACTAAGACATGACTCATGTGGGTCTCAAGCCCATCTCCCTCGATGCTTCATCTATCACATTCCGTGATAGTCCCTTTGTAAAGGGATCTGCCAGGTTTTTAGCCGTCTGGACATAGCCCAACTCTATTACTCTGGAGTTTCTCATTTTCCTGACAGATTTCAACCGCCTCTTAACGTGCCTTGATGATTTCATGTTATCCTTAGAACTGTTGACCTTGGCAATCACAGTTTGATTGTCACAATTCAAAAGAATAGCAGGCATCGGTTTCTCAACCACCGGTAAGTCCATCACAAGTTCACGCAGCCAATCGGCTTCAACAGTGCCAGTGTCTAATACTGTGAGTTCTGCTTCCATAGTTGACCTCGTTAAGATGGTCTGCTTGCAAGACTTCCAGAAAACAGCTCCACCACCCAAAGTGAACACATATCCACTTGTGGCTTTTATTTCATCAGCATCAGATATCCAGTTTGAATCACTATAACCCTCCAGTACTCTTAGGTACCTGGTGTAGTGAATATCATAGTTTGATGTTCCTTTTAGATAGCCCATCACTCTCTCCAGAGCACGCTAATGATTATCTTCTGGGTTTGAAACAAACCGGCTAAGTTTGCTCACAGCAAACGAGATGTCAGGCCTCGTAGCACTAGCTAAATACATCAGTGAGCTAATAATTTGGGAATATCTCAATTGATCCTTTGCTATTCTTTGGTTCTTCCGTAATAGCACACTTGGATCATACGGTGTTGGAACAGGTTTGCAATCGCTAAAACAAAAGCGACTTAATACCTTTTCCATATAATGGGGCTGCTCAACTGTAATCCCACCGTCATCTTCTCGTAACAATTTAATGTTTAAGATGACATCCGATACTCCCAAATCTTTCATTTCAAAGTTTACAAACAAAAAGTCATTGACTTACTTAATCACATTAAGGTTAGTCCCAAAAATCAATATGTCATCAACATACAGACACAAGATCACCCCTTCACCCCCACCATAGCGGTAATACACACATTTGTCAGCATCATTCACAACAAAGACGACAGATGTCAAAGTTCTGTCGAACTTCTCGTGCCACTGCTTAGGTGCTTGTTTAAGACCATATAAAGATTTCAACAACCTACACACTTTTCCTTCATAACCCTTTACTACAAATCCATCTGGCTGATTCATACAGATTTCCTCTTCCAACTCTCCATTAAGGAAAGCCGTCTTTACGTCCATCTGATGGACGAGCAGACCGTAGGAGGCAGTCAAGGATAGTAGTACTCTAATAGTGATCAATCTGACAACAGGTGAGTAAGTATCGAAGAAGTCATCACCTTCTTTCTGGGTATAACCCTTGGCCACAAGCCTTGCCTTATACTTTTCAATTGTACCATCAAATCTCAGCTTCTTCTTGAACACCCACTTGCATCCTACAGGTTTACACCCATAAGGACGATCAACAACCTCCCAAGTTCTATTACCCAAGATGGATTCCATCTCATTCTGGACCGCTTCCTTCCAATAGTCAGCGTCCTGAGATGAAAAAGCCTCTTCAATGGTTCTTGGAGTATTATCCAGTAGATATAATGAAGTCATCATCAAAAGACTTTGAAATCCTTTGTCTCTTACTCTTACGAGTTACTTTATTGTCTTCGTCTATTGGATTCTCTTCAAGTGTTGGTTCATTTTGTATTATAGGAGTGGTAGGCTTAGGAGAGAAGATAGGTTCTTGGCTAGATGAGCTAGGTGTCTCTTTCATTAAAAATATGTCCTCAAAGAATGTAGCATCATTGGACTCTAAAATTGTACCTTCATACATATCGGGCACTCCAGATTTTACTATTAAGAACATATGTCCAACGCTGTGAATAGCATAACCAATAAAGACACAATCAATGGTTTTTGGTCCAAGCTTACGCTTCTTTGGAACTGGTACATTGACCTTCACCAAACAGCCCCAAGTACGTAAGTAAGAGAGATTTAATCTTTTTCTTTCCCATTTTTTGAATGGAGTGATTTCTTTATCCTTTGTAAGAACCCTGTTTAGAACATGACATGCAGTCAATATAGCCTCCTCCACCATTCCTTCGAAAGTCCCGCTGTTTCTAACATGGCGTTAACCATCTCAGTTAGAGTGCGGTTCTTTCTTTCAGCAACCCCGTTTGACTGAGGCGAATAGGGAGGCGTCCTCTCATGGATTATTTCATGTTCCTCGTAGAATGAATTAAACTCACTAGAAAAATATTCTCCACCACGATCTGACCTAACCCGTTTTATCTTTCTATCAAGTTGGTTCTCAGCTTCAGCTTTATAGATATTAAAATAGTGAAAGGCCTCATCTTTTGACTTTAATAAGTACACATAGCAAAATCTAGTAGAATCATCTATCAAAGTCATAAAATACCTCTTACCACCCTTTGTCAACTCCCCGTTCATCTCGCACAAATCGGTATGAACTAGTTCTAACGGTGCCAAGTTTCTCGCCTCTGCTGCCTTGTGAGGCTTGCGAGGTTACTTTGATTGCACACAGATTTGACACTTAGAACCTTTGACTTGAGTAAATTTTGGGATTAAATTCATACTGGTCAACCGCGTCATGCAACCAAGATTAATATGACAAAGTCGTGAATACCGAACATTAGATTCATGATTACATACATGATTCGCCACATTATTCATGTCCAACAATGACAAGAGGAACAAGCCTCCGCTCTCATAGCCTTTTCCAATAAAAGATCGAAATTTAGAAATAACACATTTATTGGACTCAAACGCTAACATGTATATTGGCCCCTGCGTCAATCCGCCAGTCAGGTGAACGACATACTGAAAAAACAGTAGGTACTGTTACATACCCGGATGTTCCAGCCTCAGTATTGCCAATAACAACGTTGGCGGACTTTTTCTGCTTGTCTTTACGATCAGGGCAATCCTTAGCCCAGTGAACAGTACCATTACAGTGTGCCGACTCCATGTACAAACGCCTGCGATCCATTTCCCATCAACACGGAGCCAGCCCCTGCAACCTGGTAAGAAGAAAATAGGGATCTATCAGCACAAACATGTATATTGGCCCCTGTGTCAATCCAACAGTCAGGTGAACGACATACTGAAAGAATAATAGGTATTGTTACATACCCGGATGTTCCTGCCTCAGTATTGCCAATAACAACGTTGGCCGACTTTTTCTGCTTGTCTTTACGATCAGGGCAATCCTTAGCCCAGTGATTAGTACCATTACAGACAAAGCAGTTTCTCTTCCTTTTATTCTTCTTCTTCTTGAAACTAGTAGTTTGATTGGTTTTGTTCTTGTTGTCAGGCTTTTCAGACTTGTTCTTATTCTTCTTGTTGAATTGAAAATTTTTCTTTTGTACCACATTGACACTAGAACTTCCATTTCCTTTTCCACGTGTATCTTTTGCCCTCGTTTTCTCCTCAACATCTAGAGGCCCGATGAGACCAGCAATGCTGAACTCTTGTCTCTTGTGTTTTAGAGTAGTGGCAAAGTTCTCCAAGAAGGTGGCAGCTTCGCAATAATGCAGCCGGCCACAAACTTGTCAGATAATACACATGTAAAGTTCTCAAGTTCTTTTGCAAGCGCTTGAACCTCATGAGCTTGTTCGACTACAGAATGGTCATCGACCATCTTGTAATCATAAAACTGCTCCATGATATAAAGTTCACTGCCTGCGTCAGAGACTCCGAACTTTGCCTCTAGTGCATCCCATAATTCTTTACCATTAGGCAAAATCATATACACATCAACAAGATTTTCCCCAAGAACGCTAATCACGGCGCCTCTAAACAAGTTATCCGCAGCCGCGAAGGCACTCTCCTGCTCAGGAGAGAGCCCTCCCTCAGACTGTGGCTTGCCTTGCGCAACATGATAGACGTTCATAACAGTTAACCACAATATCATCTTGGCACGCCAACGCTTGTAATTTGCACCGTCAAATACAGTTGGCTTAAGTGCGGCAGTGAAACCAGTGACCAAAAAATTCCTAGTATAAGGTTTTTGGATTGTTGGAAATATTAGAAATTTTCTCAATATTTTAATCCACAAAATTATGTAAATCATAATTAAACAATTGCAAGTTTCCAGTTCAAGACCAAAGGTACTAGATATAAAAATATCTATCTCATACACAAGGGCTAATGAACAGGAAAACAATAAGACAATAGCACGGTATAAACGAATATACCCTTGAGCTGGAGCCGCAACCACTACAGGCGCTGGCGCCGGCGCAAGAGGAGGAATGACTTGCACATTCGCAGCCGCCATGACGGTTGATGTAGACGATCACAAGTTGTTGCAGAGAAGCGTTGATGTAGTGTAAAGGTCGATGCAGTCGAACGTCGATGCCGTGATGTATAGGCGCCTCCTCTCAACCAAAAGGCACCGGTCCAGAGATCCTCCTGTCGGAAATTCCCGCTCGGATCGGAAGTTCCGACGCCGCTTCTCCTGATCGGTCGAAGAACTCGAGCAGTCGCATGAGAACGCTCCCCAAAAACCTTATCAGCCTTCTGTCCCGAGCAGGACCATGAGAAGGACGAGGTTCCAGAGGCCTGCTCCCTCGGCTCCTTGTGCGCGCAAGGAAATAGAGGTGGGGAAGGCAAGAACGCAGCGCTACAGATGGAATTACTGGAGTATGGAAGGTGCGGGTGCGCAAGCTTTTATAGTCGCCAGGAAGAGATGGTTCGTCAAACTTGAACTCCATCAAGCACTGGTAACGAACGTCATCAATCTGGCCATTAAGTCGTCGGTTATGTAACGGACGTCATCAATCTGGCCATTAAGACGTCAGTTACGTAACGGACGTCATTTACTACCAGTCATCAACCACGTCGGTTAATGGTACTAAAACAGACCAAACAATTACCAGAAATGGCAAAACGCTCCGCATCCGCGCAGCGCGCACGTCATGTCTAGTTACGACACGACTCGGCTCAGCGTGCGCGCGTGACAGGCCCTTTTTCTTTTCTAACCTTGCAATTGAGAGACACATGACCCAACTATTTAAGTTAGTCAATCCCTCTCTCAATTTCCCGTACGGTACTCCTAGTATTTTCACATGGGCCTTTGAAATTTTAATTAATTAAATTAAACGGGCCAGCCCACATTTAATCTAACATCATCTACTGCGGACTTCATCTATGATCTATTTTTACCCATGCCGTCTCTTCGTTTTTAATGTTTACATTATTATTATCATGCAAGCTAGTGTACATGGATTGAATTCCTTACTTGGAAAAGCAAGTTTTAGTGAGAGTTGTTCTGCATTGGCACCGGTAATGGATACTGCAGTCACAACAATTTGTTAGCTATTAAACAAATGTACTATATTAAAAGAAATGGTGATGTCAATAGTTATATTCTTATATTCTTATTATATGTGATCATTTACATTTGTGTTTTTTCACAGTTCATGTCTTTCTTGTGGAGCAACTGAATTTTTAAAAAATCCTTAATATGTATATTTGGTTAATATTTATTCAAATTTGTGGGAAGCATGATAAGTTCATTATTGCAAGATTCCCTTTTGCTCAAAAAGTATTGCTGGATTATAAGCATAAAGTTAATCCCTCTTTTGAGAGGTCTAATCTGCCTCACTTTAAGCTTTGTAAGTAAGGTAAAATTTTATTTCATTGTCAGATTCATGGATATGTTTCACCTTAGAGTGGTTACTGTTTGGAATGTTCTTTTAGGACAACATATAGTTAGAATAGTAGAATCATGGCATGTTTAGAAATTTTAGAATTTCAGATTATTATATTTTTCCATATGTAAATATCTCATGATTTTTCATGCGTCAATCATTTGCACTTTTGATGCAGTAGCTAATTCATTTTCTTATTTTTGTAGTTTAGTTCCCTCACCTTTTTCCTTTATGATATATGCCCTATAACATATTGGCCACTCCTTTCCATTATTGCGTTGAGGTCATCTGTTAGTTTCCTCATCTTATGTGATTATTTTACCATTGCTATGATCTCTTTTCGTATTCTTTCAGAATGGTAAAACAAATCTGCAAAGCGAGCTATGGTTGAGACTTGGTGGTTAATTTATTTTGGTTCCAGTGCCTGAACGCTGTGAAATACTAGTCTTGTATGCTAGCCTATATATATATATATATGCAAAACCCGTCAGTTCCTCTTGTAAGTTGTGCATGATAATCTTTTTGTCAAGACAACATGCTGATCATGACCACTTGGATGTTTAATTTTGAATATCATCTACCTATGCAAGTCATATATTAGTTTGCTTACAGTATTCAAAAGTGATATAGTGCTACTGATCCCGTTGAAGTTATTGATATGGAAGAGAGAAACGAATTTTCGCTTGTTTAATTAGCGGATGCTTAATAAGTGTTGCATAGAATTGTCTCAGAAAAAAAGTGTTGCATAGAAGCAACGCGTGTTCCAAACGGGAATATCCAGGAGCATGCGAGTGATCGAACGAAACAATAATCTAGACCAATTGATGTTGGATGAATAACAAACAAACAAACAGAAGCAGTGTGCTTGATCCATCCTTCAAGGATCTGTCCCATGCCTGCCAACTTTCGTTCAGGATAACGACGGTTCGCACAACCAAACACTCCTCCCCAAAAGAACTATCCTGCCTCATGAAATCAACCATCGCTGGGAAGGAAAATAAAATACTATCATCCATTTGGTTAGGGCGCCGGCGGAGGACGGTCGTGCATGGGGGAGAGGAATTAGCCGGCGGCTCGGGGATGGATCGACGAGCCCATGGCGCGCGGCACCGTGGAGCCAGAGGTCAAGGGTGTAGCGAAGGTCGCGACGGCACACCGGAGTTGACAATGGAGGATCCAGGAAGGGGTGGGAGTGGGACTCCAGAAGTAGGTCATCGTGGGGGCGCCGTGGCGCAGGGCTGTGCGGACGCGCCATGTACCGAGGTGCCGTGCAATGGTGGGTAGTCCAGGGATGCAGGGCGTGGGGAAAGCCAGGTCTCGCTGATCTAGGCCGACGTCGCCGTGAGGTGGAGGCCGCCGGCACGGAGCTAGGGACAAGGGATGCCGGCCTCCAGCGGGGTGGCAGGGTTGAGGTAGTGAGCATACGGCTAGGGATGATGGTGGCATGGGTGCGGACGATCGAGGCCAACATCCTGGACCAAGGGCTCGCCGGAGGCAGCCGTGGATGGAGAGCTCTAGATCTTGATTATGGCGGAGAGAGAAAGTGAGGAGGTGGGGGAGAGCTAATAAATGAGGGAGACAATATTAAAAAGAGAGCGCCTCCGAGACGCCTGCCCACGCGCGCACGCCAGACCCACTCGTCGCCGAGCGCATGGCGAGACCTAGTCACCTAGATTCTAGCAAAACCGTATTAATGAAACCCGGATGTTTTGTAATTAACTACCGCTGGAATGGTCGGACCAGACAAGCTAGCTAGTCCACCGGTGATATTATGGAATGTGTCTATATTAAAATTATTAGAGGCTCATAGCGGTCTGGGCTTCCACTCTAAGATCCATAGGACTTGCTTTGTCAATGGTGCTAATCTTTGTGGATACGAGCCTTTTAAAACCCGCCACCTACCCATTAATTAAAAAATCATTAGGAAAGCAATTAATTCTCATTTTGATTTGAAAATAAATTAATTGCCTCTTTTACATGGAAATTATTTATTTCTCTCTTAAATATTATCTTCTAATATATCTCGTGTCTACTCGCAAATATTCTAGCAATGTTTTAAATTGTGGTTCGTTGTGTAGAGTATCCATAGTAGGCACGTCAAAACACTATAATTTTAAATAGAGTATTTGATGGAGGGAAGAAATATTTTAAAGTATAGTGTAAATTGTGAAGGAACTTTAGAGGAAACGATAGAGGGAGTAGCTATTAATGAGATGGAGTTGGAGAATAGAGTGTCAGATATGAATGCTTAACAGTCCAATACTATAAGAGCATAGACATTAGACACATTATTCCTCCACTTCCTTTCACTATACCTACTCCCACTATACTTCCCTCTAAATTACATTCATAATTTACAGTACACTTTAAAAGAATTTTTTTACTTTAAAATTACAGTCATTTAGAGTGATTGCTACTAGTGCTACAAAGTACCAGAGTCGTCCATGTATTACATTATCAATAAGATACAAAAAGATGACTATGATCTGACGACAGTTTTGAACTCAGTATCTACGACTTTTGCCATCTAGAAATAGGAGATTATTTTTATATATAGTGTGGGCAAACAACCATTCTCATCTCCATTTATGGTCAAGTTTCATATATTTATTTATTGGTTCTTATAAGGTTATTATTCATTCTGTCAACACTCAACATACACCACCATTGTAGCCAACAGTAGTTAGAAAGGAGGCCATGGATTGGAGGCCCATCAGGGCAGAGCCAAGCCCAGCCCAGCAAGGAGCTAGGACAAAGGAATATTCATCGGCCACCCTATATAAACCCCTAGAGAATTCCATTGTTGCATCCATCCTGGTCCTCTCGCACCCATTTTCTTGATCTTTGCTAGGCTAGCTAGGGTTTCATGGTAGACTCTTCACAAATGGCGGCGGAGAAGGTGGCGGCGGTGATTGGGAGCAGTGCCTTGCAGCAGTGCGACGACAAGACGTTCACGCTGGTCAGCTCGGATGGGCAACGCTTCCTCATCGCGCTGGCCGCGCTGTCCACGAGCATCGTCCCTATGAGCGAGCGTGGCCGTGGTATTATGCTCCTCAACATTTCCGGCGAGCCGCTCGCCAAGATCGTCGAGTACCTCACCAAGCACGCCGCGCCCACCGGCTCCACCGACCACGACGGCGGCGGCGGCGACGAGACGCCGACGAGCGAGTGGGAGGAGAAGTTCATCGACGTCGGCAACGGGCTGCTCTACGACATACTCGTCGCAGCCGACGACCTCAACATCGACGGGCTCGTCGACCTCGCTAGCCGCCGCGTCGCCGGCCTGATCAAGGGCAAGGTGCCCGGCGAGATCCGCGCCATGTTCGGCATCGACGACGACTTCACGCCTGAGCAGCGCGCCGGGATCCGCAGGGACAACCCGTGGATATGATCGTGTGCACTGTCCGAAAGATAGATCGATCGGCTTCTACACAATTATATATTTATCGAATACTCATGCCTCCTCCTTTTGTTTTCGTTTCGTTTCTTCTCGTCAGATGCTCTGTATGGTCTATGTAATTTCTATGCCGGTCTATCGAATTGTATGTCTACCAATAATATCTGTTATGCAATACTTTTATGCTATGTCAGCTTTAAGATGAAAAAAATTGTCAAAATGGCACTCTCAACCAGTGACTTTCGCTAAAATACCATTTATTTTTAATAACATGTGGGTCCATTTGTGCCTGTGATAACGTGGCAGAATGACATTTTTACAAAGTCACTTATCGAGAGTGATGTTTTGTCCAGGATGTTCTTGTTTGTTTCTCTCGGGTCTAGGCTCCCTTTCTCAGATCTGTAGGACTTGCTTTGTCAATTGTGCTAATCTTTGCGTGTACGAGCCTTCTAAAACCTACATACGTACTCATTAATTTGAAACATCATTAGGAGAGCAATTAATTCCATTTGTTATTTAAAAAGAAGTTTTTTTACTAGGAAATTATTTAGTCCCATATTAAATACCATCTGCTAATATATACGTACCATATGCACCCGTGGATAGATCGGCTTCTACACCATTATATATTTATCGAATATTCATGCCTCCTCCTTTGTTTTCGTTTCGTTTCTTCTCGTCAGATGTTATGGTCTATGTAATTTCTATGCCGGTCTATCGAATTGTTTGTCTACCAATAATATCTGTTATGCAATACTGTTATGCTATATCAGATTTAACACGAAAAAATTGTCAAAATGACACTCTAAAGAAATGACTTTCGCTAAAATACCATTTATTTTTCAATAACACGTGAGTACATCTGTGTCTATGACAACGTGGCAGAATGACATTTTGATAAATTCACTTATTGAGAGTGTCATTTTGGCTAGGACATTCTTGTTTGTTTCTATCGGGTCTATGCTCCCTTTCTCGGATCCGTAGGACTTGCTTTGCCAATTGTGCTATTCTTTGCGTGTACGAGCCTTCTAATTAACACTTACATACGTACCCATTAATTTGAAACATTAGGAGAGAGCAATTAATTCCATTTTTTATTAAAAAGAAGGTTTTTTACTAGGAAATTATTTAATCCCATATTAAATACCATCTGCTAATATATACGTACCATATGTTCCATCTCATGGCTACCCATTTTCTCGCCACCGTGCTCAGCCACGAAAATGCCGAACAATCGGTAGTTGCTGCTGCGCCGTTCAACCAGCCGGAAATCACTGTTCACTGTCTCGCTGTAGCTCGTCACGTCGACCCCTGTTGTAGCTCATATGGCAACGTGAACCAGCGACGTACGTTTTTATTAAACTCACATCTGATCTAACTATAGCAAGAACACATGTGTGGAAAATGAAGCAGATTTTGATGTCATGCATAACTGCATAAGTTGTTGTAAATCGCTGGGGCGGACCTCAAGAGGTCCATGGGCTTGGACAGGAAGTTGGACCCAATATTTTTTTTATTAGGGATTAGTTTCTATATAACTCGTGTGCACCCCCACTAAGACCCAAGCGCCAAGCAGGCTAGCCCATTACATGATTCCTTGCCATTAGACCATTCCTTGTTTCCTCTCTAATGCATCGCGATGCCTGTACAGTTGTTTGATGGTCCTGTGCAATAAACAACGGCGAGCACCAGAGCATGACTCCTGGTATCTTAGAATCCTCTATGACGAGGACTGCGCCTCGGCCCAGTGGTTTTGCGCCCATTGTCATACGACTAGTCGGCCAGTGTTCGAGCTTTGCACGCCACGGGTTTCTCTGAGATTTATTCTCCGGATTGGAACACCCGGGATTAAATCCCGAGGCACATACGCGTACGCATAGCTCTTGACCCTTCAAGAAAGCTATGATGAAAGGCAGCTTATGCAAAAGCCACTCTAACACCATCGAGATCAGAGTAAAAAACCAATAGGAACGACCTTGATGAGAATGGCAAGGAGACTCGTCATAATAAGAAGGTGCAGCGTGTGGCACGTGCAGACAACTTGGCCAAACCTAGGCTGGAATTGTGCACAAAGCATAAGCACCCGGGGTTAACTAGACCTGCGCCCGTATTAGCTTACCAGAAAACTAATTAAGGGAAAGCTCAAAGGAATTAATTAAGTTCCCACGCAAAGAGACTTTGGGTCTCTTATCTAGTTATGTGTATGCGCTGGATGCCCACGTTTGTGAGTGTTGTGTGTGGTGTGAGTTGTGTGCTAGCTCGCTCCTGTCGGTTTGTTGCTCAAGAATCTAATTTTACAAGCAACTTGTAACTTGTGACGTCTTCGATTTGCTGGTATGTATATATGTTACTCAATCACTAATCTAGGATTAGTGTTAATCTAATTGCATATTGCTAATATTTTATCTTTGTGCTCCAACGTCCAGCGCTCCATCCATGCATATATATGGCTTAGGGCTATATTTTTTAATTAGGATGATAGAGTATTAACAAATATTACGGCTTATATTAGTATAGAATATGGTAATAGCGCACGCTTCGTAGGTTGTGAGACATTGACATGGACAGGTTTGTAATAGACTTGTTCATGGGCAGCCCGGCCCCGCAAGATTGGTGCATCGGGCCGGGTTCGGGCCTCTCTCCGAAGCCCAGTTGTCGGGCTCGAAGAAACAGCGAGGCAAGCCATGACCGAGCCGAGCTTCCGAGTTTTGGGCCTGGCTTTCGAGCTGCGAACCGGGTTAGGGCCTGAAACTGAAGTCCGACGCGACGGGCCGGGCTCGGGCTTGATCTCACGGGACCGGGCCTTTTCAAGCCTGGCCCGAAACCCAGTCCAGCTCGGCCAATGATCAGGTTTAGTTTGTAATAAGAAAAGAGCCGAAAAGTAATGCTAATGTTACTGCTAGGAATCAACGTCCAGAAGATCTCAATTAGGAAGAGGAGATCTAGATTGATCCGGTCAAAAGGAAAAGAATAGATGATTATCATCCGAACCAAAAAGATGCGGTAAGGAGAAAATACTTGGATAATGGGCCTTGTCAACGTCAAACTTGTAATTTTCCATATACATCGTTTTGGGTTAAAAAAAATAGAAGGTTTAATTCCGATTGAATTAATGAGTTTGGAAATTGGCTTGAGTACAGCGAATCCAAGGATGAGCCTATTGCCATTGTTGTTTCTTATTTAGGGACCGCAATAGGAACGAAGCTGGTTATGAAGCATTTGTTATACACGGATGGAATAGTTGGCATAAAAAAGCAGACTAAAATAACATGTATGTGGTGTTGGTAGCATTCATAATCTAACACTGCAAAAATGTGATGACCTCTTGAAAATAGAGCGTCACATTGATGTAGCTATCCAAACATTGAGTGAAACCGCTAAGATTGCATATATTTTACTCGCGGCTAAGGTCTTCAATTGATGTTGCTAGACTGCTATTGAGACGAGGATTAGCTTTTCGAAGTCATGATGAGTCAAAAGAGTCATATAACAAAGGTGACTTCTTAGAAATTCACGAGTGCAAATATAAACCAGACAAAAATATTGCTGGCAATAGTCTCATGGTATCACCTCCAATTCAAAAGGAAATTTCTTATTGTTTTGCAAAGTAGATATTACGGTCAATTCTCAAAGAAATTAGACATGATTATTTTTGTTTGTTAGTTAATGAATCCAGGGATGTCCCTTGCAAAGAACAAATGGCAGTTGTATTGAGTTATATTGATAACCGTGGAATTGGGAAAGACAGCTTTGTCGGCCTAGTTCATGTAAAAGAGACAATAGTTTCCTATCTCAAGTCTAGCACTGATTCTCTATTTGTAGAATATAAGCTGAACTTGAAGCAAGTTAGAGGCCAAGGATATAATAGCGCTAGTAATATGTGAGGTGATTTTAATGGCTTCAAGTCACTGATTTTGAGAGAGAATACATCATATTATGTTCATTGCTTTGCACACTAGTTTCAATTAGTTGTTGTGGCTATTGTAAGAAAGCACAAAATGATAAGTAATTTCATTAACATATTGTCTCTCTCGTTGCATGTTGTGGATGGATCTTCAAAGACAAAGACATGATTAAAAATATCAATCATGAACAAGTACAGAAGGTCTTAGGTCGTGGGCTATATCAAACTGGGACAGTGATAAATCAAGAGCAATGTCTTCAAAGGCCCGAAGATACTCGATAAAATTCTCAAAAGAAAGCTCTTAATAGTTTGGTTCACATGGTAATCAAAGTGTTAAAATTTCTGGAAGAGAAGTAAAGATAGAACAAATAGAGATCAAGCATATGGTCTTTTAGTATACTTTTAGACATTTGATTTTGTCTTCTATTTGCATCCAATGTTGACTATGTTTATAACCACAAAAACTTTGTCATTGGCATTGCAAAGGAAGGACCAGCATATTGTGAATACCATCAAATGTGTTAAATTAACTAGATTGCATTTGTACAATCATAGAAGAGAAGGATGGAAATATGTCTTATGTGAAGTTTATGCCTTTTGTGATAAACATGATATTTCAAAGTTGGAAACAAACTACATTATCCAAAGAAGAAATGACAAAGAACAGAGATTTCCAATAGACATAATTTTGAAGCGGATTGTTTTAATCAGGTTTTTTATTGGCTATGTTAAGAGATTAATGATCGCTTCAACGAGACCACATCAAACTTGCTTGTTTGGTCTGCTTCTTAGAGTCCAAGAGACTCATTTCATGATTTCAATATGGAGAATCTAATGAGCTTAGCTAAACTCTATCTAGATGATTTTAGTTCTTCGGAATTGAGAGATCTTAACCATAATCTTTGCCTGTACATTGTTGATGTGTGAGCAGATGATAGATTCTCTAACATACAGACTATTGGTCAATTTTCGTAGAAAAAAATGGTGGAGACAATGAAGCATATATGCTATCCTTTGTTTCATAGACTTTTGAAATTAGTGTTGGTATTGCCTGATTTGGAGATGTTTTTCGGCCATCAGAATAGTAAAAACATATTTGCGCAATCGCCTTGGTGATGAGTTCATGAGTGATAATTTAATTTGTTATGTGGAGAAAGAAGAAATGAAAAGAGTCACTGATGATGTTTTCCTTTATTGCTTTATAAATTTGAAAAAAACAAAATACTAAAAAGGTAGCATTTGTATATTTATAAATTTAATTATAATACAATTTTTATTTGTCATTTTAATTGATTATGTTCTCTTTTTTATAGGTCATTGAAGTCCGACGATCAATTTTACCAATCTATGCCAACTTTTGTCCATGGTTATTGTTTAGTTTCTTCGTTTCTGTAAGCATTTTCGCATTTTGTTGCTGCTTTTATCACTATTCATCTTCATTGGATGTTGTGGTACTAAATTATCGACAATTAAAAATTATATGTAACTTATAACATATATATATATGTGTCCTTGTGTGGTGAACCTGGTTAGTTTTCGCTCTACTTTTGTGCTTGCTAAATCTGTGGGGTTTTCTCATATATTTATACTAAAAAAAGACTTCTACTAGAATAAATACTACTAATTCTAAACCTTTTCTATCTCCAAGGCTTTTACTTTTCATATGAACTACGAAACCTATTCATACTCAAACTATACAAACTTTTATTACCATATCAAGATTAGATCTAACAATCACCCCTTGATTTTGATCCTAATCTTTTGGCGCGTCTCCTCAAACTTGTCACAACCCAATGGCTTGGCGAATATGTCTCTTTGCACACCTCAGCATACACACTTCTTCTTCTTCTTCTTCTTCTTATATATTACAACACTTTAAACGAGTTGAAATTCAACATGAACCTCTTTGATGGTGACATGGTCATCCAAACTATGTTGGAATAAACATTGTCAATGGTGTCATCATCATCTCCTTCCCTATATTAGCTTCCTCCTCTATGCCACAGAAAAGATCTATCCCCACCACATCTGATAGGCCATTTGGAGTTGCACTTGATACTCTGTTTAAACATATCATGTAGCACAATCTCTTCATACACTTCTTGTTAATCATGTTCATTGCTAATATGTTCAACTGAATCGTATATAACCCATCTTCGGACTCTTTACCTTCATTAGAAGCTTTCTTTTTCGTTCATAGACCTATAGATCTTCTTGGTGCGTGATCACTCTGCACCCATCTTCAACAAATTGTCTTAAACTGATGACGTTCTTAGTGAGACTCATACAAAATATATCTTAGAGAGCGCACGATCGATGTTCTCCGCTCTTGCACTGGAGAAGATTTGACCCCTTCCCCATGATCTCCACAATAGATCCATGATTCATCACCAAATTGGACTTGTACTTGAAAACTCTTATCCAACTTTTCGAACAATGACCTCTGCCCTGTCATGTGGTTGCTTGAACCATTGTCCAAGTACCACTTTTGGTATGGATGTAGCTTGTGTTCCCCCCTCAACACATGACCTCGACATTACCTCCTATTTAATCAGAACCACCACATCATGTATCTTCTACAGATGCGTGAAGAGATCATCGTCTTTATGGATGAGTTTCGCCTCCTCATTGCACCAATCTCGATTACGACGAGGTTGAAAACCCGCTACGATGACCAGAGGGGGATGAATGGGAGCCTTGAAAACTTTTCTTCACACCGGTGCTCCTCAAACTCACCATCCTTTCAAAACATGAACAACTTCGACAACTATGTGTACCCCTTAGCATGAGAGCTACGAGGAATATGTGGGGATTTTTCTCAATCACAATCCTGTTTGTCAAGAGTTCAAAGAGGGAATCAATTCAAATATTGCTTTAATAAAGCACGTGAAGTCAAATCACTAAAGCCAATTTCAAAAAAACAAAATCAGATTCTCCAGAATTTGTTCTCATTTGGAGCAGAGATATGGTCGGTTTCTGGTGCTTCAAAATTTGTGTGAATTTTTATCCCTATGAACAAATGAGTCGTGAAGCACTCTAACAAAAATCTCCTCAAAACGCCTTGCAAAACAAGCATGAAAAATCAAATACCACAAGCTATCATAATCATCGAGCAAAAAGTTTGGAGCTCGGTGTTCATCTCATTACTCCCAAACGGTGCAAGAACATGACTACAATTTTTTACAGTGGATATATAAATGAGTCACACATCGTCTTCAACAAGAATCACTCAAAAGTGATTTTCCTAGAGGTTCCTAAAATTCAAACACTGACAGCTGCGTGAATAATAATTTTTGTACAGATTTGCAACTTGATGAAAAACTTGATGTCTAGTCAATCCTACGGTGAAAAAGAGATATAAAATCATATGAGAGCCCTCAAGACATCACTGATCAGAAGCATAAAGAAGGAGGGGGAGGCAAATAAACTAGTTGCAACTAAAAACACCAAAGCAATAAGATCAAAACATATCAACTAGCAAGAATGAATCATGAACTTGAAGAACGGAGGTTTCATTGCATTGATTGTTGGAAGATTACAACCCGCTCTCGTGACCAAAAGCACTCGCAGGTGCCACCCTCTCTCTCCCACACACCCTTCTCACTAATCTGAAAGGGTGAGGAAAAGGTGCTCCCCTTCCCCTCTATTTTATGCCTCAAGGGTGAGACCCCCTAAACCCTAGTGGTTGCCTCCACCCTCGATCTGAGGATGAACGGTGTACAACACACATACACCCCTACTAACTCACTCTCGAAAAGGAATATTTA
The DNA here is from genome assembly GCA_005191435.1 of Raddia distichophylla. Taxonomy (NCBI): domain Eukaryota; kingdom Viridiplantae; phylum Streptophyta; class Magnoliopsida; order Poales; family Poaceae; genus Raddia; species Raddia distichophylla. The sequence goes on from SPJY01016799.1 coordinate 730,471, forward strand.
CGCCATATTCCTTCAAAAGCATCTTCGCACCTTCCTCACAGCATCCTGATCGCCAGCCCATGCCTGGGCCCACCTGTTAGTCCCGCTTCGACGCCAAGTGACCAACGCCCAGTCTCCAGTTGTCTCAGATCCTTCCACAGTGAATATTTTCATCCACGCCATCTCTTGTGACCGCCAGGTACCGAATTCGGTCGCTTGCACCCCCTGAACTCTCGAACCTCCAGTTCACCTCCACGAACAGCGTCAGCCACGTACCCATTGGCACCTGCAACACAGAGATGAGTCCAAACAGAACACTTACCTTCTCCTTCAATGTTAGCTTCACAAATATCATCATCATCGAGAATCAAATGCATCAACATCTGAAGGAACCTAAGGCCGAGAGGGGGGGGTGAATCGGACTATTTCAATTTTTACTTTTGTTGCACTTAGTCACTTAGGCAAGTTAAGGGCACACAGCTAGCGCGTGAAATCCTACACAAGTCTAGTAAGCGGAAGCAATCAAAGAACAAGTGTAGGAGGCACGAAGGCACTCGCAGGCAGTGGATATCAAGATGCGGTAAGTAAATGAGAAAGAGAAGCGCAAACCGATCTTTTTACCGTGTTCGGTACAAGCACCTACTCACGTTGAGAAAACTTCCGGTCAAGGAAGCCGGGACTCTATCGTCCTTAACCCTCAATCCACTCGGTGGTAGCTCTTCACCAACACATGGTAGGCAAGCTCGAAACCTTCACACGAATCGGCAGCCTCCACACGTGAAGGACCCCGAAACACCGACTTCACAAGCGAAGTCGATCTCGAGCACACCGAGGATTTAGCACATCTCCGACGCAATGGAGAAGAGCACCTTGAGAAGCAAGGTGGCCACCGACGCAATGGCGGGCTTTGCACACCCCGACGGACGGAGAGGAAGCACCGTAGGAAGCACGATGACCTTCACGGAGAAGGGTTTGTTTGTGGTATGCTTGATGGAGCTTGGCGATGACAATGTCTCCCGGTGGCAAGAATCCCAAGAGCACAAGACCGGAGAGACCATAACTCACTCAACCCTCATCCCACCATGTAGGATGGCAAGACAACCATGGGAGAGGGCACAAACCTTGGGGGTGACGAGGAGGAGACTTGGGGTGCTCTCTTCTTCTTCCTCACTCCTTCTCCCTCACTCTCTCTCACTCAATCTCTCAACCACATGGAACTCTAGAGCAAGGATCCATGGGAGAGAGCTCTCACACTTGGGAAAGGTGGCTAGGGTTGCAAATGAGCCTCTCAATCCTCTTCCACGACCAGGAATCCCCTTATATACTCCCCACTTTGAAACCCTAGGAAATAGATCTCAGATCCAAACTCAAACCTTAGGCCGGACAACCCCCGGACAACTCCCGAAAAGTCTGGACGAAGGCAAGCGCTCCCTATAGAAAATACAATTCGAGACAGAGGGGACACAACAGGGTCCGGACAGTCCGATCGCCCAGGCCGGACAGTCCGGCCGAAGGCATGCGCTTCCTGGGAATTGAAATTGCAAGCTGGGGAGAAAAACACTTGGGCCGGACAGTCCGGCCTACAGGGCCGGACAGTCCGGCCGAAGGCATAATTTCGTCAGCTTCCCTAGGTCCCCAGGCTGCTGAAAGCTTCTCAAATTTATATGATTTTTTCTGTTGCTCAAATGAAAAACTTGTCAACATGAAAAAGATGCGCCTTGAAATTCTCTACAACTTTTATGTTTTTATATGTTTAATCCGAGCATGAGAAGGCTCTCCAAAATATGAAATACTACAAATCTGCCACGAAGGCCGAGCTGGGCCACTTGGGCCGGACTGTCCGGGCCCAGTTGCCCCAGCTCGGCCAGCAGCCCACAAAATTCTCTATTTTTGTAGCATTGCCCGAACAAAGGTATTTTTTAAGATTTAGAACTATTTGGCGCCAAACTTAAGCTCAACGGATGGAAAGGTTCGTAGGCTTAGGCGGGAGGGTTCGCGCCCACAAAGGGTTTCGGTTTTTGGATGGCAATTGCTACGAAACCTCGGACAAGTAGCTACCCCTTGGAATTCCCTGGACCTATCCCAAACTCTCTCGAAGACGAATGAGGATAAGAAGCCGGAGATGTGCTCTGTGGGACCCTGCAGCCAGAGATTCGACAATCGGCAGGCATAATGGCCCTAGGCTACACACACGCAAGAAATCACAGGAACTAGGAAACAAATATCCTTAATCTTGGCATGATCCAGCTCTACAGCCCAGTTGCCATCAATTACCAAAACCAAATAAGCCCCTCAGGAGCTTGCTCTTGCAACATCATCGGAATGCAATTAGCCGCACAATCAGTCTGATACGAATCCGTCGGACACTATCCGTCACCATCGGACACTATTTCAAATTTAACACCCATTTCGACAAATGCTCTACCAAAGTAATTCAAAATCTCATCAAAGTAAAACACCATCATATATATTCATCACAACACCGGAGTATCCTCCACATGGATCTCAATTTCGGCACTCGGATGCATAGTGTCCATATACATTGCAATTGAAACATTTGATCTTGCTCTTATCATTTGAACCCCCAAAGTTCAGTTTGTCGTTGCTCAAGTTGTTGTTGTTGGTATCAACTGACTGCCTATTGCTGTCAGCATCGCTTGACTGGTCATCACCACGACGACCACTCTTACAGTGTGGATGTCCATGAAAATGGTTGCAAACGTTCATGATTGACTTGGATGCTTTACTATAACCGTTGTCACCAATCTCTTTTCCACCACCTCCAGAAGACCCCTTTCCCTTCTTTGACAGTGTCTTTCACTCAGGTGAAAAACAGTTTCCCTTGGTCATCTGAATCTTCAATATGCCTGATATCGACCAATCAAATCAGCAAGTGCTAAGGTTTTTGCTCTATCATGATGATGAGTTGCATATTGCATGTATCTCTCCGGTGTCGCACGCAAGAAGCAACAAAAGATAGCTGGCATTCCAGTTACCTTCGCGACCATTGGATCCACATCAAGATTTAAGCTTCGACCAAACCGGCCATCACATGGTATTTTGGCACAAAAAACTCTCAACTTTTAGATTTAAAACGATTAGATCGTTCTTCTTCCTCTTTCCATTCTCCTCCTCTCACCCGAGTCGGCTGCCACCCGGCTATGCCACGGACGGTGACCATGCAGGCTCATGCCCCACACGCCGCACCTAAGCCACACCGGGCGCCCGCTGAATCGTGCCGACCACGCCTAGGCTACGTCGTTGTGGTTACGCATCGAGTGAGTGGGTGTGGTTACGGGTGCAGCCGGGTGGCGGCCGACTCGGGTGAGAAGAGGAGGGAGACAGAAGGAAGAAGAAGTGCCTGATCATTTTTCATAAAAAACTATAAGGGTGTTTCTGTAAAAATAGCTTTATGTGTTGGGTGGAGATGAAGCATGGATCTCAATGCGAATCATGTGGTCGTGAAGGTGACTGAAATCTCATGCGGTTGTGAAGGTGACTGGAACCTAGCTAGCATGGGGAAGTCCATTCTCAATAATAATACATATTTGAATTTTTTATCTTTGATTTCAACACGCACATATATCATATTGTATATACCAAAAAGCTTGTCTTGATTTCTTAATGGATATGTCTGTGTAGATATCCGATATGTTTTCTTTGATGTCAAAATGATCCTTGTACCAGCACTACGAGCAGAACTCAAAATGTTTTATGCTTGGTATATAAGATAATTATAACCCTCTCGTCGATAATGTATTTTTAATTAGGGAAACTCTTTTGGCAGGTCGTCCAATCGATCATACTTGCCGTCGTTGGGACCACGACCCATAGGATCCCACGCGCTACAACAAGCGCCGTCGGATAGGATTCCGTGACCTCTATGTAGCCATGCCACCATGCGAACGCCCACGTGAGTGCACATACGATGCCACAGATGCGATGTTTTTTCTTGGATGGACTTCATGTTCGGAGTGAGCTACTCGCTGCTGCTTTGCTTGTAGCTTCATTTCTTTCTCACAACAAAGCAGCAACTACATAGGCTGATTGCTGACATCAAAGCTCACCGATGCCGCCACTAGTCCATCTCCCTCTCCAACGCACACTTGTGCCACTGCTGTTTGTCTCTTTGTTTTCTTGTTTTGTCTTTTTGCCTCTCTTTCCATCCCGTAAGAAAGAGCAACAAGTGATCTTGGTAGGCTTTTGATGATTGAATTCGGCGAGCACAACATAGGGGCTCACCGGATCTGGGTGAAGAAGAGGGCAAGGAGGAGGTGCATCATCTTTTTGTAGATGGAACCTCGGGTACGCATATGTGAAACTTGTGTTTCGTCTGTTAAATCTTGCTTGTTAAACAATCATATTGTTTCAACGGTAGGATTTTAAGTTTCAACAATTATTTTTTCAGGTTTCAACAAGCTGATCATCTGCAAGTTAGTGCATCATCAATAAGCACACATTTTCTGATGAACCACATCGAAAATTGTGCACAAGGTGCAGCTCAAGAACAAAATAGCCTCACCAGACCCGATCCGGTAGGACCTAAAACGTGCACCAATTTACCAATGCATAAGCTCCCGCTCTATTCTCTTGTCCGTTCGGTCACAACAACCTTTTGACCCCTCTCGTCTTCAGCACATGCCTCACCATGACCTATCCCTGAAGTCTGACACTACTGGGCCTCACCCGTCTTTAGCTCCATGCCACACCATGGCCTAGCCACAAAGTCCACCACATCCGGGCCTCACCCATCTTCATTTCTTGCTTCACCATGACGTTGCCTCAACGTTCTACAACTAACACAACAAGCAAACTGTGATATGGTCTCTTTCAAGCAACTAAAACATTTAATAAACAACCGTGTCACAAATGTCGAAACTTGATACGGTCTGTTTCAAGAAACTTTTATTAAAAGACGATCTGCGACGAAAAACTAACAAACTGCCTGACCAATTACTAGCATTTAAATTTGGGTAGGGCCAGCCAAAATGGAATTTCTATAGCTTTGTTCATGAACACGTTCCTCAAGGTCTTCCTCCTCGTCATTGCCAGCAGTAGTGTTGCGTGTCCTACATGTGCACAACCTTTTGGTGATGTCGGGACCAGCCTGAACGATTCGAGTCCCTTCTGTGCCTTACTGTACTAGTCCCTGGATCAGTAGCTAGTACACACAGATTTCCAGAACTTGGATCATAACCATTCTTATTAAAACATTTAATATTACATCAGAGTGCAGCCATTAAGGCTCTTAATACAAAAGATTGGCACGCAGGCCATACAACTGCGGAAGCATGGGTACATAGTAAAATCCAAAAGAGAACTCCAACACAATCCCACAGGCAAGGCTGTAGTAGCGATCCTAGGCGTCGATCAAGTAAGTGGAAGCGATCGTATAACTTCGTATAATGTATGCTATACGAAGTTATTACGGGTTGAAATTTGCCGGCATCAGGAATCAACCCCCTTAGTCGAGCATTCAAGAGATGGCCATGGAAACGGACAATTACCCAGGTTTGGGCCTGCGTTGACGGGTAATAGTCCTATGTCCAACTTCGTACTTATAAAAGGAATGGATATAGGAGTGAATACAAAGAGTGAAGAGCAAATGCTCTAAGCGCTAGAAGGGCATCCGAGAGGGCTAAGTGGGGGCCCTATCACTAGAGGTAACACTACAAATTAAAGGAATGTTTTCCTTGCATGGTTATTTGTTCTCTCTTTTTTCTCTTTGTGCCTATGGTTCAGCAAGTCCTAGGGCACTATTTATAAGCAGGCCAATGGGGCTACAAGCGTCCAACTCTTGCGAATACATGCTTCAAACCGCTAGTTCTTTTCCTGTGCATGCAATTAAGTTGGTGGAATGGGCCAATGCTGAAGTATGTGGCCTGTGTCAGCACATTTAATGCTCGTTAGAGGCGGCCCGGCATGTCACCGCTACATGTGACGCTCTCTGCTGTTAATTGATTTACCTTCTAGGACCTGTCGGCCTGCCCCACCCGGTTGTGATTGCCTATTACTCCCTCCGTATCAAAATATTTGTCACTTTTGACTTTTGAACGAACGTTTGACCATTCGTCTTATTCAAAAAATTAGCACAAATATGTAAAAAAATAAATCATACTTAAAATATATTTAGTGATAAAACAAGTCACAACAAAATAAATGAAATTTACATAATTTTTTTGAATAAGACGAATGGTCAAACATTTGTTAAAATGTCAAAAGTGTCAAATATTTTGATACGGAGGGAGTAATAAGCTAGCACATAAGCAACCCAAGAGCAGCTCGTATAAGCGCGGGAGGGGTTCCAAGAGCACCAAACCGAGGAGGCCCGCCATCTGAGCTGTTAGCAACTCGGGTTGATGGGTTCTTACCAGAGATAGCTTGGGGTCTTTTGGTCAAAGTCTAATAAGATGTGTCCCTCTTAACATGGGGCAAGCCGCTTTATTAAGAGTAAGCTTTGATTCCGACATACTTATTTGCTTATTACCTAAAAAGATTACTGTAAACCTCCGACCGAGTCAACGTTAATATATATTTAGCGCAATGCCAAACCGATTAAGCCTAGCTCGTATCAAACTTTTAATTAGCTCAATATCGATACATGCACATGACTGTTCTATTTGAAACTCCAGCTGGCGTCCAACTCTTGCGGATACATGCTTCAAACCGTTAGTTCTTTTTCCTGTGCATGCAATTAAGTTGGTGGAATGGGCCAGTGCTGAAGTCTAACGGCCTGTGTCAGCACATTTAATGCTCGTTAGAGGCGGTATGTCATCGCTACAAGTGGCGCTCTGTGACATCCTAATAAAATTATTAGGTGTCCCAATATTTTTCCAAGAGAAAACCTAGGTAATTCTTTATATTCTGCAGCTAGCATTAGTTTAATTTCGAGTTAAGTGCTAATGGGCTACTAATGCATGTGATTAAGGGCCCATAGGAGAGGGATTAGCACTTTTAGCCCATTAGGAGGAGCCCAAAGGACCCCCCGCGCCCTACACCCCAATAAGACCCTAACCTACTGTTCCTCGCCAACCACTCAACTCCCCACCCCCACACCTAAACCCTACGGCTCAAGACACTCCCTCCCAAGGACGTTTTCGAGGTAAACCCCATTTTCCCTTAGGTAATTTGTCGTGTAGATGGTACCAGTAGCTAGATCTCGTCAAGGCGAACAAAATGCATATGCGGATCGCCCAAATCGGTGTTGTTTTCTGCCCGGTAGACCTCGGCGTAGTTAGCTGTCTCCACATTCGCCGGCGATCCTCGGCGTTTGCGCCACCGGCGGAAAGATTCGGGACCAATCGCGCGCCGCCACGTCGCCCCAGCGCCGTCGCTCACCGCGCCACGCGAGTGTGACACACGTGCTGCACCACTCGCCGGCCGACGCACGTCCCGGCGGTGCCCGCAAACCGCGTAACGGCAGGACAACGCCGGCGACGCCGCGGACCCCGTTGAAAGAGGATCCTAAGGCCTAGAGGGGGGTGAATAGGCAATTTTTAATTTCTTCTTCGGTTATTCTCAATTAATTATCATATTAAGAATGACCCAATCCTAATTGCAATCATCAAGTAAGCGGAAGCGATAAACAAATTACAAGGCAACTCAGACATGGCATTCAATTTATCACAAGCGATACAAAGAAAGTAAGTGCGGGAATTAAATGAGAGAGTGACACGGTATTTGTTTGACGGAAGTTCGGAGCTGCAACTCCTACTCTCCGTTGAGGCTACCCCTTGCGCACAAGGACCGGCTCGCTCTCGAGCCTAACGCCTCACTTACTCCCCGGTAGTCGTTCCACCACTCCGGCGAGGTGGACTCCGTCACCCGTACACCGACTTGAGAGAAGACACACGCCAAGGCCTACTCCCAAGCCCACGTCTCCACGAAGGATGCCGTCTTCAAAGGTAACAAGCCGAAACGCCCGGATCGAAGGACTTCCATGAAGCTCGGTATTGGGGTTGTATGATTTGTGGCTTTAAATGGTTTGTGGATGGAGGAATGGCCCTAGAACACCTAGTTGATGAGCAATGAATGGTGGTAGGTGAAGAGAGTAGCAAACCTCAAAGAAGCCAGCCACTAGGTAAGTATTTATAGCCCCTAGAGCTAAACTAGCCGTTGCGCCCAGAAGGAGACAAAAAGACTAGCCATTAGCCTCTACCGGATGCCGTCCGACTGGCACCGGACGCCGTCCGACAGAGCCTACTGCTCATAGAAAAACGGCTTATCGGACGCCGTCCGGTACCCACCGGACGCCGTCCGACAGCAAGGAACACTCATGCGCTAAGCCCATCGGACGCTCGCCACCTTCTCCCAGTCCGATAACTACCGGACGCCGTCCGATAACTACCGGACGCTGTCCGACAGAGACCACTGTTTCTGGATTTGCTGATCGGACGCCGTGGGGCTGTTCCCAGACGCCGTCCGACAGAGGGAATTTTTCTGATAAAAAGGATTGAGTGTGTGTGTGAGAGTTTGGGGGTTTTCTTTTCTCTCTAGAAATCTCACAAGATGGATAATTAGGTATTTTTGGAATAAGTGGACTACGGAAACCGATTTTCGAGAGATCGCAAAGATCCAGCATAGTCCGAGTGATTCAAACCCCTTTTGAAATCCGACAAAAAAAGGAAATAAAACCTAACTACCCCAAATCTATACATGACCTCTTCTCTCTCCCGGTCACGCACTTGAAACCTCGGAGTAGCTCACAAAATTTGTCGACGCTTCAAATTAGGGTTTTACAAAAACGCCGAGTCTTCGCTAGGGTTCCGAGAAAACCAAAAACCCCCTAACACTTAATATTAATTAATTTTGACATCAATGCCACTAATAAAAATTAGGGCTCAACAATGGTCACAATCTCCCCCTTTGTGGCACTTGATGGCAACCCAAGAGAGAATAGATATTTTGAGCTGCAAAAGGGGTTAGTGCAAAGCAAATATGCGAGCAATTGTAACTAAAAGAGATCACAACTCGACCACAAAAAAAGTGCAAACCAGAGTAGCTCCCCCTAAATTCATGCACAAATTTAAAACCATAAGCCAACAAGTTTCAAATTTCATAAAGCGTACCAGAGTAACAAACACAAATCAAAAGAGTATCGAGGCAATAAATATCAAATTACAAGAAAGCACAGGACCTCGATCTCACTACCCCTTTCTACTCTCTCTAACTTCTCCCCCTTTGTCACCAAGTGACACAAAAAGGAAAAAGCTCCTAGCCAGTCTACTCTTCTTGATCTTGAACCATGTCGTCGCCTCCATCATGCCCTTGGCCGCCAGAAGAAGAACCCTACCCTCTGCGACGCTTGTAGAGATGAACTGCAGAGGGTACCGACCGAGGAGAAGGTGGATCATCATAGAGCTGGGTTGGTTGAGGATTTGGCAAAGAAAAGTTGAGATAGCGACACATTTCTCCACCAGTAAAATGAATCTTACCAGGAGGAGAGTGCTGAGCTGGAGGAACAAAGGCTGAAGGACCTTGAGGAGGGACAGGCTGAGGTGGTGGCACATAGGTAGGTACAGGCCCTGGAGGAGGATATACCCACGGGTGAACTGGTGGCGGGTAGGCAGGTGGTCGGGGAAACACCTGACGCTGCTCGTAGGCCTGATAGCTGTCGTGAGCATGAGAATACCATGAGTAAGGATTGGCCCCTTCTGGAACTGGCATGAACATAGAACCCATGTACTGTACAGCTGACTTGAACTCTGCAAATTCATCACTTAAATATGTCTGCTGCCCTGCCAGATCTGTCATCTCCCTGCGGGTGGCTGCCAGCTCTTCTTTCACCTCAGTGTGAAAGCTTCTCATTTCCGTTCGAAGACCTCTCATTTCCCCCAACAATGTATCATACCACGGAGGAGTGGCTGCAGAAGATCCCGCACCAGGCGCTAACACAAACGGCTGCATTGGAGCAGCAGGAGCAAAAGCAGGGGCCGGTGCAGGAGGAGAAGCATCAACACTAGGACGATCCAATTTGGGCTTGCTTCCAAGAGAGTTCAAGAAATTCTTCATCTGATGCTTCTTGACTTTGTAATCCCAACTCCTTACCTCATCCTCAGAAATCCGCTGTGTCCTAGAGAGTAACAGGCCAATATAAGGTGCTAGAGGAAGCGCTCTATTAACCTCTCGGAATATGGTGTCATCAAGTTCTCCCATGAGGGTGGCTCCAACATTTATAGTCCTGCCTGTCAGAAGATAAAGCATGAACCAACTGCAAATGGGGAGGATTATGTCACGGTTGCCGCCTCGAACGAACAAAGTGTTTCGAAGGATAAGATTTATCAAGGTAGGCTCCTGTCGCAATTGATTTGCCTTTTCTATATTTAACTCTTCATCATCAAGATCAATGTATATGAATCTTATTTCTTCAAGTGGAGGATATTTGCCCCTCCAGACGGCATCTTCATAGGCCACCTCATTCAAGTCGGTGCCAGAATCAGGGGTACCCAAAGCATAGTTCATCTTTGCCACTGTGATCCCTTGAACACGTCCATCGACTGAGTGATAATAATTTGACTTTGACTCATCTTCGGCAACTAGCAAAGTAGCAAAGAATTCACAGTGCCTCTCTTTGCACCAGGTCAACTTCTTGTTTGAAATTAATTCTGCCAGGCCTGGAGTAGAGTTGAATATAGTATGAACTTCAGGACCTGCCACTGCAGTGATCTCGCTCCAGTCAACACAATGGGGGTCCCTCAGACCACCCTTGGGTGCAAGGAAGCACATAAACAACTGTTTCTGAAATTTGGTGTAGAACCGGAAATCTTTAGTGTCCTCTCGTCGCTGAGGGAACCATCTTGCATAAGTGACAGACCTCTTCTTTCTCAATGTTTCCATGGATAACTTTAGAACCAAAGTCTCCATGGATAGCTTTAGGACCATAGTGTCCACAGGATCATCCTCAGCAATCACTGTTTCAGTAACGTCATCATCTGCCGGGTCCTTGGCATAAGTGTCATCGTCAACGTCCTCGCCGGTCGCAAAAGAAGCCCCCGCAACCCTTTTCCAATCGAATCCCACATCATGCTGCTGCTGTGTATCCCCTTTAGTAGCTTTTCTTGACCGAGGAAGAGCGGCGCTGCTAGCCGTCTCATCAAAGTAATCAGGATCACCTCGACTGCCACTGTCACCACGACCACTGAAGGTCCTGCCAAGAGCCCTGCCAAGCTTCTTCAATGAACGCGACATTCTGAATCAAGTTCGCTGACCAATTGCCCACTGACGAAACAAATCTACAGCCAAGATCCCACCGACCAAGTGACCGCCACACCACGAGCCAAACCTAGACACGAGCGCGGGAAAATCCTATTCAAAACCTAGAACTCGGTAATCAAAGGAATATGCGAGAATGAAAGGCGGGAAGCCGTTACCGAGCCCTAGAAGGGAAGAGGAAGCCGCCGTGTGCGAGAGGATCGTCCCCTAGGCCTCTCCCGGTAGGGGAAAGGAGGGGAACTCGACGGAGACGAGGCGCACGAATCGGGCCGCCAAACTCCAATCCCCACGGTGGGAATCGAAGAGGAGGACGAGGGGGCGCCGGTGGTGGTGGTGGTCATCGCCGGAGATCGCCGGAGGGGCCTCCCCGGAGAGGAGGAGGAGCAGGGGCGGCGCCGATTGTATTCAGGCCGGCACAACCCAAATTCTTTCATGTCATGTGTCGAGAAATATTGTATTCAAATATTGTATTTAAATATTGTATTCAGGCCGGCACAACCCAAATTCTTTCATGTCATGTGTCGAGAAATATTGTATTCAAATATTGTATTTAAATATTGTATTCAGGCCGGCACAACCCAAATTCTTTCATGTCATGTGTCGAGAAATATTGTATTCAAATATTGTATTTAAATATTGTATTCAGGCCGGCACAACCCAAATTCTTTCATGTCATGTGTCGAGAAATATTGTATTCAAATATTGTATTTAAATATTGTATTCAGGCCGGCACAACCCAAATTCTTTCATGTCATGTGTCGAGAAATATTGTATTCAAATATTGTATTTAAATATTGTATTCAGGCCGGCACAACCCAAATTCTTTCATGTCATGTGTCGAGAAATATTGTATTCAAATATTGTATTTAAATATTGTATTCAGGCCGGCACAACCCAAATTCTTTCATGTCATGTGTCGAGAAATATTGTATTCAAATATTGTATTTAAATATTGTATTCAGGCCGGCACAACCCAAATTCTTTCATGTCATGTGTCGAGAAATATTGTATTCAAATATTGTATTTAAATATTGTATTCAGGCCGGCACAACCCAAATTCTTTCATGTCATGTGTCGAGAAATATTGTATTCAAATATTGTATTTAAATATTGTATTCAGGCCGGCACAACCCAAATTCTTTCATGTCATGTGTCGAGAAATATTGTATTCAAATATTGTATTTAAATATTGTATTCAGGCCGGCACAACCCAAATTCTTTCATGTCATGTGTCGAGAAATATTGTATTCAAATATTGTATTTAAATATTGTATTCAGGCCGGCACAACCCAAATTCTTTCATGTCATGTGTCGAGAAATATTGTATTCAAATATTGTATTTAAATATTGTATTCAGGCCGGCACGACCCAAATTCTTTCATGTCATGTGTCGAGAAATATTGTATTCAAATATTGTATTTAAATATTGTATTCAGGCCGGCACGACCCAAATTCTTTCATGTCATGTGTCGAGAAATATTGTATTCAAATATTGTATTCAGGCCGGCACGACCCAAATTCTTTCATGTCATGTGTCGAGAAATATTGTATTCAAATATTGTATTCAGGCCGGCACGACCCAAATTCTTTCATGTCATGTGTCGAGAAATATTGTATTCAAATATTGTATTCAGGCCGGCACGACCCAAATTCTTTCATGTCATGTGTCGAGAAATATTGTATTCAAATATTGTACGTTTTGATGGGTGTCGAGATGGATGACATCTAAGAGATGTATATGTTGTATTCAAATATTGTATTGAAATGTTGTTTTCAAATAAAAAGAGATATATATGTTGCATTAAATGTTCTATTATTTCGCGTGCATGCACAGTGATAGATGGCGCACTCCGGACACGATGATCTTGATTTCGATGCGGGAAATGATTTTCTACTTAACGAAATAGCGATGGGCACTCTCATAAGCTACGATGAGGCCAACCCGGTAGATCCAATGGGTGATCAAGCTGCCCCGGCTCAAGCCGGTGACCAGGCCGCCTCGGCTCAAGCCGGTGATCACGCAATCCATGCTCAAGCCGGTGATCCAACCGGCCAGGCTGAAACTAATGTCGACGGCTGTGAGGTATATATAGCCTGAACAGGGAAATGACCGTTTCTTACATGTCTCATAGCAATAAGCCTCTGACACGTGTTCCTGTTTTTTTTAAGCCGGAAACGTCCAACAGCCAATCCAAACAAATAAGAGGGCCTAACAAAAAGCCGTCGACAAAGTACGTGATAACTCAAGTTTCGGCCACTGGGAAGCCCGAAGCCCCTATGTCGGCACTTGCCCCCTTCAACAACGCCTGCGGAGTCATTGTGAGGGATCACGTCCCTATTAGCATCAAGACATGGCCCAAGGTTCCTACGGCTACGAAAGAGCTGCTCTGGAAGGATATAAAAGAAAACTTTACGATTCCGACGGCTTATGAAAACAAGTGCAAGAAATTTACTCTGAGCAAGATGGCGTTATGCTTTCAGTCGTGGAAGAGCGAGCTCAGTAAGAAGTACGTGCAGACCGGAACAACACCAGACTTCAATAAGTATCCGAAGCTAGCGGATCACTGGCAAACATTCGAGGAGTACAAGCTGTCGGTTGAAGGCAAGGCCGCGAGTGAGCAGAACAAGGCCAACGCACAGAAGAAACAATACCACCACCATCTCGGGTCCGGTGGTTACATCAAGGCTATGCCAAAATGGGAGAAGCAGGAAGAAGAGCTTAGAAAAAAGGGTATAGTACCTGAAACAGAAGACTGGGAGCTCCGCCCACGCAACTGGACCTTGGGCCACGGAGGGAGGCTGAAGGATGATGGCAAGCTGGAGATGGCACCACAAGTGCAACCCGTGAAAGAAAGGATTGTGGAAGCCATCGAGAAGCAACGTGCAGGTTCCTTGGTGGTAGACAGGGAGAATGACGAGCTTACGTACGCACTCGGGAACGCAGAGCATCCAGGAAGGACACGAGGACTTGGCAAGCAGGTGCCGTGGATGGCTGGCTTCTCAAATGATCAAGCCACATACCGGAGCCGGGAAAGAAGAAAAGTAAGAGAACACAACAGAGTCAGCAAAATCGAACGGGAGCTCAAGGAGCATAAGGAAAACATGGCAGAAATGCTAAAGCGGGAAGTGCATGCTGCAATCGCCAGTCTTCAAAGACCAGGTGGGGTTATCGTCATGCCTCCGGAAGTAGATGTGGTTAGTCCCCCGGGCTCCGGTCGGCGAAGCAGCTACGCGTCAAACAACGTGCCGGCCGATGAATTGCAGGCCCGTTATCCCGTGGACGACATCATCGTGCCCCGCCAATGTGAGCTACGCGTCCAACTGCACAACCTCACCCTCAAGGTGGCTTACGCTTTGGCCTTCCCCGTGGAGTCGGGCCAGACATTCCACTGTAACCCTATACCCGCGGGATACTCCAAGGTCACGGTGGACGAGGTGGTGGCCGGATTTGAGGATATGGAGCTCGATATTGCTGGAGGAGACGATGTGACCAAGCTTGGAGAGGCCGTCCATAACATCATCCTCTGGCGGAAGAAGTACATCGTGTTTTCTGATGGTGTGGAGGTGACATCTATACCGAGACAGAACACTCCACCGAGACGGAGCTCACCTCCTCCACCAAGACAGGCCACGCCACCACGCAACGCCTCGCCGGTGAGACAAAGCACTCCACCACCCGCTAGCGCTATGCGCAGAAGCCCAACACCGCCGCCAGCCCCTCAAAGCAAAAGGAAGCAGCAGCCTCCGAGAGAAACAACGGAGCCGGCATCTCCCCCCAGTAAGAAGCTTGCTAGCAAAAGGAGCATTCCTGCAGCTAGAACGACAACAAGCAGCAGGGCGGCCGGTTTCCCATTCAGACAGAGAATGAAGGAACCTGGAAAAACACCTTATGAGATGACGTCTGAGGAGCTAAAGAGCGAGTCGAAGAAAGCTGTGGACGCATGGATAGAGGGGTATAAAGCTAAAACAAATCCACCGCCAAAGGAACGAATTGATTCAAAGATCGCGGACTTCTTCGCGACAACTAGTCAGCACCGACCGCCTCTCTGTACCGACTACCAAAGAACTATCAGAAAGCACGTCTTCAAGAGTAAACAACCTCCGGGCACATACATGAGCAAGGAAGAACAGGAGGAGGCAAAACGTCTACAGATGGAGTATGACTTCATGAGGGAAGCTGGCCTTGATAACATAGATGCCGCCCGTGGAATAACTGATGATCTTCCAACGGCACAAGTCAGGTGGCCATTTAAGCTGGGCCAGCCGTTGCTAGACCCTAAGGACATACGAAAACTACCGGTCAAGATGCGACGCGCGCATGAATGGTACGAACACAGGTCCGCCAGGGGATATGCTCATTGCTGCGTCTCGTTTCAAGAAGAACATTTACATCGAGGGAATGATCAATTGATAAATCTTGAATTTGAAGACTGGTACAATGTGTACCATGCAGACGCCGTCAACGTGTCCTTCATGACCTGCTGGTGCCTGTGAGTGTCGACTCCACAAGATGTATATATATATCTATACATGCTGCTTGTCGAGAACCCTAATTAATTAACTCAATTAACCCATTTTCTGTAGAATGGAGATACAAAGACTTAGAAAGCAGAAGCCGAACTCGATTGGCTTCCTTGACCCTTGGTTGGTCAACGAGGAAGTCGGGCAATACCCTGGAAAACCAAAGGAAATCCACGACTACGTTGTACATGCACTAGTACAACAACACTACAAGCAATACATACTTCTGCCATTCAACTTTAAGTACGTGCTGATGTCCTCACTAACATCTCGTTCTTACATTGCTTAAGGCACCTGATGGCACACTATATATTGTTTAATTACATTTCATAACTGTTGCAATATATAAATAGGTTCCACTGGATCCTTATAATCATAAAGCTTGACCAAAGCATGATCATCGTCCAAGACTCACGGAGAAAACCGCAAAAGGAATACCAGTGGATAATTAACCTCCTTAACAAGGCGTTCCTGAGCTTTCAAGAGATTCAGAAAGGACGTTTTAAGAAGGAATTCGATGTCAAGCTAAGCGACTGGGTACGCTAAAACGACGTAATTGCCCTTTGTCAATTAATATTTCTTGTTATTACTGATCTGTAATTGCCCCGCATCGACCATAGGTAAAACAACAATCTGCGGGAAACAACCTATGTGGCTACTATGTGTTCCACTATATCCAAATGATGTGCCACGGCGAGCTTGAGCCTCAAACTCCTGAAGAGGTTCGTATATATATGCACGCAACCATGCATCTAGCAACAACTTAATAACGTTCTTATGTGCTCCATTAATTTACATTATGGGTGCACGTATTTATTTATTTTTCACTTTAATTGAATTGGCAGCCCGACATGGATAAACATACTGAAGTGTTACCACATCATCGGGTGCTCGCATTACGAGAACAACTGTTCGGATTCATTCTCGATGAGGTCATTAACCCCCAGGGCGAGTTCCATTATCGAGATCCATATTCCAACACGAACGAACTAGGGACGACTTCTACGTCGTCAAAGAGTGTCAAGAAGAGTACTGCAAGAAAGAAATGAACTGTTTTGTCCATTTGCACAATGTATATTAATTATAAATTAACTTTGTAAATTTGGCCGGTGCATATAAAGTGTACATTATTACATGTATTATCTAATATATTTAAGCTTGTGTGATCGCTAATTATATGCTCATCCTATATGTATTTAAATTTAAACGACAAATAAAAAATCTCCTGCCGAAATATATATTTAAATATCTATTTGCGCCGCCCCAGAAATGAAATAACCTGGTGGCCATTAAACTGCACGTTTACGCAAGCGGTTACTGAACCGCTTGCGGAGATGATCTCTGCAAGCGGTTCGTGGCTCCAACCGCTTGCAGAGAGCCCCACGTGGCTTCCACGCCTCGCCCGCGCCATCGCCCCGCGAACCGCTTGCAGAGGGGCTTCACTAGCGGCTCTGGGAGCCGCTTGTGATGCCCGTCGGGCATCAGTCGCGGTTGCCTGCAAGCGGTTGTAAAACCCCTTGCACAGGCCTTACGAGCCGCTTGGCCTACCCCGATCCGCAGTAGTGCGATGTTCATATGTACCAGTCCCTAGATCAATACAGCAGTGTTTGTAATACATAATCAAGTATCCAAACCTTCATTTTGAATATTACATAACATAGTTCCAACCTGTAAACTAGGTTATAGCAAGGCGAACAGTCATGCGCCTCATTACAAATGCATCATAAAAAGTTTGGAAGGTTAGCAGAACAAAAGTATATCGAAAAAATTCTCCAACGGCTATGCATCATACAAAGTGACTGGATTAACCCTAAATGTTATCATGGTCATCGTAGCCCTAATCCTCATTTTCATGATAACCTACGGATCCTTCTCATAATCTCCAACTAAAAGAGCGAGAGCATGCGAGGTCAATGTCATCCAAACACTGACTATTAACACCCCTTCTAATGCATTTAGTGATATAGGCTTCAAGAGAAGGGAAATGGTTCTTTTGATTGCGTAAAGCCAGTTTTTAAGACAAATTTAAATCACCCTATCTAGCTCGTTGCTCTAATATTTATCTTGAATAAGGATGAAGTCAACACAGTCTAAACCAATATCTTTAGCAATTAGACCCTCCAATCAACAATCCAACCCAAACCTTGAACCTATGCGATCCTACAAAACATACCCATTTTTTCTTTTAACCACTTCCGATCTTAACCTAACCAGCTTCCTTCCAACAATTGTCATCCTTTTGGGATGGGAAATATTGTTGTGGGCCACACATACCATAAATGCATGTTCAACCAAGGAGGGTTTCAAGCCCAAGCTAGCCTCATGGCTCCTGGGAATGTGTGCTCAAAATCACTGCAATGACGACCCATGCCGGTTCTTCTTTAAGAATGGGACTAGAGTGCCTCCGCAGAGTGCACATTGCTATGCTCCAAACATGTACTCCGTGTAATGTCCACACATTTTGTTGGAACCATCTTTTGATAGCAGTGCCCTCCCGCTACACATTTGACTCCGCACTCCTCCTGGGAAAGCCATAGCTCTACCTAGAACAAGGGCATTTCCCGCCCTAATAAATCGTTATCTTATACTAGGCTTCATAAAGCAATCACGTTGGACATCATTCCCCATCGAGTATCCACATCTGGTCCCTTCATCAACATACACTAGACCTGATCATGCCTCGGGCCAGGCTTGGTTTCAGGCCAGGCTTGAAAAAGCTCGGTCCCGTGGGACCGAGCCTGAGCCTGGCCTGACCCAGTGCATCGGACCTTGGATTTGGGCTCGAAGCCTGAAAGCCCGACTTGAATCCCTAAAGCGTGGCCTCGACTGCACACGTATTTCTTTTGGGCCTGAGCCCGGCCTGGCAGCCGGGCGTCAGATTGAGGCCAACCCGAGCTCTGCCCGATGCACCAATTGAGCCAGGTTCGCCGGGCCAGGCTGCCCATAAACAGATATACCATAGACCAAGTTTACCAACCTAGTTTTATGGCCTGAGCGGCATAGTGTGTTTGTACTTTCATGTCTGCCTTGCAAAACACACTACTAAAGAATGGGCCTTCTATCCCGGCACATCGGTCTCGGTTCGACGGTAGCGAGGCCGCAGGGCACCTTTCAGGCCCGGCTGGTACCACCAACTAGGACCGATAGGTCGCCTCGTGCGTCAGATCACAGAAGGGGAATATCAGTCCCGGATGGTGTTACAAACCAGGACTGATATTGGGTTGGCGAGCATTTCTCTTGTTGGTGTTACCAACCAGGACTGATATTGGGCTCCGTGTCCACGAGAAGAGCTAGCCGCGCTCAGTGAGGGAGTCGCCATGCGGAGCTGAGGAAGGAGCGGAGACCGAAGCCATTCGTGGCCGTGCTAAGCAAGGAGCTGCTGAGGAGTGGGAAGCGCGGAGCAAAGTCTCTCTTCGCCGCACTGAGGGAGCTGGGCCGAAAGGGGATCGGAGCCGCACTCGTGTCGCCCCGCCGGCCGCGACATCAACACCTCCCTGGCCGAGCTGAGGGAGGAGACGGTAGCCGCTCTCGTCGTCGCCGCGCGGGATGATTCGTCAGCGCCTCCCCGGCCACGCCGCGCTGCTAAGGTATATATATTTATCCACTGGCATCGCATCGCGTCCTTCCGGTCGCACCCCCCTACCCCACCGCCGACGCCGCACGCCACCGCTGGCGCAAACCGCGAATGCCGGCCTTTGTTTGTGTTTTTAGATAAATGTAATTTTTTGTCCGAAAAAATTATGTATTAAGAGATCAATATTAAATCATGTTTGTATGTGTACGTACTATTAAATCATGCTTTTTTTGTATGGTATCAATTTGTGTATTTTACGTACTAATGCAGATGGAGATCGGCGATGGATGTACATGGATCGACGTTCCTCACAGTTCGTGGAGGGCTTGGAAACTTTTATTCATCATGTCGATGCCAACATTACCTTAGACTATATATGTTGTCCATGTATTAATTGCAAGAATCAAAAGCAGTGGGCAAACTATAAGCAAATTCATTTTCACTTGACCTCAAGAGGTTTTATGAAAAATATACCTGTTGGACCAAGCACGGTGAAGTAGAGATTACACGGGCAGAAGAAGAACAGGTGGAGCATAATATGTTGGACGCTGACCAACACAGTTCTTTCGAACATATACATGGGGAGTTTGGCAACGATGATCTAGACCAGATGCTGCTTGATGGAGAGGGAGGATACGTCGATGAAAGGCATTATGAAAAGTTTCTGCGCCTATGGGAGGACTATGAAACATTGTTGTATCCAAATTACGGACAGGAGCACAAAAAGTTATGTACCACACTAGAACTAATGCAATGGAAGGCGGCAAATGAATTGTCTGATAAGGGATTCAACGAGTTTTTAGGCCTCATGAAGAAGTTGATTTTAGAGGGCAACACGTTGCCTGAAACTACGTACGAAGCCAAGCAAGCTTTCTGTCCTTTGGGCTTGGAGGTACGGAAGATACATGCATGCCGTAACGATTACATCTTCCATCGCGATGAGAGTAAGACTTTGGAATCCTGTCCGATGTGCAAAACATTGTGGTATAAGACCAAGCGTGATGACGCAGATAGGGTAGAAGGGGGACGTAAGATGAAAAGACCCCCGGTAAGGTGGTGTGGTACTTCCCTATAATCTCTCGGTTGAAGCGTTTGTTAACGAACAAAGAGGATGCGAAGATGATGTGTTGGCAAAAATTGATACTAAGGTCAATGGAAATCCAAAACACCCCGCAGATGGCTCGCAGTGGTGAAAAGTTGATAAGAAATACGGGATGACAACCGTGGACCTTAAGCAAGTGGCTTACAGGGACGAATTGCCCGTGCTCGCCAATGATGTCACACAGATTTTCTATGTGATTGACATGGATAGCAAACGAAAAATGCAAAAGGGGCGGGTAGCAAAAAGCAGAAGGACAATACTTGTAGTAGCGATAAGCCAAGACACCATATTGTTCTTCCTAGTAAAAGAAGGATTGTCGGAGTCGAAGACCTAACAGATGAAGAAGAGTACAATCAGTTCAACGAGCTGCCACCTTTCTCGATGGATGTAGACATTACTATCCTCAATGCTGATGACGAAGCCCCCACGTACACCATGACCACAATGAAGGATCACTTCTGAAAACAAAGCAGTTGCATATATGCTATAATTAATACTGATTACTTCATTTTGTATAGTTTACTCTAATTTACTGGATTTTATACTATTTACTGGAATGTTAAAATATTTCATATCTGCTTACTCTAATTTACTAGATTTTATACTATCCTGCTTTTGTCGGCCCTGCGGTTGAGCCAAAAATTAAATTCTTTCAAAAATATATACGGAAAGGTTAAAGATTATTTAAAAAATTAAGATCTTTGAGTAAAATACTACAAACTCTGAAAACAATATTATAAAATGTTACACCGAATAGTCCGTAAATAGTATCAAATTTTAGTCCAAGTGAACAAAACCGAACTGAGCCACGGATCAAAGAGTTGGACGTAGTTGACGTGCGGTCAAGGGCCCAAGACCGCAACTAATCCTTCAAACATACCGGGATTAAAGGCCAGCAGCTGTCTAGCCCCACATGTCAGTTCTAGTCATCAACTCGGTTTGTGTTTTGAACCGAGACTGAAAGGATTCGTTGCCCCACACGTCAGTTCTAGTCATCAATCTCGGCTTGTGTTTTGAACCGGGACTGAAAGGATTCGCTGCCCCACACGTCAGTTCTTTCCCCTTCGTCCGGATCGACCAAGCTTCGTAAAGCCTCGCTCCTTTCACTGCTAGATCACACTGCCTGATGTCGAAGGTAATTCATCTTTGTGTATAATTTGTCTCCTGCAAAGGATTTAATTACAATATTGCAATTAATGTAGTATTGGAAAAACGCGCAGACTGTTTGCCTCGGGGAGTCGAGCCGCCGCGCGCGCGTGCACCAGCGCAACATTTTCGATCCACACAAGATAAAATGGAATGCCAAAGATCAATCAGGCCCCCTATAAATTTGGATGTAATCCATATCATACACAAATTAAGAGGCATCTTGTAGCTCTAATTACCTCTTGCCGGCCGCCATGTCTTGCAGCTCTGATTTGTTGCCGCCTGAGTTGCCACCGCAGAAGCTATGGAGGCTCTATGAGTTTTGCCACTCCCCTGGGTGGCACCTCTCAAAGGGTACCAGCTCGGAAATGAATGTCACACGTTTATAACTTGAGTGAACGGGTATAAGTTGCAGAAATTTACATGGTAATGAAACCAGGTCAGAAGGTCTGGACTGCCTTGTCCACGCCTCATCATATCATATTGCCAATTTCATCGACCGAAGGTTCTCCTGGTTGTCCCCAATCTTGTATGAATTGACTACAAGAGGTTATATCTAATTCAGTTACGAAGCATAGAATGTATGAATTTAAGATTTATTTTTGAAATTTACTGACTCACTTAATGTACACCTTCATTTCGTCCATGTTGTCGTACACGTACAGCTGAATCAAAATTTTCTCCCCTGGATCCAAGTCACGTGTGGTGATTTTGCCAATGTTGCATCCGGCTTGGTCATGGAGCACCTCAAGGTTTGAACTACTTATTCGACGTGCCTTCTTATACCGTGGTTGTGGCGCATGGACCTTGTTTTTTGTGCCAAAATATTTATCCGTACGTAGGCGACCTCCTGAATCAACCAAGTTTCGGCAATGCTTCCTTCAACTCGTGCTTTATTCTTCACTTTCGTTCTAAGGTTTTTCATCATGCGTTCCACAGGATACATCCACCTATATTGTACCGGCCCCCCAACTTTTCCTTCAAATGGCAGATGTACTATTAGATGTTGCATGTAATTGAAAAACCCAGGAACATATATCTTCTCGAGCTTCGTCAGAAGCACAACAATCTCCTTCTCCAATTCATCCATCCTAGATGCCGATATTTCCTTTGCACAGAGCTCTCGATAGAAGAAACTAAGCTCTGCAAATGTAATCGATATATCTTCTGTAACATATCCACCCCATACGGCTGGAAACAAACGCTCTATAAAAACTTTGTAGTCGTGAGACTTCATTCCATTCAATTTACATTGCTCTATGCTTACAGCATGTCGAAGGCTCGTCGCATAACTATCTGGAAATTTAACCTTATCCTTAATCCAATGTAGAATCTCCCTTATTTGCGCACGTGTAAGACAATATGCTGCTCTAGATTTCATCCCATTCTCGTCAAGGTTCATGACCGGTCGATCACATATTAGAGTACAGTCCAGTCGTGCATTCTTGTTATCTCTTGTCTTGTGTGGGATATCCCAGTTTGTGTTCACGACTGCCTCGCACATATTTTTCTCTTGGTGCATCAGGTCGAGGTTATGGGGCAGCTTCAAATCTTTCGCATAAGGAAGGTTGAGGATGTTGCACTTATGAGTCCAAAGGTGGTCTTTCCCATACTCCCCTTCATACTTAGTGTCTTTTAAATCATCATGCCAAGTGATAATATCCTACACCTCGAGCCGTTCTGGTGGCCCCTTCTTCACAACCTTGCCTTTACTAAATGCCTTTCTCTGCTTCCTAAAAGGATGGTTCGACGGAAGAAAACAATAGTGACAATCGAACCAACAAGCTTTCCGTCCCTTGTCCAGTGTGAATGCATAGGGGTTACATAGGCATATAGGGCACGACAACTTTCCATACGTGCTCCAACCCGAGAACATGTCATACGCAGGAAAATCATATATGGACCACAGGTACGCGGCGCGCATCTTAAAATTATGTCCAGTGCAACTATCATATGTCAACACTCCTTTAGTCCATAGGTCATTCAGCTCTTCTATCAGTGGTTGCATGAATAGATCTAAGTTTTTACTAGGAGACTTAGGACCAGGAATGATAACAGTCAGAAACATGTACTCTTCCTTCATTCAGAGTTGAGGTGGCATGTTGTAAGGGATAGCAAAAACAGGCCAACACGAGTATGGGTGTGCTGTCATATTAAAAGGTGTAAACCCATCGGTCGCGAGCCCGAGCCGCACATTTCTAAGCTCCGCCGCGAAATCAGGATATTGTTGGTCGAAGTGCCTCCAAGCTTCTGAATCTGACGGATGGACCATCACGCCCTTCTTTCTATGTTTACCCTCTTTGTGCCACTTCATATGTCTTGCCGTGGATTTGGACATGTATAAACGTTGGAGGCGTTGAGTGATCGAAAAGAAACGAAAGGTTTTCTGGGCCACCGTCGTTTGTCTTTTTACACCATCTCTACCTTTAACTTCTATGTACCGACTTATATTGCAATGCTTACAATGAGTCAGTTCAGAATCAGCCTTCCAGTAAAGCATGCAGAACTTTGGACAATAGTCTATCCTCTCGCACGGCATGCCCGACACGCTAAGAAGCTTCTTCGACTCGTAAAGATTCGGAGTCATCCTATGTCAACTCGGAAGCAGGCTATCTATCAATTTGCAAAGGTTGTTGAAGCAATTGGCTGATAAATTGTACTTTGTCTTCACTGCCGTCAGACGCGCCACTGCCGAGAGTACAGTCACATCAATATGCTCATGGAGCGGCAACTTGGCAGACTCGCGGAGTTTCTCAAACTATTCAACAAGTGGCTCGGACTCTTCCTCGGGGGAGAGATCGAAAGCCCGAGCCGCATCATCCGTGAGCTCATCCAACCTGTCGACTTCTACTTCATCATAACCCTCTCCAAAATCTGCAGGACTATACACCGGCGCTGGTCGGCGCTTCCTCTCGCCATAAGCCACCCATATAAAGTAGTTTGCTTTGAAACCATGCATTAAGAGGTGACGACTAATTTCCTTCTTGCTCCTCTTCGTAGTATTCGAGCACGAAGCACAAGGACACCACACCGCCGCCGCGTTTGGATCGGGGACACTCCTGAAAGCCACCTCCACAAATGCCCTTGTCTTTTCATACCACTCATCCGAGTGACGTCCAGACCTCCTCCAGCCATCGTACATCAACCGCCGATCTTCCATCGCCAACTATATAACGTTAATGCATGCAACGCAACTTCAGGTTTAGACGGTTAAAACCTAACTAAATAGGAGGGCAAACCCACCCACGGGTGCGTGTTTGAGTACGATGGCCGTGGCACTATGGGGCACGGGTGGAAATTCCGACAGCATAACCCCGCAGCTCCCCTAGTGCAACGACAGGTACGGTGTACCGCTTATGTTATGCACTAGGAGAACAATGGGGTCATGCAGCCAGAATTTCAACCCATACACCATAGTGTCGAGGCCACCGTACTCAAACACGCATCCGTGAGCTGTCCAAAACGTGGATAGCTCGGAAGCACACCGGCTTTCATAATGGAGCCCAACGAATCACCGTCCGAGCTCATTATGAAAATGTGCAGGTGTGCATCCGAACGGGTTTAAATATGGCTCGGTTAATGTTACAAATGAATTGCAACAACTCGGAATCACGCATAATCAAACAATATAGTCACTAAATACAATGTACGAGCAAGAACTGAAGATGACAACTAGCAAGCCATAAACAACGAAAACCAATACGAATCCATATTCATCGGTTGTACGTGCATAAATTTCAAAGCATACCGATCAAAGATAATAAAAAAATAGTGGATGTTGATTTTGGTCATATAGATCTAAATATGTTTTACTTTAACAATTAGATAGAAAAATTGGCACTATTTATCATAGTGTACATATTTTTTAGTTTAATTTAATAGATTATGTGTAATATAACTACATGGAGTAATCACAAATCTAGTTGTGCAAGTGTGCAGGCAAGAATTGGTCCCTAAACTCCAAAATCATACTTAAGTGATGTTCCAACTCTCAAAACAAGGATACAACCAATCCTATCAACGGATTGGGGTGGTTTTACGAGCGTGGCAGCAGATGCACTACTTAACACATTAACTAATATCGTCAGTTACCAAAACACCGGCGACACAGATTCCAAATTTTCAAAAAACACTCATACCTGTGTCGTATAACTTCGTATAATGTATGCTATACGAAGTTATTACGCGTTGCCCCACACGTCAGTTCTAGTCATCAATCTCGGCTTGTGTTTTGAACCGGGACTGAAAGGATTCGCTGCCCCACACGTCAGTTCTTTCGGCGGCGGCGCGGGACGGGACGACGCGGGGCGGAGGAGATGGACGGAGGCGGCGCGTGGCGGCGGCGGCGTCGGGTCGCGGAGAGAAGACACGGGTGGGCTAGGCCGTCAGTGTGCGAGTGGGCTCAATAATTGAGCCCGACTCTTTTAATATTGCGGGAGATGCAATGTCGGTGGCTCACTAAAACCGACGACAAAACAGTCCAAGCCCACAACTAGTACATCGACACTGCACAACCTGTGTCGTCGGCTCTAGAATATCCGCCGAAACAGGTGGTATCTATGTCAAAGGCCTAAGCGTACCCGCCGATACAAAGCCATCCAACCCCACATGAGGTACTCCATGTCGATACTGCCCCCCTTTGTCATCGGTTTTCCAATACCCGCCTCCCCACCTTTGACTCCAATCGACGGCCAAGAAACGCTCCGTTCGAAATTGACTATGTGCACTATTACTATGTATGGACCTCAAACAAGGTAACATTTCATTACACACTCCTTCCCTGGCCTCATTCCATTATCTGTGTAGGTTCGTTTCAAACGTATACGTTGTATCGATCAATCGGCTTCACTTCTACTAGACTCGTCGTAGTTTCATATATGAACATGTACCTTTTACGCGCCGCCGGTCGAATGACGAACGTGGTATGATATTTGTTGTATTGCTTATCATTTACAACCCTAGAGCGTCCCTGACGAGGTTGAAGACAGAGGCGTCGTAGCCTCGGCAATATATTGCGGGGCGATGTGTGTCGGCGGCTGATAACTGGCCGACAACAGAGGGTACACCTGTTTTGTCGGCTAGACTAGAGCCGCCGACGATACCACCAGATTTGTCGTCTGCCGTAGGTTCCACGCCGACACAGGTGCAGCTCTGCCCACATGTACCAAAATTTTAATATTGGCCCACATAGCAGACAGTAATCGTCTCTACCATGTGGGCCAGGGTGGACTGCCGGTTCGGCTAAACAATTTGTGTCGTCGGTACTGTTTCGGCCGTGGACGGGTTATGTCGGCGGGTCCAAGGCCGTCGACACAGATTTTGTGGCCGTGGACAAAGATGGTTTGGCAGGAACATAATTTCAAAATTCCGAAAGCGGGAGTTCGATTGTACAGTCTTGTCGACAGCTTTATTGTAGCCGACGACAATGTTGTCCGCGGACTGGTGGTGTCGTCGGTTCTTTATTTGGCCGCGGACATAGGTTGTCGTCGGTATACTAGCCGCCGACATTGGTTATTTCGGCCGTTGACACTACAATCGTTTCCTGTAGTGCTTGCAACCACACCTTTAACCTGATTTATGTCAATATTTAGAATAGGCATCACCCCTACGATACAACCTCATATCCCAGAAGTATGGTCCATCGATGATTTGTTTTTAACGACTCTGCAGAATCTGTCCAGCTTTACCCATAAAATGATCAGTAATATGGTTTGGGCAGAAATTTGTTTCTTTTCTATCATGACAATTCAGTTATGAGCAATAAACAAACCAACCACCGGCCCCCAAACAAGTGTCCTCTAGACCGCTTCTAGAGCGACCCACCAAGCGTCTCACATTCCCGTTGTTTGTTCACGCAAAACTTCCTTCAACACCAACAACACTCCAACCTTAACTCTTCAATAACTCAACAACTCAACCTCTTTCCGACTCAATCAAAAGTTAGATTAAAAATGCAGCAAACATGATCCTACATGCTTATATGAGACCTTGCCATTATTATGGTTAGATTATAATCCTACGGTTTTCCTATGACTTAATAGGGAAGTTATACTCTAAATGGGAATATGACTATATGCAAACAAAAATACTTTAAAATCATTTGGACAAAAATTAATTAACTATAAAATAAATGCATAATATAATATTAGGGAACAGGAAACCTGCCTGGTTCGGCTAGATCTTCGATGTTTGCACTATTTCCCTGAAAATCCTACTCGGCTGATCCGGGGGCAATGAATTCGTTTTCTACACGTTAGGAAAAGGAAAAAAATGGAATTTAATAAAAAGAAAAAGAAAGATGCATGGAGTATGAATGCATGAAATGATTTTTTAAAAAAGGATTTTTAAGGAAAAGGTTAGGGTTGGCTAGGATGGTGATGGTTCGTATTATTTAGAAAATCTTTGGAAAATTTTATAAAAGGAAATGGTGATGGGGATTTTTGGCATTACTTCGGATGGAAAGTTGATTTTGACATTATTTTGGTAGATCTCCGGATAGCAAGAATTTATGCACGTGTATGTAGGAAAAGTGTGGATCAATGAATTTCCAGAGATCGGGGTCGACGACAACAAAGTTATCGGAGTTCCGAGATGGAAATTGTTGAAGAGCAAAGAATGAAAGATGGATATGGTGGCCGGCGATAAATTTTTAGGGTTTTGAGAGGATGGAAATTAGGGATTGCATGATCGGAGTTGGATATTGGAATGGAAGGTACCTAGGTGTAGCTAGTGATGCTGTGAAGCAGCTGGAGTATTCAATTTGGCCGGAGCACGTCAGAGTTGGGAGTAATTTCTCGCCGGAGCTGAGAACAAAGCAAGCTCTTGCAAGGTGATGGTGAAAATGGCCTGAAATAGGAGCAATGAGTAGGGGAAGGGCGGGGATGCTGCTGCTTGGGAGTGGCCAGGAGGGGTAGGCTTCTATTTATAGGCCAAGGTCGCGGTCGCGGATGGCGGTCGCGGACGGCGAGACGGCGACTGGGGTCGGCGACAACGAGTTGAGGTTGATCCCCAAATCCGAGGAGACGAGGAGACGGGGAGGCTTCTGCGGGATCCCCAAATCCAAGGATTTATCCGAATCCATCCCCATATCGGCAACAGCAACACCATTCAATCGCCGGCCTTGGGAAAGAAATCGAGGATTTGAAGAAGATTTGGGGGTGGCGGCGCCGGCTGTTAGGGATTGGGCATTTGGGGGAGAGGATGAGTCGTGGAGAGTGGAGTCCGAGAGTGCAAACGGCTAGGGCCTGGCCGCCTGGGGATACTACTAGTACCTACTACATACCTGGGTCGGGGCCCCCCCTCCCATGGGCCCTAGCCGTTGCCCCGGTTGCCCTGGCCAAGGACGAAGAAATCCGATGGGATTTTCCGGCGGCGGCCTTAGATTTGGCCATGGCGGCGCTGTCGGTTTTTGGCAAAATTCCAGTGATGTGGTTGCGGTTTGGTTTAATCATGGAGCTGAATGGGTTCGTGGGAAGATAAGCTACAACTTCTGTGAAGGTTTCTGGAGGAGATAATGCTTGGAGAGGTGGTGGCGGCGGCATTTTCCGGCGGCGGTGCTACAAGAAGAAAATGGCGGCGCTCCTGTATGGTATCGGTGGCTGGAGGAAGAAGACTAGGGGCGCGGCTGGGCTGTGGGCGCAGTCCATAGGTAAGATGTTGGCTGGGTCAACGAGGAGAGAAGGGGGCGGCCCAAGTGAGGTAAGAGGGGAAAAATACATGGGCTGGAAGGAGTGGCCAGCTGGGCTTTAGAGAGGAACAACAGCCCAGGAGGAGGAAGAGTGAGGCTCATGGGCCCGGTGGAAGTGGCCAATGGGCCTTAAGAGAGGAGATTTGCAGCCCAATGGAAAATTGGTAATAAAGGAATTTTCCTATAGAAAGAATTCTAAAAATTAGTGGGAGGCTCCAAAAATTATGAGACAGCACTCTAAAAATCCAGAAACATGAGGAGAAGATAATGGTGGAATAAAAAATAATATTTTATCGGATGAAATTTCTTGGATAAAAGGAAGAGGGGATTTTTTTTAAAAGGAATAAAACAGGAATTGTTTTGGAAAATCCTTAGAAAATTAGGGAAGGTTTATAGGGGTTCAAAAATGATTTTTGCGAAAACTTTTGTGCTAAAATTGGGTGAATTTTTGGTATGTCACACATATCGTTGATCAATAGTCATCTGGGTTGTCGTACCCATCTTCATCATTGTCGGGCTCCTTCTCTATGATCTTCTTTTGTTGCTTTTCATAGAACATACGCTGAATAGCGGACATCTTGCTTAAGTCCGCATCCATGATCATCTTGCGCCACTCTTGGTCTTCATTGACGTGCCTACGCTCTAACTCACGTTCCTCAATAACGCGCCTATGCTCTAACTCACGTTCCTCAATAAACGGGCCTATGCTCGAACTCGCGGTCTTTTCCTCTTTTTTGCATTGTGCTGCTGCCACACCTTCTAACCTCAGTGCCCTCCAATTTACTGTCTTTCCATTTGTCAAACATGTCCGAGCTAGATGTGCCAACGGCGTGTGCAGCAAATTTTGCAACCTTCCTACCAATTAGTCTCCTGGCCATGTTTGAAAGGGAAGGGGAGGCATGAAGAGGTGCACCTGATTTGTCAGGGCTATCGGTCGAGCCTGTCTTTTGCCTTTTGTTTGTGGGGAGAAGGTCGTTATAATGAAGCCACCGTGGCTCTTTTCATAACACCTCCCAGTAGTGTCTCATTGTGAACAATTCGCCGGTCTCCTGCTTGAACAACAACATTGTATCTCGAACCTAATAACAGATCGGCAAATGAAAAATTAGAAAGTTGCATTCAAAGTGAAACTTACAAAAGCAACTTACAAATTACCTTGTCTTCTTCCGTCTTTCCACTCTCGTTGTGGCTCTCGATTCTACGATGGCAACCCACAAATACTCCCACCTTCTTGTCAATCTTAGCCCACCTGCATTCTAGGGACTTTTGATCACGTGGTTCTACTCAGTCGCTAAGCCGACCAAACTCCTTCCAAATAGTTCCCTAGAAGTTTGGGGCCTCCGCCGTGTGTCTACACCGTAGCCATGCCGCAAGCTAGCCTACTGTTGTCGTGGCCGGCCATCCTCCCCTCTCTCCCTCTTGGATGGAATTGGCGGCGGTTGGGTGGGAACCCTAGCCGCTCCTCTCTCTTTACCCCTTTTTTATTTTTCTAATTTCTTTCTTCCATTCTAATCTCACTCTTTCTCTCTAATTTCCAATAAGAGAAAGACACAAAGTATGAGGAATTTTTGAAGAAATATTTTTGTATTTATTTTGGTATTTTTGTCCACCATACACACCAAGGGGAGACCCCGCTCTCCCCCACACACCTCTCTCACCTAGGGCTACATGGTGATGGAATGCTTAACCCCTAAGCCTCCACCCCCTCTCCTTATATAGCCGCCCTAGGGCATATTCCCTAGAAAATTCTGGAATACCGAGAATATGCGATACCGAGCCATGTAGGGCCCGCACCTAGGTTTTCTCGCAGAGGCTAACCCATAACCTCCAGGGTTTCAACCACACCGGCTAGCCGAGAACCGAACTAAGGTTTTCCACAGGCTAGCACAGAACCTGACTAGGGTTTTGATACCGGCTAACCCAGAACCTGACAGGGTGTCTCACACACCGGATAACCTAGAACCGAACAGGGTTTTACCATCGCGTAACTCAGAAACAGGGTTTTATAACGAGATAACCCAGAACCTTCTGTGCAACTTCCTCGGTCACCAGCCCATGCCTAGGCCCACCAGAGTAAACAGCTTTGCCACCATGCTAACCGACGCCATAGCCTTCAGCTGCCTCGGATCCCTTGCCATGGCTAAGCTCCTCGAGTACAGCACCTCATGTGACCACCAGGTCATCGAACCCGGTCGCCTACATGGCTCCGGACGCACCAGCCTTCAGCTGTCCCTGCGAAGCGTCAGTCACGTACCTACCGATATCTGCATCACAGAGGTGAACACATACCAAAACCATACACCTTACCTCTCCTGCAAGGTTAGCTCCGCACAAGATCCACCAAAGCCAACCTCAACATCAACACAAGCATACAACGATGAACATGTATCACCTTGACACGATCAACCAAACACCGTTCGCTCACGCTCAAGACAGCGCAAACAGAACACCACCGGACACCGTGCGATCAAAACTCTCGCGGAAACCCGTCACTACTCGATGTGTCCAGTCGACATCAGACACCGTCCGCCAGGCACTCAACTCGTGTCCATTTCACAAATGCAACTCAAAGCACTTCAAAATCACATCAAATTCAAACCAGTCACATATATTCATAACTACACAAGGAGACCCACTACATGGGTCTGAACAACACTGTATACACTCAGTCCCGGTTGGAGCAACCAACCATGACCAACAGGCTCCCCAGCGGCCGCCCGAAATGTAGCCACGTGCAATTAGCACGCACACTTCCGCCCCAGTTTGTCGATACAACCGGAACTGATAGAAGCTTCCCAGCTGCGGTGCCACGTGTATTATACAATCAGTCCCGGTTGGAGCAACCAACCGGGACCAATAGACTTCCCAGTGGCCTCCGCATATGTGGCCACGTATATTTGACGCGCACACCTTAGTCTCAGTTTGTTGTTACAACCAGGACGGACAGAAGCTGCCCAGCTACTGCGCCACGCGTGTTCGTGGCTGGCATATCGAGGAGAGATTAGTCCCGGTTTCTTTAACCTGGATTGATGCCCAGCAGGCATCTGTCTCCAAGGGCTGTCCCAGTTCGAAAACCGGGACTGAAGGCCAGTTCTCTAGTAGTGAAATGCATTACATGATTTCGTGAAACATCGTATTCTATGAGGTCAAAATTTTTTACAACTTTATTAACTCGCAATAGCCTTATTGTTTGTAACATTATTTAGGTACATAACATATTAATTACAAAGTTAACAGGATCAACAACATTTGAAGTATACAAGCAATTCAAAATAACAACAATTAATTATTTCATATTCGAGAGCTCTTGGTATAGCCGTAGATGAACTCATTAGCTTACTAGTCCTTATTGAAAGGCATTGTCGCCATACTTGTTTCTGGAGCTCGCCTTTTGGATTTATAAAATCAACAAGGAAGGCGACGAGTTGTTCATGGATTGCTTTGTCTCGGTGGAATGAGAGTGTGGATCCTTCCTCCAAGCTGTCGAGCTATCATTAATTAGGTGAATTAATCAATCATTTATTTTATACAATATGTGAGGAGTAGACATCTATTAATAAATATATTATATGTTACTGGCTTGGGTGTACATGTGCATTAACTCACATACATAGAAGCATGTTGCTTACACTTTCTCATTCTTACGGATAGAACATAAAGCCTAACGGCTTGTATGTAACAGCCGTGCTGATAAAAGCTTTCACACCCACAATAAACTCTTTGCAATGTCAGTTCATGTTGTATATCCATAACCAGTCCATCTATATTAGGTTATAGGCTTATAGCAAGCTAATTATTAGCTATTTTTCCAAATTATTTATCAAATATTTCACAATATTCAAATTAAATAAGTATTCAAGTTTCTTTACTATAAGCAAGAAAATGAATTCTTTGCGAAGAGTTACAATAAGTTTCTCAGTTGGAACACTAGCTCCTTATAAGAGCCAAGCATATATTCTAAACCCGTCATGGCGACCAAAGGGGGGTGAATGAGAGACATGAAGATTTTTCTTCGGACCGATGGTCCCCGAACTCACCAACCTTCAAAAAACAAAACACCTTGACAATTATGTGTACCACATGGTTGCATGGCTGAGATCCATGGAAACATGAGGGGATTTTTCGGTCACAATCCTGATTATCAAGTACCCAAATAAAAGAGAATCAATTCAAACCTTGCTTTAATAAAGTACATCAGGCCAAATCACTAAAGCGACTTTTAGAAAAGAAAGACAGATACTTTCAACAACTGTTCTTAGTTGGAAGAGGTATCTGGTGGGTTTTTGTTGCTCTAATAATTTTGGGAATTTTTCCCTATGTCATGACGAGTCACCAAACACTCCACCAAACATCACCTCAGAAATCTTTGCACAAAAATCTAGAAAAGTCAAACACGACAGCATGTTAGGAACATTGAGCAAAAAGATTGGGGCTTGGTTTTCACCTCTTTGCACCCAAACGTAGAATCTTCATAACTTTAAAATGTCATAGAACTTCTTCAAGTGCAAACACTCAAAAATGATCTTTTTATATATTTTTTTTAAAAATCAAACACTAACTGTTGCACGAAGAACAAGTTCTAGACAGAATTACAACTAGTGGAAAATTTTGATCTCAACCCTATACTTGGTTGCAAAGGTGTCAAAACATATAAACAATCTCGAGATCTATATCATGGATCAAAAGCGTGGAGAAGGAGAGGAGACAAATAAACTAGTTCAAACAAAACCATGAAATCAATAAGATCAAAACCTAAGAACTAGCAAGAAAAAAGTCTTGAACATGAAAAAACTTGGTTGATTTCATTGCGTTGATTTTAGGGGTAATTACAAAGGCCTACTAACCTGGTAGCCACACCAAACACACCCAAAATCTCGGAAAAATCAAATGGAAGTTTTTTGTGGAGGGCTCCGTCCACCCCTCCTTTTGTAGCTGGAGGTGGAGTAACCTCCAAGGAACCTTTTTTACATCCACCATAGGTTCCACATCCAAGGGCTGAGATTAAACCATTAAAACCAGAACATATCCAAGAAATATTCCCACATATTGTTTAGCAATTACCACATATGTGCCCGCACTAAGTCCACACCTACGGGACGCAACCGGCTTCAACCCAACTGTGATGTTTTTGACGCTCGCGATCTTCTTGGTGTGCCTCTGTTCCACTCATCAATTGTGGTCCATCTTCCACACCATCTTTGTGACCCCAACACCATCTTTGTGACCCCAAGTCCTAGTCCGACCGTCTCACACAACCTCCTCGCCATCCAAGACTCCCGAACCTCTAGCTCGCGTCCACGGCCAATTGCCGATAACAGCCCACTTAGAACTGTGTCACAAAGATCAGTCAAAAACCTTCCACTTACCTTCGTCACCTACAAGGTTAGTATAGAATCAATCATGTGCAATACACACACATAAATGCCCAAAGATTGCATCGAAAACCATGCACAATGGTACAACCCTAGCAAAAGACAGACACCAAACCCAAAACGGTGGCACGAACTTAAAATCATTAAATACGCACAAACATTGTCAATATCATTCATCACAACATGCAATGACCTCCCCATGGTCTCACATATATATATACATCAATTGTTTTAGATCTACTTTGAGAATTGGTCGACTTCTAGATTCACAATAATTCATTGATCATAGAACTATAATCTAAATTTGAGTTAGATCCACACCTTCAATGAGAGATACATCTTAATCTAAGCAAACCTCATGCATACACAACAAGCTTTTTGCAACCTACTTCTCAAATTAATCGAGCTAGATCTACATTCGAAATCCTTCGTTGACCATGGAAAAAACCACTCTTTCTCCAAATTTAAAGCAAAGAGTCAACTACATTTAACTACAAATAAAATAAGGGTGACGTTACTAACCTTAAAGCATTTGATCTTAGTAAAATCACCGAGTTTTAAAAAATTTGGGCAGCACCCCCTCCACCCCCTCAATTCTTCTTAGCTCATCTCTCTGTTCTTCTTAGCCATGGCAGCATGGGAGGAAAAAGAATACTAGGCTCAAAAAGTGGCTGAGATAGGCTCGTATCATGACCCGATAGTCATGTTATACAATAACCGGTAGGAATGCTATGACATCGATACCGGTCTGTGGATCCATCGTAGAAGCCCACTTCGACCACGTATCCATTGAATAGGTAGTTATGCAACCAT
This sequence comes from Raddia distichophylla, assembly GCA_005191435.1. NCBI lineage: Eukaryota > Viridiplantae > Streptophyta > Magnoliopsida > Poales > Poaceae > Raddia > Raddia distichophylla. Next base: position 765,876 of record SPJY01016799.1, read on the forward strand.
CACTATCACTACAGGAGGCGGCAACAGTCTAGACAGCTAAAGCCGTCGGTACAAACAAGTCAACCGTCGGGTTTAACTTGTCTCGATGGCTAGCCGTCGATACAAGGCCGTCGAGTGAACGTCGTCGAGAGAAGGACGTAGTCTCGACGGCTCAGCCGTCGATAGAGTTAGTGTCGACGGCCATTATCAACGCCGTCGGTACTGACCCACCAAACGCCGTTTCCGGCATGATCGGGTCAGTATCGACGGCTCACAACTAGCCGTCGACACAGTAGATGAGGGGCCACGTGGACGAAAAGCCTGTGTCGACGGCCACATTCAGCCGTCGGTACTGACTGTAATGGGACCCACAGAGGAGCTAGCAGCTGGTGACGTGGACACAGCTACAGTGCAATTTTCTCTTTATAGACTGAGATAGATACCCTACTAGATGGTATACAGGCTGAGACTGTCCGCAATAGTGTTTTAGGGAATGATTTAGGGAACCTGCTAGAGATGCTCTAAGTATTGTGTAGCTGCTCATTCTTTAATAGATACACAAAGCCCCGCTCATTTTACTCAAAAAAACATTGTACACACCGCTTCTTTTTCTCCAAGCTCCAGCTCTGCCTATAGCTCCTCTACTGGAGCTCACACCGTTTCTTTCTTTTCTTTTGAGGTAATTCAATGTGTGCCCCAAAATTAAGATGCAACGCAATGAATATCTTTCGTTATATTGTAATGCGAAATATAGGGAACGAATACTGATTTAGAGAAGAGATATAAAGAACGAAATATAAAGATTTTCTTAATATTTTATATTTATATTTTTAAAATATTTTAGGAAACAATGTAACGAAAAGTATTCATTGCATTACATCTCAATATATTTGTCACGGGGATGCGAGCCTAGGACGTGCCGTACCAATGATTTTCTTAATATTTTATATTTATATTTTCAAAAAAGTTAACGATACTTTTTATTAAAATTAAATAAATATACATGCCCTGACATTTCGTCGAACGGGTTGTAAATCTCGTTAATGCAATGGACGCGAATGAAGATCCGTCCGTCCAAACTAAACTAACATTGAAAAGAAAATGTCCCGCACATTGGAGAGCAAGGCGCGTGGTTTGCTCTGTTGGCTAGTTGAGCCAGGTTCGAATCCCACAACCGCTGCATATTTTCTTCGCTTTTCCTCAGCGCCCGTTCTTACACAGTGTTTGTAGCCAGTTACCTGTGTTTGCTCCCAACTGCGTGCTTGCTCAGTTGGCTAGCTTAGTGAGCAGACCAGCGATCGAACCGCAGCACCACGCAACGTTGCTTTCCCCCCTTTCATGCACAACTTTGCTGTTGCGTTGCTTTTTTCCCTTTTCCTACGCAACGTTGCCTTTTTTTTTTCCCTTTCCTATTTCATAATTTTTCGGAACGTTGCCTTTTTTTTCCCTTTCCTATTTCATAATTATTTTACAGGTCGCAAAAAAAACAAAAAAATTAAAAGTTTCTAAAAATTAGACCATGACCGCAAGAAGAATATCCATAAAAAATTTGATGTTATTTAAAGTTTATAAAATCCAAATTTACAAAAACTTTGCTCTTTCTTCTTAATAGCATATTCCTTCTCGATTTTTCATTTCTCAACTTTACTTACGGTGGGTCACCAAAAAACATAGATTTCAAATTTTCATAACCATGCTTGCAAAAGAACATCTAAAATTAATTTTTTTAGAAAATTAAATGTTTCCATAATGTAACATTCGGACTAAGATTTTTTTTTTGCAGGTCGTAAAAAAATAAAATGAAAGTTTCCAAAAATTTAACCATGCCGGAATAAAGAACATCCATAAAAATGTTTTATGTTTTTTGAAATTTTTTGGAGTCCAAATTTACAAATAGTTCGCTCTTTCTTGTTAAGGGCATATTTCGTTTCGATTTTTTTTTTAATTTTACTTATGATGGGTCACAACAATAGTGGATTTGAGAGTTTCAAAACTATGGCAGGAAAAGAATATCTAAAATTAATTTTCTTCAAAAGTTGAAAGTTTTCATAATGCAGGATTTGAACTAAGTTTTTTTTGACAGGTCAAAAAATAAAAAAGTTCCCAAAAATTATGCCATAAAAAAGTTTGTTGTTGTTCAAAATTTTATAAAGTTAAAATTTAGAAAAATTTTGCACTTCATTATCAAATGCATATTTCTTATCGATTTTCCATTTTTCAACTTTATTCCACCATAAATGCAAAAAAAAACTTGGTTAGGGTACATAAATATATTTGTGCATTACAAATGTTAACTAATATAATTCGAATTACAAAATAATAGAATTTTTTAAAAAAACCAAAAAATAAATTGTGCTTGTGTCTTACGAAACTGATGCCCTGATGCCACGCGCCACAGGCGCGTAGCCATTGCTAGTAACTTTCATTTACTAAACATAACTTTCGTTCGATGGCCAACCAGAACCTTAGTTGTTTTGTATTCGTCGAGAGACACTCAAAAACTGCTATAACTAGTGCAGATTTTATTTGTAAGTTTCGAATTAGATGGAAAAACATTAGGTTTTTAGCGAAGCTCGGTTGGTTTTGATAAAAAAATATTGGTTTTTTAAAAAATGGAGCTCTTGCACCATTTTCAGGCCATATAGTTTTTGCTATTGGTCTGACAACTACATTGCATATCTATCTATCAACTTTATATAACAATTCCTTACAGGCTGCCTCCTGGTGCGTCCACGTCGATGGCTTGCTCGCCGGCTAGACCACGTCGGCTGGAAAAGCGGCGACCGTTCGATTGCGGTCGCTAATTCAATCTAGCCGTCCATTCAATGATTATATATAAAAGAATTTTTGTTGGCCGCGGCGTCCACAAAGCGAGTCGTTCGCTCCGCTGGTTTTAAGCGCTGGATCTCACTCCGCTGCTCCCAGTCTCCCGCATGCTCCTTTGTTTCTTTTTTTCCCCGCTTGTGCCGTCTTCTTCTTCTCCTTCCCATCCTCCTCCTCCAGCCAGCGCCCTTGCCCTTGCCCTTGCCCTTGCCCATCCTCCTTGCCCCTATGCTCCTTGCCCACGCCGCCCTATCCCGTTCGCGTCCTCCGGCCGACGCCGCCAAGCGCATCCTCCCGCCGGCGTTCCTAACCCCACCAGTCTTCAGCTGCGTCAGATGAGTAGGCAGAGGGCAAATCCTAGCCTAGGCCCCAAATCCACCGGGCGCCACCTGCTCGCTGTCGGCGCCCTAGCGCGGCGGCTCCTTCGTCGCGGCTCCGGCTCCCCGCCTCCACCGTGGCACTGCCGTCGCCGATTCGCCATCGCCCGCGGACCCAGGCCCCAGTGCGGCGGCGCCTCCGCTACGGCTCCGCCTCCCTGTCGGCCTGCCTCCAGCGTGGCTGTGTGCCGTCCCCGGTCTCCATCCTCCTTGCCGGCCGACCACCCCGACGGCCCCTTGCTCTGCTGCGATACTTCACTGCTTCATCTAATCTTCTGTGCGGTGAGCCTCTAAGCCTCTTGCCCTCTTTTACCATACTCAAGTACTTAGGTCCAATAGTCCATCCATGTGCAGGCATTTACTTGATGCCTGATATTTAATTGATAACAATGGGACTGTTAAATTGCTCGATGTTTTTGTCTGAAGGTGATGTTTTTCATATGTAGCATTTGTGATTGATTAAACATGGTATATTAGCAGGTCATGAATTCTGGAGCCAGGCCACCTTTTGTTTAGAAATAAAAAATCTTTTGCGTGTTTCTCATTGGAGTCTTAATGCTTGCAGCTTTTAATCAGAAAACCTTGTATGATGCGTACAAAAAGAGGATAAAGAATATAGAAGTTGACATGGATGCATACAGTAAAGCAAAAGAAGCTGATCCTGAATTTTATCGAGATGCTTCGAGCCTTCAGTATGGAAAGGTATTGCGATCACATTAAGCAGATGCTTTATAGCCTTGCATAGGTCCTTGTAGAAGAGATACCTTTACTGAATACTGATTTTTTGGTGTCTTTGTATTGCATAGGTGTGTAAAGTTCCAGAAGAAAACATAAACAGAATGGTCAATGAATCAAAGGAGAGGGATGAGAAGCGGAAATCGTTCAGCAGGACCTACCCAAGTCTAGAGCAAGAGAGTTGCATTTCTTAAGATTGACACCATGGACATTAATTAAAAATTAGTTGACCTATTATCTAAGTCTTTTCTTCTATCATACCTACTTTTGGTTTTGGGTTTCAAAAATAACTTTTATGATGTTCATATCAGACCTGTAGACATTCATGGCTTTACTGAATGTTTAGAACAGTCTTGCAGACATTAGATGACTCTCCATTTATTTGTAGGTAATTTGTCCCACATTATTATATGTGATATATGACTTGTGGAAAGTTGGAGCAACACTTACGGTGAAGTTAAAAGTAAAAGTGTCCTAAATCTTACTTTGAACACATAACGCATTTCTAACTAGCTTGTAGGTTATTGTGCAAACTGATTCGATCTTAATAGGGACTTTAGGTGAGGCTTCTTTTCACTTTTTGTTAGACCTGTAGAATCTTCATATTTAATATTGTCATTCTTTTCATGCCACAAATCACCCAGATTGGTTTTCAGCACGTAACACAATTGTGACTGATTTCCATATTATTGTGCAAACTGATTCAGTCCTATTACAGAGACCATAAGTGAGGCCTTTTTCCTCCTTTTATTATACATGCAGATTTGGTTGAAAAAAATATTATACATACAGATAATGCTTTTTGAAAAAAATATTATACATACAGATAATGCTTTCTACCTTTATTATGTTAATCCTTTCGTGTCAGGCATATATGAGGTTGGTTAGGGATCGTTATTCTGCTTCAGGCTTCAGGAGAAAAATGCAACATGGAATCTGATGAGAAGGTGCAGAGACAAGCGTTGCTGAGCACACCAGTCGAGAGCATATATGAACATTTATCAATTTCAATTGCCCCAATGGTAAGTATGGATTGCAAAAAGCGCTTCTTGTTTCCTGCTATTAAAATGATTTTTGTTGCTTTAATCTTATATTCTGTCTTCTTTCTTTTCCAAAACCTGGAGAATGGCTATCATCAAGTTGAAGAGCCAAAGGTCTTTTGATCGTCCATTTATATCAGGAGTAATGGATAGTTCATATTCATTGTTATGTATCGTAAAAATCTCTTTAATTTCTAGGTCTAATGTTGCGTACATGATCTCTTTGGTTTCTTAAATCAACAACTACTTTTTTACATAGTATTTGGCCAAACTGTGCTTGCTGATAGTTCTGTGCTATGGCTATGGCATTCAAAAATAATATAATTGTGATACCCAGGTTGGGCCTCGAACCCGGGTGGGTAGTGCATGCGGCAATACAGCTGGTGTGTTTTCTTAGACGTCATTTACAGCGGTAAGAGGTTGTAGCCTCCTGGTTCTTTCATTATTTTGACTCTCTTTTTTGTGAATGCAAGTCTTCCATCATATGTAGTATTAAAACAAAAGTAACAAAGTTTAGTCAGCGCATGTTATTAGAGTGTCAGGTTGGTTAATATTTTTTTCTTCCATTCCGCTGATTGTCTTCTTTCAAAGGCTTATGGTAGTCATATCACATATTTTTGTTCTCTATACAAATGATTGTTAACTACTTCATACCTGTCTAAATCTACTTTACCTAGGTTCCAACTCTGTTTCTTATCTGTATCCGACGATAATACAGCCATCAGAACGTTTGCAGATTTTATTTTTTAAGAGAATGTCATTTAGTTTCTCAGCCATCAATATATGTTTATAACGTCTATTTGCAATAGAATTTAAGTTTACTACATGAGTCACGTAGCAAAAGAAAGTAAATTTCAAGCTCTCACTAATTAGTTCAGGTACTATATGTAATAGTAGTGTAATTACTATTTCCTTTTGGCTGAACAGTGAACTTGATATTCCATGCTTTCCCTTGTCGTCTACACTGCGGTGCAGGTAGCTTAGCGTTGGTTGCTCTGTGAATTTAACATGGGCTTCATCCAATAAGGTAAACCTTGTTAAGCATTTTTGTACGCATTTGTTTCAGAATTTAAGATAGGCTGGTTAACCCCAAGTCAGGAATAACAATTTAATGATTTGACTGTCGATGCTCAAAACAGTTAACAAAGAAAGAACTCTTTTAACAAAGAAAGGACGCACCATAGGTGCGTTAACCTCGCTAGTATATATATAAATACCGCTAGCAGGTGAAACCTCGTGCCGACGCGTGTCGTCGTCCGCAGCTGTCCGATGACAACCACCGGTTAAATCCGATCGTTCGTTTTTGCTTTACATATAAAACAATTTCGGTCTGAAAATAAAAAACAACGCGGGAAGATTGCTCAGGTGGTTTGAAGCGGTAGCTTTCACGCAGCAAACCACGGTTCGAATCCCGCTTCTCCTCCCATTTTCAACGGATTTTTCCCTTTTCTCTTCCACTCTTTTTTTTCACCCTTCTCCATCCTCAGGCAGGACTTCCACACAGTGCAGCGGTAGCTCCCGCTGTTTTCCACCTGAAAGAGCTGGGTTCGAATCCCAGGCTCCCCAGTGTTGCGCTCATTTTTTTCCCCACGTCAAAGCACGCGTACGCCAGCGTTGCATGTTCGTACACGAGCACAGTAAAAAAACGCACAGCAAAAAAGGGAAAAACCCTTTTCCCCCTTTTGTGCAACATCCGGAGAAAAAAAGGGAAAAAAGGTATTTATTTTAAGCTCGCTGAAAAAAATATACTATGATTTCATGGTAATTGTTCGTGCAAAGGTATTTTTTTTAAAAAAATTCAAAACAACCATAGAAAATTCGAACAATAACCAATTCTTTTCTTTCATTCCATCTTCCTTGTACATAGCTAAAATGATAAAAAAGATCAAAAATACAATCAAAATTTTATGATAAAGATGCATAAATGAATTTAAATATTTGAAATGCTACATTTTCCCATATTAATTAGTACGCAACAGAAATAAAAAACTTTCAAACATATAACTACAGTTGAAAATCATATATTCACAACGACGCCCACTAAAATATCTAGCTATTTCAAAACATTTAACATTCAAAAATAGTTTTATGAGGAGATAATCCATGCTCTTCATTTATTCTAACTTTTCTGTCCGCAAAAAAAAAGCTCCATAAACGGCAACGTAAAATCATGATAATAGCCTATAAAAAAATAGACATAAAAAACTAATTAAAAAAAAGAAAAAAAAGTGAGCAACAAACAAAGGTCTAGCTATTTTAGAATATTTATCATTCACAAATAGTTGTACGACAAAATAATCTATTCTTTTCTTTTATTGCAACTTCTGTGTCAGTTTAAAAAAGTGAAAAAAAGGCTTCACGAACGACACCGTAATACCATCATAATGACTTCAACAAAAACTAATTCTAAAAAGAAAAAATAAAAAAGGGAACAACAAACGAAAGTGTCTATTTTAAAACATTTAGCATTTACAAATAGTTGTATGAGAAAATAATCCATTATCTTATTTTATTCTAACTTTTGAATCCGTTTAAAAAAATCTAAAAAAAGATTTACAAGCGGAACCGTAATGTCGTGATAATAGTTTATAAAAAATTAAACATTAAAAACTAATTCAAAATAAAAAATTTAAAAGAGTACAATAAACAGAAGGGTGTAATGTTTTCTTATTAATTTATATACGATACATCTTTATTTTTTCAAATATAAGAAAGTATGCAGTGGCGCGCCATGGGCGCGCTGACTCTACTAGTGTTAGTATAAATCTCGTGTTACAAACTATGACTATCATTACACCGTGAATAGGTTAGTAATTGCTCTTTTCTTATTCTTTTCAACTTAAATCAACTGAAAGTCAAAAAAGTTTTATCTCCTTAAAAGAGGTATTAAAACATCTAAAAAAAATACTTAAGACCATTTAATTGGCGATACGGCATATCATAGGTACGTTGCTGGAACCTGCAGGCTGGAGGTCGTGTGTTGGGTGGCGGGTGGTCAGGCTCACGCGGTTGACGTCGGAGTGTGCCACTTCTCGCCGCCATCCGTTGCGGGTTGCGACACGTTAGACCGTGCGCGTGGCCGTGCGGGCTGCAACTAGCCTTAGCCTGCAGTACGAGGTCACATGCACCGTCTGAGGGCGGCAAAGATTCGTCTCGGGGATGCGAGCCTAAGACGGGCTGTCCCAAAGATTTTTTTAATATTTTATATTTATATTTTTGAAAAATTAATGGTACTTTTTATTAAAATTAAATAAATATACATCTTCTGACATTTCGTCGGACGGGTCGTAATCTCGCTAATCCAATGGACGGATTTCATGTTTTTTTAGTAAAACGAGCGGGGGCTGTGTTATTCTATTAAGTAATGAGAAGCTACAATGTAACGAAAGGTACTCAGTGCATCGTATCTCAATTTTGAGACACATTGAATTAGCCCCGAAAGAAAAGAAAGAAATGATGTGAGCTCAAATTGGTAGCACCGTGCAGGAGCTAGGCAGAGAGTTAGAGCCAGGAGAAAAAGAAGCGGTGTGTTGGATATCAGGATGGTCACGCGGTTGTGGCTTCTCAGTTCTCACCGTGGCGTGCGTGCGGGAGCAGGTGAGCTAGGTTGGGCTTCGACTCGCTGGTGATTCAAGCAAGCCGCCTTCGTCCAGCCGGCCGTTGCG
>SPJY01016799.1:783147-811385 GCA_005191435.1 Raddia distichophylla
CCACAAGCAATCGAAGAGAATGTTAACTGTTTCAACCGTCAGAGACAGCCCTCTGTCACGCATAATATCTACTTGGCGAAATGCCTCATCCAAGAACCCCATCCTACATAAGCCAGACATGTAAATGTTATATGTAACAGTGTTTGGTGTCCAGCCATTCGATTCACTCTCCTCTAAGATCCTTTCCACCTTGCCAAATTCCCCGACCCGACAGAGCCCATCGATAAGCACACTGTATGATATGACATCTGGCGGGCATCCCTCATCAGCCATGGAATCAAGTAGCCCCTCTGCTTCGAGAAGCCTGCCCTGCTCACAATACACACGTAGAATCGAGGTGTAGGAGCGGACAGTGGGGCTGGGTCCGTTCTTGAGCATGAGGTGAAGGACGCGCAAGGCCGCCTCCACCTCATGGTGGTTGCAGAGCATAGAAATTAGGCAGTTGAATGTGTCGGCCTCGAGGGAGCAGCCGGAGGCGGCCATGCCGCGGAATACGCTGTCCACGAAGCCGGGGTCGCGCGAGGCGTCGTGGGACTTGAGCAGAGCGGTGAAGGCGGAGGCAGTAGGCTGGAGGCTGGAGGCCGGAGACGAGGAGGGAGGAGAAGGCGGCACGCGCGGCGAGGGGGCGGCCGGAGGCGGCGAGGGAGGATATGAGGGTGGTGAAGAGGAGCGCGGTGGGGGGGAAGGGGAGGGAGCGGAAGAGGCGGAGCACCTCGTCGTGGTGGCCCGCGTGGGAGTACGCGGACATGAGGGTGTTGTAGGCGGCGGGGGTGGGGGCGGCGGGCACCGAGCCGGCAGGCGGCGAGGGGGAGGGGGACGCGGCGAGGGACGCGACGGCGGAGAGGAAAGGGGAGAGCTCACGGCGGTCGCGGTGGCAGCTGCGCGGAAGGGTGGGGCGGAAGGGCATAGGAGGCGGCGGGCGGCGAGGGGGGATGGCGGCGGAGGGGTTTTGTGGGGGGTTTGGGGTGGTTTCTCGGGCCGAACAACCGCGTTTTTCGTTTCCAACTGGGCCATTGGACTTGTTGGGCTGGTCTGACCGGGCCTGGTTTCACCCTTGGATAGACTGGTCGACTCTGGTGATAGAGAATGGGAAGTTTAGATTCTAATTTAGTTGGAAGAAAGTATGAAGATGGAAGGGGAATTGCAATTTAAATGAAAAAAAAAAACTTTTTACGTGGGGACCCATGAAAGGAGTTGTTTTCGAGATGTAGCGCTCCGTATGTTGATTAGCTAGGACGTTTGAAAAACTAAATTATTTTACTTATTGAACCTGGTTTCAAAGAATTTTGAAGCAACTAATAAAGCTTTCAAAAATATTACAAACTAAACAAAAGAACTTTTACATTCGCTTATACAAGCTCTTCAAATTCGTCCAAATATGTTACTAGATAATCAAATACGAACACCTCTAAGAAGTTTTTCCACTTAGTTCCTAATATTTTTAAAAAGTTTCATTAGTTGTTTTAAGATTCTTTATAATCAGGATTAATAACTTGGAGAATTTAGTTTTTCAAACAAACTATCTCACTAACACATAGGGATAAACAGATGCACTACATCTAAAAAACAACCACTAAGATTCTTCCAACTCCTCTCCCCATTTTCGCGCATCGCCAAACACATGCATCACGTCCATGCAAGCAGTGGCGGAGCTTGAGAGTAAATTCAAGGGGGGCCAGGCCAGCCCATGCCGCGAATGGGAGGCCGGGAGGTGGGGCCAAGCTACATGGATTACCAAATTTACACTGGATACTCAGATTTGCTCCCAAAAATTTTTTTTTGCTGGGGGGCCACGGCCCACTTTGGCCCCAACTCAGCTCCCCCCCTACATGCAAGAATATTATTTGAGTTCAGCTCGTTGGAGGCTCGATTAGATCTCAATCCAGCTTGATCAACTCGTTCGGCCTCAAGAAGCTTCATCGATCTTTTTCAAATTTTGTTTTCCTTATATAATGTTATATTTTATGTAGTGTACTCGAGTATGAGCTTCCTTCGAGCCGATTCAAGCTTCCTCGAACTTATCTAAATCTTATTTTTCTTGGTAAAGAATCTACTCGAACCTGACCTCGAGACTCGAGTTTCGTTCCAGCCTACTCAAAGTTTGCTCTCTTTTATAGAATTTGAGTGGTACCAAGTCTAGATAACCTGAAGGTAGGTTCGGTGGAGCTCGAATCGTTTATAGCCCTACCTATGCATATGACATGTGGGTCTAATAACAAATCATCAGCACAATAACTTTTAGAGTGGCAAATCATTGCCCTCCTTTTTTAAATGGTTGAACTAGTAATAAATTGAAACACACAAGTTGCTGATAGGAACAGCGAAACGGTGACCGACAAGTTATTTGGTCTAAAAATATCGGGTATTTATGTGGTGAAGCAGTAATACTATTACAGTATCAGTTCTTTCATCGGTCTCTATATGCATATATATATATGCTTTGACAGCTTTGTCCTATGTTATTTGTGCAATATAGATACTATTTTGTGGTAATACAACGTATGCTATCCTTCTGATCGGCTTCTCGCTCGGTGAGATTAATTGGGAGCCAACCCTCAGGTTCTTGAAAGAAACAGCCCCTGCATGTGTCGCAAACGTGAGCGCAGACGGCTGATTGGTGGCTGCATGGACAGCAGCAAAGCCCAGCGCGGCCGGGCGCCAATCAATCACGTGGGGAGAATGACGCCATGAAAGGCACCAACGCTGCCTCCCCATCGCGACAGCTAAATGCCAACTGAAAACCATGTCTCATGTCTCATGACGCATCACTCATCGCCGTCGATCGCGCCACCGCCACGCCACGCCGAGCAGCGAGCGAGCAAGCAAGCAATCGCACGCTGCATGCGTCCCCCTCCCACACTCTCTCCCTCTCTCTCTCTGACACGGCCATGCGCGCGCTGCCGCTCGGAGCCTGCCACCGCTCTGCGCCGCACCGGCCGCTCACGTACTCTCCTCTCGCGCGCGTCAGGCCATCGAATTGAGTACAACCCTCGGACCCTGTGGCTCTATAGGGCGCGCCGCGGAGCATCCCACCGATGCGGTGCTTCACAAAAGGTTTTGGTATAGATGTGGCTCTATATCGGTCGATCGAGTTGACTCACCTCGTATCCCATCGACGTCACCTTCTTTCTCCTCACTGGCGTCTCCATCTTCTTCTTCCTCCTCTCCGACCGCCGTGTAATTGGGATTAGGGTTAGGATTCGAGTTGGGGGTGGGGTTTCTGGTGCCCTCGGACTTAAATGAAGCTCGGGGGAGGCGGCGACACAACGGTAAGGTGGAATCGTGGTGGGGTGGCGAGGCACCGGTGGGCGGCGCTGGAGCCGCAGGCTCGGGTGAAGGTGGATAGGTGGCGAAGAAGGGTGGATCAACGCTAACTGTTCGGGTTAGGTTGGACAGGGTAGCATCGGCTGGAGGACACGGCAGTAATGTGACCCAACAGCCTCGAAAATCAGCAAAGAGTAAAATACTCTCTATTGATTGACAGCTAGCCGGTTCTTAGGGCATCTCCAATGGGGATACCTCAGCAGGCTATAAGAGCTCCACATAGGATTCTGAGCTGAGGTGGAGGAGAGAGGGTGCACCCCAGGCTAGCGTCGGCGCTTAACTAAGCGCCCGACGCTAGCAGCTGTCCCAATGCGCCGACCCACTCACGCGGGCTCTCTCTCTCCGCTCGCCCATCGCCGCATCGGAGTAGCCGCCGCCACCGTCGTCCGTCGCCGCGCCGGAGTAGCCGCCGCTGCCGTCGCCCGTCGCCGCGCCGCGCCGCGCCGGCGTAGCCGCCGCTGCCGTCGCCCGTCGCCGCGCCGCGCTCCCGTCGATGGAGAGGACGAAGACGCCGCCGTCGCCGCCGGATCCTGTCGCCGGCGAGGGAAGCGGATGGAGGCGCGGCGGAGGTGGCGGCGCGGTCCCGGCGTGAGGCGGCGGCGGAGGAGCTGAGGCCGAGCTGCGTGCCCCGACGACGTGGAGGAGATGAGCGAGGGCGGTGCGCCAGCCAGCCCCTGTGCGCCGTGGAGGAGATGGACGGGGGGCGTCCCGTGCTCGGCGTGGAGGGAGGCGGCGAGCAGTGTGAGGGAGAGCAGGCAGTGGCATGTGGAGGATTTAGGGAAGAATGGGGTACGGGAGGAAGAAAGCTGTGGGTCCCATTTACATTTTGAAGAACGTGCTTATAGCCAATCTGTTGGAGGAGTGGTCTCTTAAGCTGATGTGGATATGCCATGTAGATCTTATAGCCAGCAGGTTGGCTCTACCATTGGAGATGCCCTTATAGAAGAAAAAGTTTTGGCATGTCTAATGTAGTTGGTGTTCATTTTATTATTGTCTAATAACTTTTGGAATACAAATTTATATTTCTCAAATACACAATTCAAAGTTCATGCCTAAGGAAAGGACTATAATTAAGATACATGTAAATTGAGGGGAAAAAAGGTTGTTACAATATAAATTTGCAGCATGGCTTTGCTGTAGCAAATCATCTTATAATACAACGCGCTAGCGTTGTGTCTCCCCCGTGCGTCACATCGGCGGAAAAACGACGGCCGTCGGTACGCCATCACGTTCCCCCACCGACGCCACATTTTCTTCCCCTTGCCGCTGCTTCCTCCTGAACTCTGATGAGACCAGATGACCAGGGACCGTAAGCACACCGCCACCCCTGTTTGTCTCTCGAATCTCCACGCGCCTCATCTCTCCGCGCTCTCTTCCCTAACCCTAAGGTTTGCCCGAAAATACCAAGGCTCGAGTATGTGCTATCCAGTTTATTTTGCATGTACAAAACAGCACATACATGGGACTGCTACCAATATTACTCTAGAGGTTTATGTTTTCTCTGCATAGAAAGGCCAATGTGGAGCATAATGTCTAATCAGGTTAGACTTTTTCTCTTGGTGATTATGGTCAATAGATCTGGTATTACGTTGGTGAAAAATTTTACCTGCACCTCTTGAGTACAAATCTGTGAATGGTCAATTTCGGTGAACTGCACTACACCACACGATTCATGTTTTTGATGTGCCTATCAATTATCTGTGAATGAGCAATTGGTGGGCATGCCCACATGGGGTTGTATGATGCATAACTATTTGTTGTCACTGATATATTATTATTTCTTTTACAAGAATCTTTCTAACAGCAAAATATTGTCTTAGATTACATGTGGATGCTTTAATTCCAATCCATTACACCACTGTCACTGTTAGGTTTCTTTTATATGAAGTGAAATGTCTTTATATTTGCATTGTGATTATCTCCTCAAATACCAGTTTTACATGACATTTTCAAGGAAACAAATTCCCATGTGCTTATCGATTTAATTAGCCTGATCTTTATGTTCATTTGCCCTTTTCGGTGAGCTTTATATTCGTTTGCCCTTTTTTTTTTGTCAAATATCTTACTCATGATCTAGGATATTGCAGCCCTGTGGGACTGTGATGTTGTCTTTGGACAACTGATCTGAAATCTTATCAATCCATCAGATTTGCATTCTCTTAGGACCCAATCGTTATCTGTTTTGGTTTTTTGGAATTAGATTGCGCTCTAATTCTGTAAAGAATAACATCATGTGCTAATATTCAATAATTTTAGTTATACATGCCATAAGAATCAATGTTAGCAGCACCGGGTTATGCACTTCTAAAGAATGTATACATGCATTTGTTTATTTTGTTTTATACAATTTAGCAGTCTGATCAGCGAGCTCCCTTAGGTTGTCTAGGTTCAAACACCCGAGAGGATTAAGAGCTCGACAAAGGGGAAATAAACTTCACGGCTTTGGACAGCTCAAACAGGGGAAAAAAAGAGAGAGAAGCTGTATGATTTTCCTTTAAGAACCGATAAAAGAATTCGGCATCTTTGAATTCGAACAGCTCGAAAGATTGGGAGGCACGTGAAATCTAGTTTCAGGCGTTCATCTTTTTCACGCTCGATCGATGCGCGAGATGGGGGAAAAGCGGGTGGTGTGCTTCGTTTTTTACAATATAAACATCCTATGGTGATGAAAGGGTTGAATTTTGGAAGCATTTTTTTTATCTTGAATTACATAGTACAATGAATAGATTTTTTTATCCAATTCTTGAATATGAGCATTCGCACTTGGCTATGCAAAAGTTTTTTAAAAAACTCATGACACGTGCAGTAGCATTGTTGTATATATTTTTATCCTTCTGCTGTGAAAATAAGAAATGCACGTAAATTAATTTTATCTACGTATGTCGCAACTTTTGAAATCTTTTGTTACAACAGAGCTTCCAGCTGTTTCTGCTTTACATGGCCACTAACCTACTGTTGTTAGTTTGATAAATGAGGCTCTTGATAGTCCCAATTATATATGGTTGTCCTTGGAGTCTCATCAAGGAATGGACTGAAGATGATGATAGCTATCCTACTGCTGTTGGTACCAACATTGTCTACGATAAGATCTTGCCTTTTGTGTAGAGATCAACCTCTTGCTGCCTTACCATTCACTGTACGTACATTCCACCTTTCCTGTCTCATGTGAATACCATTTTATTATATAAATGTATCACCGTTTCCTTTGATTTTCCCTGCCATTTTCATTCCATCTTATTCTTGCTTTGTGCTGTACTGCTGTTTCGTTTACAACTTTGCTTCCTTTACTAGGATCGTTCAGGCAAGCATGGTGTGCACACCCGTTTCGTAGCAATCTCTTCCTTTCTTTCCATCGTATCCGGCTGCTTGATGCTAATCTTGATTTTACTTATGCTTGCATCAGGTGGACGTTATGTATGTATTTCTATAGTTAAGATCAAATTCTTGAGTTTGGATATGCTCTCTGCCTTCCTATCTTTGTGATGTATTCTGTACTAAAGAAATAGCCCTTTGGATCTGCAATACTTAACACCGTAGTTTGATAATATATATTTACGTTATTTTCATGCTTGTTGCATTCCATAATGTTGCTTTCCAATGAGCTCTTTCATTTTTTTTCTTCCTTCCTTTCCTTTGACAACGCTGTTCATATGCTATCATTACCCTAAACAAACAAACTTGCCTACGACGCGCCGTGGACGCGCATATCGTCCTAGTTCACATAATCTACGGTGCTGAACAGCCAATTTTCTCTATGTAAAATTTACCACAATTCATCAGTTAAATCCCGTTGTAACCAGCGCTTATCAATAATGCTGGCGCTCCATGCATCAATGCGCCACTGCCGTGCGCGCGCCGGCAGTCGATCGGAGCAAGCGGGCGACCGGCCGTACGGCGGCGCCGAGTCACGGAACGGCTCGGCGGGCCGGCTTTTCCCCAGCACGCACACTGTGGTATACATCGCGTCGATCATGTCAGCTTCGTCACGTACATCACGCGAGGGCCCAGCCAGGGAGATAGCTAGTGAGCTAGCTAGGGCCATGCGGCAAGCTGCATGCATGCAACTATGCGTGCATACATGTGTTTGTGCATGCATGCTATCGCTAGCGATCTATAGCTGAATTATTGCCGATCGATCGATCTATTGATCGATCTCCGTTCTGCCCAGAGCCAAGCAGGTAGTGGCCCTATGCGCGCGCTGTTCGTGCATCACCATTCACCAATCGATCGATGGATCGATCGACCAGTCGAGGAGAGGGAAAAACTACCCGTAAAACTGTCGTGTCGATGCGTGTACCTTTAGGATTTTACATGAATTTTGAAACTTGTTTCGTGTAAGTTGGATATGGTATGAAGTGGTAATAGATAAAAGAAATTCAAAATGTGTAAAGTTACTGTAGCTACAGTGCTATCGCGCGATGGATTAGCGATAGGTTTGTGATCTTTTGTGCAACCTCCTCTTAGCAACTGTTGTGTGTCCAAAGTGCGACCGGTACCCTGTCGTTAATTCAAAGTGCGATCGGGGCGCACGACAAGTCGTTGAGAGGAGGTTGCAGGAGAGATGGCACACCTATGGCTAACCCAAGGAGCGACAGGCTGATTGCTACAGTACCTTTACACATTTTGAACTTCTTATATCTATTAACATTTCATACCATATCCAATTTACATGAAACAAATTTTAAAATTCATGTAAAATCCTAAAGAACCCATTTTTCAAACTTTCAATTTTTTTAAATTTTTTGAATTTACACTTGAATTTGTATTTTAAATTTTGAATTTTTGAATTTTGAATTTTGAAAATTTAAAGTTTGAAAAATGGGTTCTTCAGGATTTTACATGAATTTTAAATTTTGTTTTGTGTAAATTGGATATGGTATGAAATATTAAACTTCCAATTTTTGAATTTTGAATTTTGAATTTACACGAAAATTGATAGTTTAAAATTTCATACCATATCCAATTTACACGAAACAAATTTTAAAATTCATGTAAAATCCTGAAGAACCCATTTTTCAAACTTTGAATTTTTGAAATTCAAAATTCAAAATTTCAAAATTTAAAATACAAATTCAAGTGTAAATTCAAAATTCAAAATTCAAAAAAATAAAAAAATTGAAAGTTTGAAAAATGGGTTCTTTAGGATTTTACAAGAATTTTAAAATTTGTTTCGTGTAAATTGGATATGGTATAAAATGTTAATAGATATAAGAAGTTCAAAATGTGTAAAGGTACTGTAGCAATCAGCCTGTCGCTCGTTGGATTAGCGATAGGTGTGCCATCTCTCCTGCAACCTCAGCGACCAGTCGTGCGCCCAAAGTGCGACCGGGACCCTGTCGTTAAATCAAAGTGCGACCGAGGCCTATTTGTGTCTAAATTTCAATCCGCCATATAATTTTGTATAAACGAATAAAAATAAATATAAAAAAATAAATTTTCTGTTTGGTTGGGTAGGAGCGCAGCCTGAACACGGCGTGCAGGCCAGCTAGAGACTAACCGAGCAGAGCAAATGTTTGGCAAACGCTGCACAAGGAAGCCTCCCACATATCGATCCGCCTCCCGCTCCGGCACGGCCTCCCCGCCTTGATCCACCGTGGCATACCCGTCTCGATATGCCACCGGCGCGGCCTCCCCCGCCTCGATCCGCCGTCGCCGTGGCCTTTCCGCCTCGATCCGCCGCCGTCGCGTCTGTACTGTTTCAGACTGCATCCGAAGAAACGTCATTTCGAACATACGAAGGAAGTTAGACTGTAACAATGAAATTGCATGAGTGCCGCATGGCTCAAGGAGCCCTCCAGGCAACCAAACATTGGTTGGGTGGCTCCAGCTAGGCCATGCAAGCCACCCAACCAAACACGTCCAGAAACTTTAGATTCTAAGTTAATTCTTTTGTTTAGTTGATAGAAAGTACAAAGATAGTGGGACCCAGCCACCCAGGTAAGGAGTTGTTTTCAAGATGTAGTGCTCCGTATGTTGATGAGTTGGGACGTTTAAAAAACTAAATTCTTTAACCTATCGAACCCGGTTTCAAATAATATTGAAGCAACAAATAAAGCTTTTAAAAATATTAGAAAGTAAGTGGATAAAATTTTTAGATTCGCTTCTACAAACTCTCAAAATTAGCCTAAGTATGTCGATAATCTAATACGAACATCTAAGAACAGTAAGAAGTTGTTTCACTTAATTCCTCATATTTTTAAAAGTTTTCATTAGTTACTTCAAAATCTTTAAAAATCTAGATTAATAAATTGAACAACTTAATTTTTTAAACGCCCTATCTCACCAACACATAGAGATAAACAGATGCACTACATCTCAAGAACAACGCCTAAGCTTCTTCCAACTCCTCTCCCCTTCTCCATGCATTGCCAAACACACGTGTTACATCCATGCAAGATGTATGTGTGGTGTTTTTCAGGGGGAGGAGATTAAAAAATGATGATTTTACCTGAAAGTAAGTTTATTTTGTAATTTGTCACTTTGTGCTTGTGACATATGGATCCACCTGTATTAGGGCTGCAAGAAAAGCTCAAGGTTCACAAATTGCTCGAGTTCAACTCGTTGGAGGCTCGATTAGATCTCAGCTCGAGCTTCAAACAAGCTTCAACTCATCCGGCCTCAAGCAACTTCATAGATCTTTTTCAAACTTTTTTCCTTATATAATGTTATATTTTATGTAGTGTATTCGAGTATGAGCTTCCTCCGAGTCTATTCGAGCATCATCGAAATCATCTGAATCTTTAATTTTTCTTGGTCTAAGAATCTACTGGAATCTGAGCTCAAGTTTTGTTCCAGTCTACTCAAAGTTTGATATTTTATACCAAATTTGAGTGGTATCACGTCTAAACAGTCGGAGGATAGACTTGTTGGAGCTCGAATTGTTTGCAGCTCTATCTATATGACATGTGGGTATAGTAACAAATCATCAACCCAATAACTTTTAATGACAAATCATCACCCTTATATGGTTGAACTAGTAAATAAATTGGAACATACAAGTTGCTGATAGGAACAGAGAAATGGTGGCCAACAAGCTATTTGGTCTACGAATACCGGGTATTTAGGTGGTGAAGCAGTAATATTATCAGTCGTTTCATCGATCTCTGTATGCATATATGCTTTGAGCTTAATTTGTCCCATGTTACTTGTGCATAGATTCTATTTTGCGGTAAGACAACGAATGCCATCCTTCTCGCTCGGTGAGATTAACTGGGAGCAGGGTACCTTTTCAGTCGTTCTAGTAACCATCTGGCAACTTTGGCTTGAACGAAACAACCATATTTTTCGTCCGATCGAGCGACCTAGAGCTCTGTTCTTCGACCTCCTTTTAGATGACATGCGCCTTTGGGTGGCCGCGGGCGCAAATTTTGTAATAGATTAATTTTTTCTCGAGGCCTCTGGGGGAGTGGCCGTTATTTCCCCCCACTCTGTAAGCCTTCTATCTTTGATCAATGCAAGGCAGCTCTCCTACCCCCTTTGCTCAAAAAGATTAACTGGGAGCCAACACCCTCAGGTTCTTGAAAGAAATAGTCCCTGCATGTGTCGCAAACGTGAGCGCGCGCAGACGGCTGATTGGTGGCTGCATGGACAGCCGCAAAGCCCAGCGCGGCCGGGCGCCAATCAATCACGTGGGGAGAATGACGCCATGAAAGGCACAAACGCTGCATCCCCATCGCGACAGCTAAATGCCAACTGAAAACCATGTCTCATGTCTCACGACGCATCACTCATCGCCGTCGATCGCGCCACCGCCACGCCACGCCACGCCGAGCAGCGAGCAAGCAAGCAATCGCACGCTGCATGCGTCCCCCTCCCACACTCTCCCTCTCTCTCTCTCTGACACGGCCATGCGCTCGCCCTGGCCCACGGAATTTGCACCCAGCAAGGCGGGCCCGGTGGGGCATACGGCGCATGTGCCGCGCGGGGTGGGCCTCCGCGGCCGGGCCAATGGGCAATGGACGGCCGCAGCCGCCTGCGCGCGCTGCCGCTCGATCGGAGCCTGCCACCGCTCTGCGCCGCACCGGCCGCTCACGTACTCTCCTCTCGCGCGCCAGGCACTCAGGCCATCAGTCTCAGCCCGCGCCGGCCAAGATGGATGGATCCACAAGAGCACAACCCTCGGACCCTGTGGCTCTATAGGGCGCGCCGCGGAGCATCCCACCGATGCGGTGCTTCACAAAAGGTTTTGGTATAGATGTGGCTCTATATCGGTCGATCGAGTTGACTGACCTCGTATCTCACCGATGTCACCTTCTTTCTCCTCACCAGCGTCTCCATCTTCTTCTTTCTCCTCTCCGTCCGCCGTGTAATTGGGGTTAGGGTTAGAATTCGAGTTGGGGGTGGGGTTTCTGGTGCCCTCAGACTTAAATGAAAGTCGGGGGAGGCGGCTACATGGCGGTACGGTGGAAATCGTGTTGGGGTGGCGAGGCACCGGCGGGCAGCGCTAGAGCCACGGACATAGGTGAAGGCGGGCAGGTGGCGAAGAAGGGCGGATCAACACTAACCGTTCGGGTTAGGTTGGACAGGGTAGCATCGGCCGGAGGAGGCGGCAGTAATGTGGCCCAACAGCCCCGAAAATCGACAAAGAGTAAAATACTCTATGTTGATTGACAGCTAGCCGGTTCTTTTAGAAGAAAAAGTTTTGGCACGTCTAATGTAGTCGGTATTCATTTTATTGTTGTCTAATAACTTTTATTGTTGTCTAATAACTTTGGAATACAAGTTTATATTTCATACTCAATTCAAAGTTCATGCCTAAGGAAAGGACTAGACCTGAGCTAACCTCGGGCCGGGCCGGGCCTAGAAAAGCCCGGTCCCATGGGACCAAGCTTGAGCCCGGCCTGGCCCGGCCAGGGACGTTGGGCTCGAAAATTGGGCCCGAGCCTGGCTTGAAGCCCGAAAGCCCGGTCCAAAGCCCGAAAGCCCGGCCTGGCCACAACTTAGATCGCAATCGGGTCGGACCGGGCTTCCCGTGATCAGGTCTAGAAAGGACTATAATTAAGATAAGATACATGTAAATTGAGGAAATTTGGGTTGTAACAATACAGCTTTGCAGCATGTCTTTGCTGTAGCAAATTCACATAATCTACGGTGCTGAACAGCCAATTTCTCTATGTAAAATTTGCCAAAATTCATCAGTTAAATCCCGTTGTAACTAGCGCTTATCAATAATGCTGGCGCTCCATGCATCAATGTGCCACTGCCGTGCGCGCGCCGGCAGTCGATCGGAGCAAGCGGGCGACCGGCCGTACGGCGGCGCCGAGTCACGGAACGGCTCGGCGGGCCGGCTTTTCCCCAGCACGCACACTGTGGTATACATCGCGTCGATCATGTCAGCTTCGTCACGTACATCAAGCGAGGGCCCAGCCAGGGAGATAGCTAGTGAGCTAGCTAGGGCCATGCGGCAAGCTGCATGCATGCAACTATGCGTGCATACATGTGTTTGTGCATGCATGCTATCGCTAGCGATCTATAGCTGAATTATTGCCGATCGATCGATCTATTGATCGATCTCCGTTCTGCCCAGAGCCAAGCAGGTAGTGGCCCTATGCGCGCGCTGTTCGTGCATCACCATTCACCAATCGATCGATGGATCGATCGACCAGTCGAGGAGAGGGAAAAACTACCCGTAAAACTGTCGTGTCGATGCGTGTACGTACATGTCGGCCAGAATAATCAATTCCCTGGCGGACGGACACCAGCCGTTGATCCAATCGATCTTAATGTCACAACTCACAATTGGCCGCTCCGTGCATGATATTTGACATCTATATATCTAGGGGACGAGGCATAGATAAAATTTTGAAAACTTTCGGTATGAATTGTTTTAGTTGTCTAGACGATTACATGAAGATCAGGTTCGAAGTTTTGTGTCAAAGATACTTCCATAATACTATATTTTTAATAGATTTTGTGAATATATTGTAATTATGGATTTACTAGTCTGCAGTTAACCTTGATACAGTATATACGTTCCTGCTAGAGGCACATTTAATATTTACAGTGATTAGTAAATCTACTATAGTTGATTCTATAAAAATATTTTTCTCTAAGGGCGCATGCAATGGATCGCCGTACCAGCGATACAGTGATCATGGAAAATATATGCATGCTATTTTTTTTTTATTGACTAGCACGCTTTTCAACTCATGCGTCTTCTTTTCCTTTTGGATACTACTTTTCCTTGACAATATAAAATAACGGGCGCACGTCTCTAAATTATATATGTTTCTTTTAATTAGTTCCCATTACCTTGAGCACAGCTTGCAATCTTCGGCTGTCCTGATTTTTTATTGTTAGATAATAAAAATATTTCGGCCTCTACGTATAAAACGTATGTGCCAATATATACAAAACAAATATCAACGTACGAAATGTTGTTCTCGTAATAGAAAAAAATAACACTCGAAAGGAGAATGACGACATGACATGTAAGATTTTAATTGTCCTTCTTATCCTCCTTTTGCAGTTGTGTCCACTATCACACCCGCTCTAAAGATAACCTGAAAAAGGATTTTTTAATTAAAAAACATGTCATTTTGACATAACCAAATAACCCATAATATAGCTGCCGTACCATCGACACTTTTTTCTTAATTCTCAAACCCACGTCGCAAAAACCATGTCCTGATCTTTTTATAGAGTGTTGGTGTATGTTCTCTCGGCTTTCAGTTTTCAACAAACATATAGACACGGTCATTCCAGCGTTATGATTCATTAGGTCTAAAGGGATGAAGGTTATTCTTTTATGTATAACTCTATATAACAAAGCCCTTACCAGCGCACCCTGTTGTGCCACGCGACGCAACTAGGGTGCGCCACACCCTAGGAAAAATAAATAAAACTTAAAAACCAGGTAAAAACCTAAAAAATCTAAATTTTTAAAAAATGTAACAAAAAAAATTATGGCGAGGGTACATAAATTAATTTAAGCATTAGAAATGTTTGCTTCTATCAAATAAATTTAAAACAATGGAAATTTTTCAGAAAATGATAAAAAATAAAAAAACCTAGAAAAAATTAAAAATTTTAAAATGCACTTGTGTCTTACGAAACTAGTGCCATGGGTGCATAAACATCTCTATCTATATAACAAAGGGCTACCGACTGCCCTTGGTTTCACCACATGGCGCACCACGGTTGCGCCACGTGCTACAACCGAGAGAAGCCAACCCCCAAATCACCCTATGGGTTGGGGTTTATCTGACGGATATTGGCATCCGACGGATATTTTGTATCCGATGACTCGTTATCTAGATATTATTTGTATACGAAAAGGGATTGGGTTTAGACTGACCCACTTTCTGATGATTCAAAGTATGGACCGATGCTATTGTGTGGCTTTGCCTAGATGTCATTTCTGCGTGGGTAGCTTTACGAGCATTCCAATTGTTGCTCTATGCAAGACCTACCTGCATTGTATGTCTTTCAAATTGTTGACCCGAATGACGAAGCTGAAGACCTCCTTGACGCGTTCGTCCATCCGTCGCCCGTCGGCCCACCAACCGCCATATGCAGAGGGCCTAAGGTGCCATAGGTATGCTGAGGCACCGTCCTATACCGCCCGAATTCATCATTCAATAAATCTGCCTACTTTTTTGTCTATTTTTTGAAGACAACAGTAGAAATTTATCATTGTCAACTTGTTAAACCGGCTGTGTAGTAATGGTTTTGTTTATCACTGCCGGCTTGAGCCAACACGGAAGTGATACATCATTGCCGGTTCGCCCATAGGCCGGTAGTGATGATGATTTTTTAGTGCCAGTTTGTAGATTGAGTCGGTAGTAATGTTCTACTGTCAGTCTATAATAAAACACAACAGTGATAATATGTATCACTGTCAGTTCGTGACTTCAAACTGAACTTCTGACGCGGAGAGGTTTAAGCACCAACAACGATACTTTATCACTGCTATTTCTAAGTGAACCGGCAGAGATGAAGCAATGTAGAAGGGGTGTTCAGTACGTAGTAGTGTCTCAAGGTCTCTATTTTTTAATAGAATTAATTTTAGAGATTTTCAAATTTAAAAACTTACCTTTAGTACAACTTTTGGGGCTATTGAGTATTGACTATTTTTTTGGTCAAAAAAATATGAGGCTTGAATCCTGAAATTACTCAGCCGTACGTGAGTGCCCGATGCACAATGCCCATTTTATTATTTCTATTTGTTGTGTGAATGAATGCTGATTATGGTAGTGCTTTGATCTCATAATGTCGGTTAATTTGATTGTTGATTTGTTTTATTGACAGATCGAACAAAACAAACGTGCATTCCAATTTTAAATAAATCTTTACGTATGAATTTCACTTGGTTGTCTATATATGCATGAATATGGATTGCATACACTGATTATCGATATCAATATTTTTAGTATGATTTTGTCATGTTTTCTCAATACGGCGACTTCATGAGCCCGGCAAAAGTTAAGCCATCTGAGCTAGATCATAATTCTTTAATTGCGTACACCTTATGTACGTGCCCGTCACTATGGTGGGTACGTATTTAAAAATGGATATATGGATAGTATATCAAAGTTACGGTACTGCGACGTCCGTACATGTTCGATCCAGTTATTTATGAGACTGGCCAAGGATTGGAGGGGTACGTATGTACCATCCGTTCTAAAATGTAAGGCATATAATTTTTTTTGATGCAGTCAACAAACGTAAACTTTAACCATTAATTTATTTCATATTATATCATCAATAACTATAAAACTAATATCATATCAAAGTATTTTCAAATACGAATCTAACTATATCACATGCATAACATCGAATATATATGTTTCTAGCACAATTGTTAGTCAAACGGTCTAAACATTGATTTTTTAAAACACATGCACGCCTTATATTTTAGAACGGAGGGGTACGCATGCATGCATGTGGCAGCACGTACGACGTACATGCATGGCGTCCGTACACGTGCCCTTCCTAGTATAATAATTAATCACCACATGGATCGATGTGCATGGTCGCACAAATCTGTAAACACGCCACTGTCGCAGGCGCTGTGTGCCACTGCATGGACGTTCGTACGTACACAACACCACGATCAGAAACACGCGCGCGCACAGTACTGTGACGCATACGCTCCTACACGTACACCTAGCTTGTGTGCTAGCTCATGACCCACCAATCTCTAGCTCGTACGCGCGCACGCAGCCAGCCATGCAGGGCGCCGTGCGCGGGCGGAATGCGGAATGCGGCCGAGAGTTTGCGACGCCACCGCGCGACACGGCCAGTACATGTTTAGCCCGTGCGTGGCACGCGACTCGCGAGCTTGCACTGAGTACCCGATTCGGTTCTAGCTGGAACCACTCTTGAGCTCAGCAGTCCAGCCGAGCCGAACAGAGCTCCAGGGACTGATGGTGGGCTCCAGGACGAGAACCCAACTGGACAGTGGCCGGCACAGCCATTATCCTGTTGAGCTCACGATCCACGAACATCGATCCAACGAGCCGGCTGGATTGCGAGATGTTGGCTCGCTCGATCGGCTTGTTTCCACCAGTGTAGTGTGAGCTGCATGTCGATCAGTGTGCATACATGGACGTTGGGCGATCGATGCATGGAGGCAGCAGCTTGCAGCTTGCAGCGAGCTCGCTGCCCGCGCGGTCGGTGGTCCCTGGGGTAAAGCTTCGAGATCTCTACCCCGACAGGCCTATAAACGCCGTGCCCATCGGCGGCAGCGCCAAAGCCTGTGACGGGGATCAATTCGGACGTACAAATTGATGGATGGGAGCCGGCCATGCATGCATGCAGGGCCAGGGGTCCAGGGCCCAGGGCCCAGGGTCCCCCTCTCTCAGGTCTCAGCTCCTCCCCGGCCTACGCTAGCTACGCACCGGCACCATGCAGGATCGATCGATCCATGCAGCTGCGCTGAGCCCGGCCGCTCGCTCCCGTCCTCGAGTGGCAACTTGCAACCTCAGCAACGGGGTCTTGGCGTCTTGCATTTTTTTTTTTTGAGCCTGGGCATATGCAGGGGCGGATACAGCCAAAATTAATAGCAGGGGCTAAAGTTTAGCTTAAGGGTTAAATCTAAAGTTTAGCCCCTTTTTCTCTTCTATTTTATATTAAAATCTTTTGGTGGGTCTAAGAGGTGGGGCTTCACTGTTATAGACAACGTAGGTGGGGCTAGAGCCCCACCAGACCCGGTGCTAGGTCCGCCCCGCATATGAACACAGAAGGCAGGCCACGCCGTGCATGCGCTCAGGGTCCAGGAGATTAAACAAGTCTCACATCGCAACCGTCGAGTCATTGTAATAATAAATCACTAGTTTTTAGTTTTAAAATGTAGTTTTATACGTACATATATATTCATAAGGCAGCGGCTGGCGTATACAATAAGATGTTGTCCAAACGACGCCGAGGGTGTTTATCCCTGGTCCTAACACTATAGAGGCGGTCATCGGGGTGTGGTGCCTCTGTCATTAATTGCAACGTGGTAAACCATCCACATATCTACAAAACATTGCATACGGAAGGAACGTAAAATATCGCAGTGAGGTCCATAGACCCTGTGGCTAGAAAATGGATAATTTGGATAGTTTTTTTCGTCTTTTATACCAAGCAAAGTACCACACTACGAATTGTAAATTATAAATTTAGTGACGTATCTTTATATTCATATTCTATGTAGAGCAATTTTTATGACAAAAGATAGCATGCATCTCTTTCATTCTAGAAGCTGACAGTACATTCCAGTCCTTGTTAAAAAGAACAAAAGTATAAGAACATCCTACAGATACCTATCTGCTATACTCCAGAGGATTCTTTCCCCAATTCTTTCGCCAATTTCAAGCTGCAGAACCACCCGGAAGAACGGAGCTAACGAACTTAATCCCTCGAAGCCAAGCCACTCTGGGCGACGGATGAAGAAGTTTGAACAAGGAATTGCTAATGCTCACTATTCTCATCCGTACAGGAGCTTGGATCTAGAGCAATATTTAAGATGCTGTTCTTTTAAGCTGATCTGAATGGCTGAACGATTAAAATGACTGAATTTTGAGAATTTTTTGAGATAGCCTTAAAATTCGAATCCATATTATTTAACTTTTTTTTGATAGCGTTAAGAACCACCGTCATAACAACGAAAAACGGACTAAAAAAATTAAAGCAATGCTTTTTTAATTAAAAATAAATAAGTCGTTAAGTTGTTTTTTTTTTTAAGGAATAGTCGTTAAGTTGTTAAACCGTCGAGACGAAAAGAACGTAGCTAGTGCCACGTCTGCATCCGCCTGCATGATTGCGTAGCCTAGCATGGCACAGTCGCAATGCATGTACATGTGTGTGGCGTGCGGGTACGGCCGGGCAGCCTACAACGCTACATGTTCGACGAAAGCTATGTGCCGTCGTATCTCGCCCCGCGCGCGGCTGCGGCGTCGACACGCCGGCCGGGCTGAGCGTACTGCTCACTGGCTAGCTAAGTATAGATAGTACATCTCGTGGACCGACCAGCCGACCAATGCTGATTCAAGTTGTGATAGAGTGGATGATTCGTCGTATATGCGCATTAACCTGCATTTATATTTTTTTTCTATATTTTTTCACATGTTATTGCAAAATTCGGGTATTTTTCATATTTAAACAGAAATAGACCTTCGTCACCTTACGGATGTACGATCACCCGATGAAGAACGACGCATATATAGGCACACACTAGTGTTGCTCCAAGCCGATGTGGCACCCGTTGAGTAGCTAGATACGGTGTCTGGTGCTATGCACGTTGACGCTTATTGCCATGGTTGGATAATAGGTCTGACCAGTGGCGGATCCAGGATAAAAATCATGCCTGGGCAATACTAAAACCGTATTTTATTTTCTATAAAATAATAATATCATAATTAACATAAAACATGTTAACTCCAAGCTAACAATTCACTGATTTTATAGTTTTACTAGTTACTAACATTAAAACAAATTAAAAGTTAAATCTATCAAAATATTGCATGACAAAGGAAGAAAAACATATAGACGAACAACAAGTAAATTAAAAAGAATTAGATGTTTCACACTTACAAGGAAGGAATTAGACGTTTAATTCAAGAAACGCATGTAGTCTTGCCCATTGAGTATCTACATACGAACAATTAATTAGTTTAGCTTTGATCCCATCCTTTTTAGATAATAGAATATATATTATATTCTATATTCTACGACTTCTACTCTTATCTCCCTATTTCTATGACAGTTCTGCGCATTAATTAAGTTGAATAGTTCATAGTTGGTCGATCTGGCTGCATGCAATGATGCAAACATTAGCGTATGGCCATATATATATATATTGATATAGCCAAGGGAGAGGACTGAGGTCTGAGCCTGAGGAGAACCTTGAGTCCTTGACGAGTTGACGGCTTGAGTGCTTGATGGTTGATGACCTGCACTGGCATGCCGCAGTCACAGTGACCAGCGAGCAACGAGGTTGAGCAGCCACCGGGAACTGGCGCCCTTGCCGTTGCGCGCTTGCTACTTGTAGCCTTGCAGGCGTCATTGCTGAAGGGCGAAGGCCAAAGGCGAAGCAGCGATAAGATCAACGGCAAAAGAGGCTAAGCGGCGATAAGATCAAGATGGCGCTGCGAGTCGCGACCTCGCGTGACTCTGTCTCCCGCGCGTCTCTCGCCTCGCCCCCTCTCTTTCACAGCCCTAAATGCCCCAGGTGGATGATATTTGAGTGGGCTTGAGCCCTATACCCCAAAGAAGATATAAGTGGGGGTCCAAATCCAAGCCTGGGCCGCCGCCTTGGCAGCCCAGTTGGAGGATCCGCCCCTGGGTCTGACACGTGGTCCATGTTGATACCTTTTGCTCAACTATTTTTTTTAGAGGGTACAAAGAAGACGCACACAACTCACTCTCTAACTCCTATCTCATAACTCCTAACCCCTAAACTAACATGCACGAGCACGCGTGCGCCCTAACACACACTAGAAATAGCGACTGCATGCCCCAAAGGACAGAAATTAGGCATCAAGGCACACGCATGTGCGTACTCCTATGACTCTAGGAAAATCCTAGAAAAATACGACACACAGAGCCAAATCTGGGGTTTGAACTCTGGTGGGTAGCGCTGCCACTGCAGCCTCTACCACTAGACCAAGGCCTTGTCCGCACTCAGCTACTTGTTGGCAATAGGTTTGACATGTAGACTCATGTTAGTATCTATCATCTGATGGTTAGACGACAGACCCTTCATGTAGGTCCAGTGGCCCAACCTCCTTTCTTCTCATGGGATGCCACCTGACATTGTCAAGATATGATCTTATCATATAATTGGTGGTATCCCTTTTGATAGGTTCGAATCCTAGCTCCGCCACCCCCTCGTGTAGCACCACCTTAAAAGGAGGAAAATTGTGTAGTTGTTGGGATAAAAAATAGATATATGAGGAAAATAGGGAGTGTTGGAGATGCTTATACCAAGTGAACTTGAGTTCCAGCTAGCTTGTAATCCTTGATCAAATTGTAGAACTTTCAAATTAACCTTTTGGGTGAAGCGAGTGCAAAAACCCATATAGTGAGCTACCCCTGTTGTGGGTCAACTCATCAAACCAGAATTTGTATGCGTGTGTTGGGGCTGGGAGGGAGGTTGTGCTGTAAAAGAGATCTCATAACTTTTCTAGGGGCATCTAAAAAGACTTATATATGTGTCTCTCATTATTTAAGTTTATTTTAAAAAACATAATTTCAACAAAAATTGCTATCTTAAAAAATCTAGAGATTTGAGGCCATACACAATTTCCTCTAGATGTCAGTTGGCATCGGAGAGCCGATGCTCATTCGGAAGAAAAATGTCTAAAAAGGTTAAGGTACCTGTCGAATCGAGGTTGCTATATTTGGTAGTATTTCCCATGGCCTTATATACACGAGAGAGTCCCGACTTCTCTGTGTGAGAAGTTTCCTCAACGGAGACGTAGGTGCTCATGTGTTGAGCACCGAACTTCGGTAAACAAATCGGTTTGCGTCTCCTTGTCTCTTGCATTACTTTAATTTGTGCATTGCTTGTGTGAGCCATCGAGCCACTATTTCTGTTGATTTATTGTGCTGTCACTTCCGCATCTAGATTTTAGGGTCTTATCGGTAGCTTGGGTAAATACCGGACTAATTAATCACGAAAACAAAGTTAAAATTTGGATTAGGAGTCCGATTCACCCCCCCCTCTCGGTCTAGGTTTCCTACACAGCGGCCCAACCTCCTTTCTTCTCATGGGATGCCACCTGACATTGTCGAGATATGATCTTATCATATAAATTTTGGTGGTATCCCTTCTGACAGGTTCGAACCCTAGCTCTGCCACCCCCTCGTGTAGCACCACCTTAAAAAGGGGAAAATTGTGTAATTGCTGGGATAAAAAAAATAGATAGATGAGGAAAATAGGGAGTGTTGGAGATGCTTATACTAGGTGAACTTGAGTTCCAGCTAGCTTGTAATCCTTGATCAAATTGTAGAACTTTCAAATTAACCTTTTGGGTGAAGCGAGTGCAAAAGCCCATATAGTGAGCTACCCTTGTTGTGGGTCAACTCATCAAACCAGAATTTGTATGCGTGTGTTGGGGCTGGGAGGGAGGTTGTGCTGTAGAAGACATCTCATAACTTTTCTAGGGGCATCTAAAAAAGACTTATATATGTGTCTCTCATTATTTTAGTTTATTTTTAAAAAAACATAATTTCAACAAAAATTGCTATCTTAAAAAATCTAGAGATTTGAGGCCATACACAATTTCCTCTGGATGTCAGTTGGCATCGGAGAGCCGATGCTCATTCGGAAGAAAAATGTCTAAAAAAAGTTAAGGTACATGTCGAATCGAGGTTGCTATATTTGGTATTTCCCATGGCCTTATATACATTACAATTTACAAATGTACTATCTATCATTTAGGTTGGATATAGCTATATTTCAGGACTACCTCTCAGAAATAATACATATTTTACTTTTAGAATTTTAGAAGTATCTATATCATTATATACTGCTTCATTGAAGATGTTAACCAAACCATTGTACACGCACGGTCTTTAGTGTAGGGGTATTGGAGTTGCGTAGGCGTTACTGTCATAATATCAGCGCCGCTGATGGACCGCGGCCGGCCGGCCAAATTAACCGTGAATCGAAGCACGTAGTACTTAGCGCGATTTAAACCAGTCAAATCAATTAATTGTTCGATCCATGCATGACGTAGGAGGACGAAGGTTGCATTGATGCATCAACAACATTGCGTCGTACATCAGCTGCACATTTATGTCTTTGAGTTTGTTCCCAGCTTCCGGAACGTGCAGGCGTGCAGCGGCTGCCAGATATATGCATAATGCATGGCAGCTAGCTAGCAGAGCATCGTTATATAGGAGCCGCCGGCCGGTCGTGGCGCCGCCGGGCCGGGTTCGCTAGCTATATATATAGGAGCCGCCCGATCTTGATCGTAGGGTCGATGTTGCTCCTAGTTGAACTGACGGATGTACATGTACCGATGTACGTACGGCAGATTCCGGGACGTCTCTCAAAGTATCAAAGTGACCTAAAAGATCGATGCCTCCGGCATGTTTAGAGTGGTTTACATTTATAAACCATTCGGTCACACTTACAGCTAATTTTAGCTCAACTACTCCAAGCACATTCCTTATAGTTTTGTATACGTTGTCTACACCAGAAAATGTTGGCCCACCAAGCATTAAACCCACTTTGCATGGTTTTACCGATGGTGGTTAATTAACTACGTACATGTGTACATGTAATGCCCCTATGCCAATACAATTTTGATGGAAGTCCTCAGTCCTCCCCACATGGCTAATAACTGCGGTAAATTGACCCTCACTTTCACGACTGGCGGATCCAGATGGCAAACACAACTCCAAAAGTTAGGCGGTGTAACTTCAATTGGTTGATCGTCTACAACATTTGAATTGTGTGAAAGGAGAGAAATCGCCGCATCTTTCAATAGTCCTCCCTCACTTACTCTTGCATTGCTTATATAAGCATTGATTAGAGAGGGTTTCTAAGCCTGGAAGTGCATCATCTTTTAACAGTCCAGTCACCGTAGCCCTCCTCTCTCCCACACGCTTAATTATTTCCCTCCTTTCCCCTATAATTATGTATAATTGCATTTTTAATGGAATGAAAGTGCTCATGCTCTGGTACGCCCACATTTGTTCAAGAAATTAATCTTTTGTGCGTGTGTGTGTGGAGCAAAAGCAGAGACATACATTGATGGGGAAGACTTTTTTCATGGCCAAGAATTCCAATTTGTATACATACAAAAAACAGTTCCCCTCCTCTAACATGATTTTATTGTATATTGACAAAAAAGTGCAACAAATTCTTGTACATTCACATACGTAGACAAGTTAATATGTAAAGCATTATCATCATCTTATATTACACTTGGAATACTAGCTCCCTGAATGCATGGGGACCAATATAGTGAGAAATGGCCATTCTAGTAAATCAATTGGCTCAGTATAGCGAGAAATTTATTAGTGTGTTGTTCTCATGTCTTTAACGTTTTTAATAGGAAATGTGAGCCGCAGATGAGCATGTAGCATCCTGGTTCGAGATCACTTCGGCTTACATTTTCATGTCATCTTCTCAACAACAACAATAAAAGATACCTAAGATAGCAATTCCAAGAAAAAGAAATATAGTAGGAGCCAAGAAGAGGTCGGACCATCGTTACGGAAGTGGGGCTGATGGGGCTACACCCCTGCAGGCAAGTACCTTGTGTGTATATGGGGGGTGGAGAGGGGAGGGAGAGAGACACAGAGAGAGAGAGAGAGAGAGAGAGAGCAGGTGCAGCTGTGGCCTGAAGCCCTGAACCAAGGATGCTGGTGTCCATGTAACAAGCCCATGAGATGATGGATGGGAACTGCAGAGACCAGAATAAAGTGGGAAGCTGTGCACCGTTATGAGAGGAAGAATAATTGCCTACGAGTCAGGAACTGCATCAGTAAAGCAACCACCAATCCTCAGTCGTATGATCATCACATTCGTACGCAAAGGATAGCTAGACACCGTCCCACCTGTCAGTGTCACGCTGGTCAGTATCACGCAGCGATTCACCAATCACCATGCTAGCGCGCTCAGCGATCTCCACATATTTGGTAAGAAAAACGCTTATTGGCACACTGGAATAAATATCTATATCTGGTAAAGGCATACGCTTCACTAAAATAAATATTGTACCCTCTGTTTTTTGCGAACGTTTTCAGGTTGTATAGGGTTCATGCGAAAATGGCAGCTATTAATTACACCTAATTAGATTTGATCATGGGAAGCCCGGCCCAGCAACCCTACCCAAACCTGGCCTGATCAATCTGAAGCTCGGTCATCGGGTCGGGATGGGCGCGAGTTTTTCGCAATTTAAGACGTGGCCGGGTGTCGGGCTTCGGTTTTGAGCCCGACGCACCAAGCCTGGCTGGGCTCGGGCCTGGTCCCGCGGGACCGGGCTTTTCCAGACCCGGCCCGGCCCAACGTTTTATCAGCTCTACACCTAATCACCTATAGATATGCTCCCAACATAAAATGAATTACTTTCGAGTTCCTTTACATGTCACGTACGTCTCTTTTTTTCCTTTCCAACGTATTTCTCCATAGTAGTGCCAAGTGTGCATGTACAAATTAGACCGAACAGTCCAAACTAACTTCCACTTTACTTGTATTTTCAAAAGGAACCAAGCGTAAAAACGAGATTCATTGGACACCCCCATTTTGTTGACATCGTCATGTCTGATCAGGGTGTAGGAGGTCCCGTGTCTTAATGAGCAAGTTGCTGTTTTGGTAGGAACAGATGAAACAGCGCAGTTAAAAGTCAGTA
Organism: Raddia distichophylla; assembly: GCA_005191435.1. Lineage (NCBI taxonomy): Eukaryota > Viridiplantae > Streptophyta > Magnoliopsida > Poales > Poaceae > Raddia > Raddia distichophylla. Next base: position 808,263 of record SPJY01016799.1, read on the forward strand.
CCCTCAATCACATACCGTGCGGCGTGTGTGCATGCATGCACGAGAATCAGTTGTTAAAAAGAGGAACAATAAGCAACATTTTCGAAAAGAAAACGAGGTGTGAGAGGAATGAGCAAGCTGCACAAGCAGCAGTCTTTAATAGACTTGCTGCATGCATTGGACAGCTAATTAAGAGACTGACAAGATTTAATCCCCTCTCTTCTCATGCATATCGCCCCGCCACTTGCAAAGCGGCAAGTTCCTCAGGAGGACAAGGATGGTGGCATCTTCTCTGAAAATGGCAGTGAGGTCCCTTTCGGAGTAGCACAGGTACGTACCCATTTGATCAAGTTCTGGAATGCTGGTGAGAGATCTAGACCCCGTAACCAACCAATAGGATTTTTGTATGGTTTAATTTGGTTCTGGTCAAGAGAGTCCTAATCAATCAATTAGAGACCATTCTTTCTGTCTGAATCATTCAGTACGACTAGCTAGCCAGTTGTACAATGCACCTAGCATAATTCGGTCCGCAGAGTTCTGGATTGCAACCCCGTTGGATCTAGACTTTCGACATGCACACAATCGGTTCAGATTCACTACGGTACTGTGAGCAGCTTTAAATTTATCACACAAACAAACGGCCTATGTCCCATGTTCATGCTTATACGTATATATATACATACATGTATACCAACCTGCATGCTGTACGTAACTTACTAATAACCAGAACAACCATGTTCTTGAGGTGGCCATACGATCGAGCATTCTCTAGGCAAGTGTGCACTCTAGTTCATGGAAATTATTATTAAGTTCATGATCACTAGATTAAGGTACACAGTCTTCAATTCGATGGTAGCTATATCTATCCATCTATCTATCCAAAAACATAGTCTAACACAGACACCATGTTAACCTTAAAATATTAGAAATTATCGCATTAATTCTAAAATACTAAAATTCCCATATTATTAGGAGAAAAAAGATATTTTAGAGATAGTGTCCAAAATATCCTTTTTTTAGATAGTGTCTACTAGAGGGAAATAATCCTTTCAAGTGTAGTGTAAAGTGTAAAGGGAACTTTAGAGAGATAGATAGAGGGGTATTGAATAGTAGTGTTTTAGAGGAAAAAATGTAGAACTTTTGATAAGGGATATTCTTATTATCTAAAAAAGACTAGATATCATTATATTAATTGGGGGAAAATCCAAACCATCAATAGAGTGGGTCTTATAACCGCATACATAATTTTAGTTGAATTTAACAGAAAAATCATCACTATCAATTATAATGACATATGTTATTTTTATCGAATCTAATATAAATATGATTTAACAAATCTAACCGTGCATCTGCGTGGGTCACCATGCTAGTTATTTAGTACTTATATTAAACTGTGCAAATCTCTCTGCTTTTTTATGTAAGCCGTATTTTAAAATGGCACGTAGATTAAGAAAGTTGTGAAACTAAGATAAAGTAAAGAGAAAATGACTATGCTACCTATGTTATAAATGTCTTGCAAATATAAGAGATAGTATTACGTGAGAGAGTTAAATCATAAATGTATGAGAGAGAATTGTGTGATAAATAAGGATAGACAAGAAAAAACACTATTAAATCCGCATGCACACCTTATATTTTTAAATAAGATCATTCAAACTATATGCCTTATATACAAAAACGGAGAGAGTATACAATTTGTACGACAGCGGTAGCGACTGTACACTGGTAACTAACCAATCATTTATGGCTTCATCCTCGCGCGATCGTCTGCTAGCTGCCGACTATACTTCCCTAGTCCTAAAAAGCTACCACTAACTGTGATCTCCAAAGGCGTGATATGGACACGATGAGAAAAGTACCTGGTTGAGATCTTTTAACAAAGGTTGTTATGCTTCGCAAAAACAAAGGTTGTTGAGGACTGATCGAGGCGTGAGGACCAGGCATGCACGCCTTTCGATGCGATATAGCAGGAGGCGCGCACATTGGCGCCGCAGGCTGCCCCCATCTACCAGGAACAACGTGCATGGCCGGAGAAACAGCGATCGGCCTTTCCCTCGCCTGCAAAAACATTTCTGCTTCCTCAGCACACTATGCATGCGTACGTACGTACGTACGTACGAGCTTGATGGCACCGGCCGTTTTGCTGTAGCTTACGTACTCTGTTAGAGAGTGTGATCAGGTTAATTTGCGGGGGCTCAATGCGTGCGTACGTACCTCTGGTGGAAGCATGGACCCATAGTACGTAGTACTGTACTGTGTTGTTGTTGATCCTTGTGATGAGTTTTCTATATAATTAATGGAATAAAATCCGGGTCTATGTGTAACCCCTGGTTGTGCTTAACGTTTGGTTCAACGTTCTGGTATGATGTTGGTTCAGTTTGTAAAATTTATCATTTTTATATAGACAATTTACTGATATTTTGTAATAATTTTTTGAGCCTTTATAGGTTTTTTTTCTCAAAGATTTTAAAAATATTTTAAATATTTTTTTATCCTTTCTATTTTTTTCAAAGCTTCTTAACTTTTCCAACTACATCAAAGATCAAACCACAACCACGAATAAAAAAGGCCTAAAGCAGTAGGTTGAGTGGAACATTCGTTCCTTCGTGATCTCCATCCAGGGAGGGGAGGGCACCTGCAAAGTGTGCATGTGTCCGCTACTTCTTCAGATGAGCCTCGCCTGCTTTAATCATGCATAGGGGCGAAAAACAAAGGGAGCTCCGAGTGGATCATTGATTATAGCAAAAGAACAAAGCAGATCCTAGCGTATGATGAACCTAGATATATACATCCAAACATACCATTTGGTTCTATGGATCGGAGGTATATAATACAAAGTACATACGTGCGTACGTAGCCGGCCGATCTCCTACGTACATGTACGTACGTATCCGATAATAAGTACTCCCTCCGTATCAAAATATTTGACACTTTTGACTTTTAAATAAATGTTTGACCATTCGTCTTATTCAATTTTTTTTTGTAAATTTCATTTATTTTGTTGTGACTTGTTTCATCACTAAATATATTTTAAGTATGACTTATTTTTTTACATATTTGTGCTAATTTTTTGAATAAGACGAATGGTCAAACGTTTGTTCAAAAGTCAAAAGTGACAAATATTTTGATACGGAGGGAGTATTA
>SPJY01016799.1:811602-829029 GCA_005191435.1 Raddia distichophylla
GGGGGGGGGGAGAGCGATCTCTGTGTGTGTGCGCGCTTCAGTGCTTGTGTGTGAGTGAGAGAGTGGCAGGGCAGGTACTTGTTTGCTATGCGAGGAGGCCAAAAGCCTCCTAGTGCAGTAGTACTTGCCAGAGCTTGGTGTGTACTATGGGGTATGGGCTCCCAGGGCTTGCGCGAGAATTTACTGCAACGCCACCATGGGCGATCGATGGATGGATGTATCCTGATGCAGGGATCCATGTCCATCCATCCATCCATCCGAATCCCCCCACACTCCCAGGCCCAGCCCCGGGGTGGGCCCACTTCCCCCCTAACTAACCACGATATAATAGTAGGGTGACAATTACCTGCTGGCCTCGCCTGCTCCATCACCGATCGATCACACTCACGCTGCCCCGTCTGCCTCCCCATGCGAGCCCTATCGTATCGCCTGTATACATTTGGCGCTCCTGAAGCAACGCAGCAACAGCAATTCACACACGCCTTCTCCTTCTCCTTCTCCTTCTTCTCCTTCTTGTCCAGCTTCTGCCTCTCTCTCTCTCCCCTGGTCAGGGAGGGGAGGTGCTGAGAGGAGGAGTGGTCGGAAGAAGTAGAAAGGACGGCGGCGGCGGCGGCATTGTTTGCCTTGTGACGGTTAGCGAGAGGAATTAATATTTCGGTACCTTGCTTCTCCGGTTCCGGCTGGTTGGTTGGTTGCATGGGCAGCGGCAAAGAAGGAGGCGGCGGCGGCGCGGCGAGCGTGCGGGAGGCGCATGACTTCGCCAACGTCGCGTCCTTCTCGGAGCTCCCATTCCTGCGCTCCGCGCCGCCCAGGGAGAGCCCCAACTCCGGTATCCGCCTCTTCGGCATCGACGTGCCACATGCATCGTCGCCTGAGGGCAAGAGTAAAGAGCCCACCGTCAGCGCAGCCACGCAGAGCGGCGGCAGCGCGGCCGCGGGCGCTGCCGCCGACAGCAACCGCAAGTTCGAGTGCCACTACTGCTGCAGGCACTTCCCGACGTCGCAGGCGCTTGGAGGCCACCAGAACGCGCACAAGCGCGAACGGCAGCACGCGAAGCGGGTGCAGATGCAGTCCGCCATGGCCGCCGCCGCCGCTGCGGCCGCTGGCGGCGCGCACCACCACCAGCACCTCCTCGGCTACCCGCAGCACCGCTTCGGCGCGGCATTGTACCCGTCGTGGTCCACGGTGAGGGGCGGCGGCGGCGGCGGCGGCGGCATCTCCATCGGCCCGCAGTTCTACGGCGGGATCGGGTCGGTCGCCCAGCCGATCAACGGGAGCCCTCTGCCGGCGGGGCTCTGGAGGGCGCCGCTGGCTTCGCGTGCGAGCGCGTCAATGCCTCTGGCCGGAGAGCGGCGGCCACCGGTGGCGCTGCCCGTCTTCCGAGGAGACGAGCCGAGAGCCTCCGCTTCGCTTGTGGCATCCCCCTCTTCTTCCTCCTCCTCTCTGCTGCTGTCTTCACAAGGTCAGTTTGCTTGCGAGCAGCCGGCGACCACCGCGGCCGAGGGCGTGAGTTTAGATTTGCATCTATAAATTTTTCTTCTTCTGTTCTTTAATGCTCTCCAAGAACTAATTTCTCTGCCTTTTTTTCCTTGCCTGAGATCGATTACCAGCTTTACTGAATCCAGATCGTGCGATATTTTCTGACACGTGCAAGAGAATTCCATCTGTCAAAGTCTCGATCCTTCTATTAGCATGCACATATATATATAGATAACGATCGAGATTTGGGCTGTATGATTAGGGTTTAGCTTCTATCATTTAACACGAAAAATCTACACAATTCAAGAAGTAATTTTTACTCAAGATCCTCTTGCAATGTTCAAAAAACTCAACCGAACACTCTTTCAGTTCAATTAAGATGAATTACAATGGAATCGCTAAATAGAACAAATGATTAATTCTATAATTAAAACAAATCATGCACGTACAAGACCACATACAAAAAATCTAAAGGCATTAACCAGCTAGCTTTTCTGTTTGTGGAAGCAAAATGCTGCTTTGAAGAAATTAATTAACTACGTACTCTAGAGTAGACAGGCAAAAAATAACCTCCTCTTAGGTAACGGAAATTAAACAAACTATACATTTGTTTGGTTTCTGAACTACAAATGTATATCTTCCATGATGCTTCATTTGTTTCTAGCAAACTGTTTTCGTAACTGCTGAAAGACTCGCGCTCACTAAACAAATATATGTGTACGTAGAAACAGTAACATCTTTCCAAGCCCCACCTGAGTTTTTATCCTGTACGTACGTACGTATGCGCGAGTAACTGCTAATTGGATTGGATAGGAAATACGGCTGTAGTTTTATGTGTAGCTTAATTTCAAATGTAGATCGATCGGATCATCAAATCAAACCTCTGGCAGCAGTTAGCAAGCTGCAAATACAGACTGAACTATGGAAGACATGCAAGTACGTGTAGTTAATTAATGAAAATTTCAAAGTACGTGTAGCTAATGAAATCAGATCATAAAACATAGTATATGATAGGACTCCATGCATATATACCAGTTGACTTCTGAAAGCCGACGATGCATGCATGCACGGTACTGACAGTGCTGACTCTATCCAAAAGGCATCAACTCTGTAACTTTAAATAATCTCTCCTATATATGTACAAAAGGATCAATGTCTGTTGCGTGGTGTTTTTAAAATGTGCGTCCTTTTTGTGGAGTAGAACAATATTATATATATTGCAAATTAAAGAGTAAAGTGCATCCACGGACGCAAGAAAGCTAAAGGCGAGGGGAAAGTACAGGTATGAGAAGAGAGGGAGCAGAAGGGATAAGGAGTTCAGACAGACCAGACACATGAGAAATGGCAGCTCAAATCGGTGATAAAAAAAATATGCAGGCATGATCATAGAGCCATATCCCATAGTTATTTCCCAACACTCTCATCCAAGAACGTGTTCGTACTGCTGGTATATGAAAGCAATGTTTGCTTGGATCACGGCTGGCCGGTGGCTAGCTAGCTCATGCATGCTGCCTGATGTTTGTCCCAGCTAGGGTTTCGCCCTCAACGAGGCATGAGAATGTCTGGCTGAGAGGATAATATTTTCTAAATGTCTTGTAATGATCAGACCACGCACGAGTGTATACATGCGATCGTCTTCAAAACGAGAGGAGTTCATCGTCTACTTGTCACATGGTAGTTAAGGTTTCGTACTTATCTTATGGCTTAGTGTGTAGATTAGCTAACTAAACTGTTCTTTTTGCGAAACTGTTAGCAGGTGCACTACTCATGCATTAAGTAGGAGAGGAAAAAACATAATGATAAAAGATACAGGGTTACGGCCGGTAGCCCGGCATGGAATCATCGTAGCACGTACCTATATATCCGATGAGAATGAGAACTGTTGCACTCGCACGATCTGCTGGAGTCTCTGGATACCTGCCAAGTGGGTTAATTTTCTTATTTCAATATCTTAACTTTTCATCCTCAAGTCAATGCGTTCGTACCTACATCCAACACATATATCTTCAAATCAAAGATATGATATATATGTTAAGCTAAGCTGTAGAGAAATGCCCTAATTAGTTCTAAGCTGCATTAAAGCTAATTCTACGAACACATAAAAAATGCAGTTATCTACACATAACATAGCTGTGGTCCTACGTTACCAAAAAAAAAAAAAGCTGTGGTACGTACTACGTGAAACATCATTAGACTGTGCACTGTACATCACAGTACACGTATGATAAAATATTTTTTTTTGGTAATTGTGTTTACCAACCTTGCAGCAGGTAGCTGGCACATAGCCCCAACTCTGTTAAGTAAGTGCTCTGAGAGTAGGAAATCATATGAATGTCCTCCATTGAAGCTTTTAATGTCCAATGCTATCATTTTTGATGTTGCTGCTGCTGCACTGCCGTTCCTGTCGCTATTATTGGTGATAGATCCAATGCGACTTCAGGATGTGTCGTTTTCTCCATTCTGCATGCAAATAAGAAGTGTCCACAAAATTCAAAACGTTGGGGGACAGCAGCACATTTATCTTGCATGCAAGAAATCTCTGTAGCCCTTGGACACACAACAGTTATACAGCAGCTATGTTTACTAGTACCACTTCTTTTTAGAAGTGGAACAAAGTTTCTGCCTGTACATCGCGAAAAGTATATAATCTTAGGGATAACTTAGGTGTGTGGGGAATAATATATAAACAACTTCACTCCAACCAGTACGCTGCAAGCCATCTGCCGGCCAAACAATATGCACTTAGTAGTACCCCTAGCTAGCTAGCTAGCTCGGTTAGTAGTACCATTTAATGGTACTAAACAAACAAAATAATGCAATGAACACATTGAATATTCTCACTGCCAAGTGCCAAGGACTCGCCATCTTGGTCGGCTAGCTATTCAAGCGACACTATGAGATTGAAATCCAAAGCCGGACAACTGTGGGGGACAGAAAAGCGAGGAAAAGAAGGAAATGTACATGTCTAGAGCCAGAGGCAAACATTTTAAGCGTAGACCTCAGATCACCACCAGTTTCCAACGACAAGATCGAAATGGCAGCCCTAGCTAGCCCAATATGTCGCTTGCATCTATGTTACAAACCGTACTAGCTACGTCCCCATGTAATACTAAAACCTAGACTTTTGAACACGCATGATGTTCTCCATTGAACAAATATAGGTCCCTGGCTCCCTGCTACATAGGTCCTTTCCTGGGCAGCAAGACCTTTATTCCTCCAAAGATTGCAAAACCACACAGATTTGCATTCTGCAGTCTGCACTGCACTGCATATATATAGCTCAATCAATCAGTACTGAATCTATCTATGCATAAATAGCCTAAATAGGTGAGCGCCACCTTTCAGTGCTGCGTACATTATAAGTTGGGGAATCCAAATGTAAGACTAATGAACCATCCCAATAAGACGGTACATTTTTTTAGTTCAAAACGAGGAGGCACATTCAGACTGGGAGGCCTGAACTCTGGCCTCTTAAAACTTGAGGGCAGGGGCCATCCTGTGAGCCCCAAGCAAAGGGGCTTCACAAATTTAAGACTGTGGAAGATGATAGTACAGGTTGTACAATGCTTGTATTACTAATGCCAGGCTTTGTCGCAGAGTGCACCAGTTAAAAATCCTGGTTCCTCTGCTCAGGACACACAAAAAAGGCTGGGCACCTAAACAGGTATCAGCACAAAGTGAACCCACGCGGCCTCCTGACCAGAACTCATTTTTTTGCTCCAATATCTGGCAGCAAAACAGATCACTCACACACAGTATTCAGGTCAGAGTTTGCAGCTGCTAACCTTAGTTTCAACATGAGCCTATAATAGCTGTGCTCCGTTGGGACAGGCACCCATGTGCCATGCACTGGACCAATGTGATGTGAGCACGGTCTACAGCAGCTTGGTGTTGTGTTCTGTATGCATACAAGAGAACCCAATAGCCGGTTAATTAAATACAAACCAACATCAGTTAGAAAAACGGACAATCAAATGTCGTGTAAAATTGAGCACTGTAAGAGTAGTAGCTCATATTTCATAACTTACCTGAACGGAAGTGTACAATCAAGGTTCAAATGTCATTTCTGCTAGTCTTCGTAGGTACTCCTCTTGCAATCGGCTTTCTAATGCCGCGGCCATATCAAACATATAAAACTTGAAGGCCTAAGCTTGTCTGGGCTTGACATGATCACATCAGGTCAGAAAATCATAAGAGATGGAAACCAGACAATTTCATCCTGCTGGCCCTGAAAAGGTTATCATAGCACATAGGTTATGCAGATCGATGGAAACCAGTACTAATGCTGAATGATTGATTTTTCCACTATGCAGATCGATGCACTATAAAGTGGCAAACTTGGCAGAATCAATTTGTGCTTACAATGATACCATTCTCTTATCTTGTGTGTATTATGAATTTGAGATAGTCCAAAATTATGCGTAAATCGACTGTGGTGACTTCATAAGCATGCAAATGCAGACCTGAATGTTCATCCTGAGGCAGTCAGGCACTCAGGCTAGCTTTTGAACAAACCAAGCTTACATATGGCCCATGGAGATACACCAATAGTACAAGAAAAGTATCATGTATGCTCATAGCTAGACACCAAAAGATTTGGACTAACTGTTCCTTATTCCCTCTACTGAGTGGAATCCAATGTGCAAGGCACACATCAATTTGCTATGCTTGTTTCATCTTCGGGCCTTCCAGTTTTGTCCAATTCCTAAAAAAGTGGTTATGCTAGGTCTGAAAGCATTTAGGCCTCTCTGAAAAAAAAAAATGTTTAATACCCCCCTTTTCTTGCTTGTAGGTAGTTAAGACAATCTCTCACATTTACAGTACTGGATAGTAGACAGCTTTTGCTCACATGTACGATACCAATGTATGCAAGTACCACATACATTGCTTAGTCCTGCTTATGGTAGGCATAAATGTTATAGATGATAAGGATTCACATGGCTGGAGCACATTTCTTGATCTGATTTTTTGTAAACATTAGACTTTGGTGCAGCCACCTTTAGTGATTAGTGAAGCAAGCAAGCATCCAGCAGGAAGTCATTTGCTAATAAATGATTCCAAATTTGAAAAAAAAAATCGTGCATTGGACTAGGAAAGGTATCACTTCACCTGCCATACCAAGGATGCCACAATACCCTCAAACGTCTAGATGGACAAACAACATGAGTTTCTGCGACTGGTGGATCGCGGCCTCTTCCCAGACAGCCGATAAAGCGATCAAGAGGGCCCTAAATGATCTCATAGTCTACACTATTTGGAATCTTTGGAAGGAAAAGAATAGACGCATTTTTCAGCATAAGAATCTTTCTTATAGGACGCTAGTTGATAGAATCTTGGAGGAGGTGAGGGGGTGGAGTATGGGGCTCCTTGCCGTTCCAATGTAATCTCTTTCTATTTTCCTAGCCGTGGCTAGGTTCTTGTACAGTGTACAGTTCTCTTCTCTTTAATGAAATGGCAGAGCGCCTGCCCTGTTCGTTCAAAAAAAAAGAGTAGAGTATAATGATTCCTGTAATGTAACCATGGCCCAGAAACACCAAGATTATGACTGTTTGTTTCTTGAAATTCTTTCGCAAGTAATTGAATACCTCTGAAACTTGGTGAAAATATGTCTATAACTGTATGTAGCAATGCCGAAAACAATCGAAAGATACAACTTCCGAAGTAGCAGACCAAAGTTTTCTAGTTGATGTGTATATTCCAATCCACAAATGAGGTATGTTAAAAAGGTGTCACACTCTATGAAAATCTATGCAAGAAAAGAAAAGGATTACATGTAAGTTAGAGTATATTGGGCTTTGGGACGCTTTTGGGCCTTGGGAGGCTGGCCCATTTTGTATACTATTATTAATACTCCACTGTGCAATACAAGCAAATCAATTTCTCCTAACAGTTTGACATACAATTATCCAGGTATTTGCAAGAATGAATCATTTTTAAATGCAAAGAGCCCTTTAGGTTTGTCTAGTACAAAATTACCTTACATGGTTACCACTTCTTTCTTTTTTCAAAGGATGCTCATGTTTGTGGTTGGTGCTCTCAGTTGCTACTGTATATCATAACATGTTGAAAGATGTACACACACACATACAGAGAGAGAGGAAATTTAGATGAATACCATTACAATTGATTCAAAATAGACCTAGAGATTGACAATTTCCGTAGCATTCTCAAATCTGGGTAGCCCAATGCCCATGTTCTGTTAATGATTAGCATAAAATTTTCCCGAGCTGCAATCAAAACATGGCTAGATTCAGCACATATTTGCTCAAAAGTATCAGAACAAATGTTTCTACAAACGTACAACTTCATTGCTTTGAGGAAACCATGGAAAGAAAAGTGGAACTCCAATCATCTGTGGTGACAAATAATCCTTGGATTGCATTGTGTGCTGTGTGTGCAGTTCTGTATATGGGGGCTTTTTGGTTTGTGTAACCGACAATTTTGTCAACAAAGGGCTGAAGCCATTAATAATATAAAGTCATTTATTTGAATTGTAAGCAGAACATATAGTATATTCCAAAAGGAAACATGCTACCGGAAGAGTTTGATTAGCTATAACTGATTGTCATGGTAAAAAAAAATATAGCTCGCATTTCCACCAGAATTGGCAACAGCAGATACAAAACTCAGCAAACAACACTTGCCCTCAAGTCTATAAATTCTCTGTGAAGAAGAAGTAATCAACTGTGTACTAGAAGACCGTCATCCGTTCATCATGCCCTGAATTCGATCGCGATATGCTTCAGGTAAGCCACTCACGAGCACTATAAGCTTCTGAGACACAGCTGATCTCGGAAGAGAGACCTGCCATGCCTATATTTCGTCGAGCACATGGCGTGTCCTCGAGCGACCAGACGATTCCGCCCGCGTAGACCATGCATCCGATCCGAACCCAGGCAGCCCACCCCTTCGCTGTGATCCAACGCACGGCAGCGCCGCGCGGCGGCATAGCCGCATTGCCCGGTGGGCATGCGCCGAAGCGGCAATGGTGACGGCGAGACAAAGCGCGGGAAGCGGAGACCGGGGTCAGCGTGGAGACGCGCACGATGGGTGGTTGGGGAGAAGGGATCCCCGCCGACGAGCAGCGCGAAGGGCGGGGCGGCGGCGGCGACGGCGCGGAGTTTGATGCGAGCGGTGCAGCCGGGCGCGTGGCTTTGGAGTTTGGAGTCTCGCGGGCGCGGCGGGAAGAGCGGCAGCGCTCGTGACGCGCCTCCGCTCTCCAGTCTCCACCTTCGTCTGCGCTGGGACTGACACCTTGACCCCACATACTGACAGAAAGGCCCAATGGCGTCGTCACTCGGAACCCAAACTACGACCCCAATCCACACAGTGGAGCGGAGCGGAGCGGAGCGCGCAGATGGCTTCCCCTTCCTCCATCCTCTCATGGCCGCACCGGCCAATCTCCCTCTCCTTCCGCCCCTCCTCGCCCTCTGCGACCGCCGCTCATGTCTCCGTCCAGGACCCGCCTCCTCCGCAGGACCCGCCGCCCCCTTCCGATCCCAGCCCGGGTCCGAAGAAGTCCAGCAACACGAGGTACCTCTGGGTCAACCCCAATAGCGCGCGCGCCGCCGGCCTCGTCCGCGCTCGCGCCGGGTCCAGCCGCCGGGCCCGCCTCGCTGCGTCCGCCGCCGTGCTCGGCGCGTGCGAGCCCGCGGCCGCGCACGTCGCCGCCGCGCTCGAGGCCGCCTTCCCCGAGCGCCCCTCCGAGCAGGACGCCGTCATCGTGCTCAACACGGCCGCCGCCAACCCGGCCACCGCCGTGCTCGCGCTCCGCTGGTTCCTCGAGAACGCCGAGGTCCGCAAGAAGGTCGTCCTCTACAACGTCGTGCTCAAGGCGCTGCGCAAGAGGCGTAACTGGAGCGGCACCGTGGCGCTCTGGGAGGAGATGCTGCGTGACGGCGTGCAGCCGGATAACGCCACCTTCTCCACCGTCATAAGCTGCGCGCGCGCCTGCGGGATGCCGGACAAGGCCGTCGAGTGGTTCGAGAAGATGCCGGAGTTCGGGTGCTCGCCGGACATGCTCACCTACTCGGTGGTGATCGACGCGTATGGCCGCGCCGGGGACGCCGAGATGGCCCTCCGCCTCTACGACCGTGCTCGCGCGGAGAAATGGCAGCTGGACCCTGTCATCTGCGCGACGGTGATCAAGGTGCACTCAACCAGCGGCAACTTCGACGGCGCGCTCAACGTGTTCGAGGAAATGAAGGCGGCCGGCGTCAAGCCAAACCTGGTCGTGTACAACACCGTGCTGGACGCCATGGGGCGCGCCATGCGGCCGTGGGTGGTGAAGACGATCCACAGAGAGATGGTTAGCCAGCAGGTGCAGCCCAGCAGGGCGACCTACTGCTGCCTCCTGCAGGCGTACACCAGGGCGCGCTACGGTGAGGACGCCATGGCCGTGTACCGGATGATGAAGGGCGAGGCGATGGACATCGATGTGATGCTGTACAACATGCTCCTGTCGATGTGCGCTGACATTGGCTACATCGAGGAGGCTGAAGAGATCTTCGCCGACATGAAGGCGGCCATGGATTCCCGGTCCAAGCCCGACAGCTGGAGCTACTCATCAATGGTCACGCTCTATTCCTGCACCGGCAATGTCCTGGGTGCAGAGGGCATACTGGATGAGATGGTGGAGGCCGGTTTCAAGCCCAACATCTTCATCCTCACCTCGCTCATCCGGTGCTACGGCAAGGCGGGGCGCACCGACGACGTGGTCAGATCATTCGGCATGCTCGAGGAGCTCGGCATCGCCCCCGACGATCGCTTCTGCGGCTGCCTCCTGACCGTAGCAGCGAGCACGCCGGTGGGAGAGCTGGGCAAGGTGGTCGGCTGCATCGACAGAAGCAACGCACAGCTCGGCTCCGTGGTGAAGCTCCTGGTAGACAGGGATGCTTCCACCGAATCCTTCAGAGAAGCAGCCAGTGAGCTGCTGGGCAGCGTCCGGAACGTGGTGAAGATGCCCTACTGCAACTGCCTGATGGACCTGTGCGTGAACCTGAGCCAGATGGAGAAGGCCTGCGCGCTCCTCGACGTCGCGCTGCAGCTCGGGATCTACAGCAACGTCCAGACGAGGACGCAGACGCAGTGGTCGCTGCATCTCAGGGGGCTCTCCGTTGGCGCCGCCCTCACCACGCTCCACGTCTGGATGAACGACCTCTACACGGCGCTGCTGGGCGGGGAGGAGCTGCCGCCGCTGCTCGGGATCCACACTGGGCAGGGGAAGAACATGTACTCGGACAAGGGCCTGGCCTCGGTGTTCGAGTCGCATCTGAAGGAGCTCGACGCGCCGTTCCACGAGGCTCCCGACAAGGCCGGCTGGTTCTTGACGACGAGCGTTGCCGCCAAGCACTGGCTGGAAGCGAAAAACTCCTCGGAACTGGTCGCCGTGTAACTGCACAAACGCGATCTAGGAGGTACATAGGATATTGTTCGCCTGAGTTATGCATGTGTTCTCACACTCCCTCCTCGACAGATTTCTGGTGGTAGATGATCAATTGCTTCCATATACAATTGCCTTTTCTTGGCTGTTGATTATTAGCTCCAGATCCTTATTCAATTGAGAATGATAACTGATTTTAACATCAGCAAGATGCATGCAATCAGTTTAAAGACAATGTTTTCATCAGAGATATTTAGCAAACGGGTGTTTGTAAAGAAAATGGGGGAGCAAATCTTCATCAAACAGATCAATATGGATCATAAACATGAGTGCATAAATTGAGGCCTTACTAATGAGTTAGTATTGATGTACATGATTGTAAACAGCTGTGAACAAATTGGCATCTTGGGTACAACACAGGAGTTCCAAATGATCTAAGATTTAGCGCTAACCCTTCTTGACAGAATACAGCATCAAGATATGTGAACCCCCCCATTAAACGACTGACGGTGCTTAAAAGACATCACTGTCTTCAAGCGGTGTGACAATTTTTGGCACTCCAGACCAATGATCTGGGTCCCAACAGTGGATGGGATTTTTCAGGTCCACTCACAGTCAAGGCAGACATAACGGCATCAAAAAATTGATGAAATTATACATGCCCCGTTAAATTGTCATTGATTGAGAAATTCCAGAGCAGTAGCAGCTGGTGTCAAACCATGATTAGCCAGATATTCGTCATTGAAGAACTTACTTAGATGTCTCATCCCACTGTCACAGAGAATTGTCACAATTGTATGCCCTGGACCTAAATCTTGGGCAACCCTCACTGCTCCAACGCAATTCATGGCTGAAGAGCTCCCAACAAATAGTCCATCATTTCTCAGCAAGAACCTAAATTCAATTTTCAAGTGCACTAAAGTCAGTTAGTTGAACTATTTACTGGTTGTTTTTCTGATTTTCTCAGCTTTTACGCACATGAGGATCATTAGCCCAAAACTGATATTAATAGGAAATTAGGAATTCCAATGGTTGGGAAGTGTTACAATATCAATTCATTGATGTGAACAGTTAAGGCAGAATACAGTGAACGGTACCATGTATATGAAATGCCATAAACAAACTGAGTTATCTTTTAATCCACAAATGTTCATTTCCTACACTAAAGACTACATGATGCATATATTTTAATGTTCTCCACGAAGATTTCATATGCATTTTGTGAGGCCTTTAATGAGAAAAGAAGGCTTCCAAGTCAAATGTCTAGCTGAATGATGAACAGTTCATACCAAAAGTTAGCTCCTGCACATCTTGCTGCTTAAACTGTCTAGTTGATGAAATCAAGCTTGTGCTTGAACATAAATTTTGTTAATTTCTCCACAAGTTTAGTCATGCATGTAGCCAACAAATTGCCATAAATTAAACATCATAAGTGTGACTAGTTAAGTAGTTAGCTATATCAACAGTACCACGTAATGAAATACCATAAACAAAAAAAAATTTTGTTTCAATCTACCATGTAAAGCAATGTATAATAAACAATTGTAGTTATTTCATGCTAACTTTTACAGCTGTACTCAATTTTATTTCAGATAACTACTAAAAGTCAACGGAAATTTCAGCTGAGCAAGTATGCATGTACCTTGACATCTCGACAGCTTCCCTATCTGTTCCCCTGTAAGCTCCATCCAGTTCTGCCATCATAAAATTTTTAGTAACCCTGTTGATCCCAATTCCTTCAGTAACAGTATCAAAAGGATTCTTCAGCCTTTTGCCCTCAGCCTCCTCTTTTGTGTACATCACCCCTCTAGTAACTTTGTTGAACAGACCAGATCCAGGCGGGTCCATTAAAAAGCATTTAATGTTTCTGTTCTTTTCCTAAATAAATAATACCACAGGCATGAAAAAAAATATCTAAGAATAGAACATAAAAAAGGAAATAAGAAAATAAGAATGCACACCTTAAGATATCGTGACACTCCAGCAATTGTACCACCAGTGCCAGCTGCAGCCACAAATGCATGTAGAGTCCCTTTAGTTTGCTCCCATATTTCAGGACCAGTCCACTCATAATGGGCTCGATAATTCGCCATATTCTCAAATTGGTCAGCAAAGAAACCTCCCTTTGGATCAGAGTTAAGATCACATTTCACACCATGTGGCATTTCAGTATTGGCATGTGCTGAACCGTTGTCTTGTCTGCCATTCGATTCTATCTGTGCTGATGCTAATCTGTTCGCTTCTAAAGCCCTTCTTCTTGCAATATTGACAAAATGATCTCTGTGAGTGATTGAAACAGGACGCACTCGTTCAACGGTAGCTCCAAGTGCCTCAATTACTTGAGACTGGAAAACAAATTTTTAGTAAAACTATATATACAGTAGCACAAGCAACTAACTAGGAACTTCTTACTGCTACACTATATAATCTTCTATGAAATTACTGTTGGCATTCTGTGACAGTCTTAACAGAAATGCCCAAGTGAAGCATATAAAGTAGTTCAGCGGATAACAAGATAACTTTTAAGTGACAATTCCATATGCTACACAGTAGAATGTTCTATGAAGCACAGCAGGGATTCTGAAACAGCATATCACTTCTTTACCTTCTCAATGGCAGCATCATCGGGAATAACAACATGACACCTACAACCATAAGCAGGAGCAACAGTGGCCAAGCTGATAGCCGTGCTTCCAGCACTCCCTTCTGTTAGAACACCACCACTGATAAGATCCCTAGATTCCAGAGCCTGATAATAGTAAAAGCTCCAACATCATTTTCGGTTAAAGGATAAGAGATATTTATACAATAACCAAAGCAAAACCAATAAAGTGCCAGAAAGCCAAATATATTAGCGGAGCTTGTCATGATTCATCCGCCAAAACAATGGAATAAAAAGAATTTCGTTGTACCCCCAACAACTTAGGTTTACCATGGAGTATTTAAGTATTGTTACTTGTTTTATTTTTCTCATGTTCCATGGCAATAAAAGCATAACTCAAACCCCCTTTACTTAATTCGCGAAGTTAGAACCTAACAATGTTTTCGCATGAGCGCTTTGCTCCAAAACAATTACTATTGTCCCTTTAAGCAAGGTGGTTTTACAGGTTACCTAAATATATGAAAGAAAAAACTTCATTTCAGTATTTCACCGTATTGTTGACTTCCACTTTTTCAGCATAGTAATTGTATATGAAAGTGAGTGCTTTTGTAGGGAAGAAACAATTGTGTGCTAAACATACTGCAAGAAAGCCTATATCATCAAATCCTACCTACATCAAGGAAGAATCACAGCATTACTACCTAAACCCCCTGTATGCTGCAGTTTTAATTCAGACAGCTGTAATATTTAGTTAAGAAGTTGTGGCCTTTCGCTTCAAGAGGCCAAAAAAAAATTAAAAACTGTTTTTGAAAGCTTCAAGAGATCTTCGAAAAAACGCCTACGAAGAGCCAAAGGCCCGCCCAAAACGTTTGGCTTGTAAAGAAACAAATTTACGGCTGTGGGATTCAATCTGGACTAAAGCTGTAGAGAAAAAATGACTGATGAGCAAGCATTCAAAGGCAGACACTATTACATGATAGTTCAGGAGTCAGGAACTGAAACAACCAGAAAAGAAGAGTTAAATCAACCTATAAAACTGTTCTAAAAAACCCAACCAATCAAACGAATGCCGAAATGCACAAGAACCCATTCTTTATGCAACTTTGAGCAAGAAAATTGCACTTCAGCAAAGACAACATTTTGAAACTTTTCTCAACGTGAACTACGCTCGCCAGCTCTCCACTTCCACCAAATCAACCTAATTCACACGGAACTCCCAAAAATTTACCTCCTCGATGATCTTTACCGCCACACGGTCCTTCACGCTCCCTCCCGGGTTCAGGAACTCGGCCTTCCCCAGAATCTGCAACCCAACCGACAACAACCCTGCCGCTTAAAAAACCCAGCCCAAACCAGCGCGGAGCGACCTACGGAAACAGCCACGCATATACCTCGCACCCGGTGGCGTTGGAGAGGCTGTTGATGCGGATGAGGGGCGTGTTGCCGATGGCCTCCACGAGGCCCTTTCGCCTCACCCGCCGGCCGTTCGCGCGAGAAGCCCCGATGAGCTTGCGGCCGTTCTTGGGGAGGAGGAGGTAGAGCCCGAACAGGGATACCGCCGCGGCGGCGGCGGCGGCGGCGGCGGCCGCCGTCGCAGACCCCATCACGAGGGGCAAAGAGTAGTCAAGCGGAGGTACATCCGCAAGACCACAACGAAGCGTGGGTAACGTGGGCTTGCTCAAAGAGAAAATCGTTGGCAGTGGCTGGTGGGCTTGTGGGCATGGGCCCAATTTAGCTGTGTCTGTGAATCGCTGACTTGCTATCGCTGACTTGCTCTATTTTCACGAATTTTTTGATCTTTTAGATTTTTTTAAAAAAACTTTTCGCATAAATGAATGCAAAAATAGATGCGCGTGGAGTGGGCGATCACAACCTATCGCCAAGTCCCGGACAATCCCTGCACCTTGGGCGACAAAAGCTCCGTGAATCTAGCATGAAAAAAATAAAAAAAAACATAAAATTTGAAAAGTTTAAAAAATGTCTCGTTTACAATTTTAGATGAATTATAAAATTTACTTCGTGCAAGTTAGACAGTGTATGAAATATATAAAAATTAGAAAAGATTTATAAATCAACCGCAAATGAAAAGGATGTTGCCAAACAGCAAGTTTAAAGCATTGTACGTGAACTTGTAATTAACTGCTAATTGCAGTTGTTAGTCGAAAAATGTTATTTCAACGTGTTACACATATGTCTTCAAAACACCCTTTCATTTTCTATATAAAAGGGTTTTGCTTATTACAACTACTCCCATTATAACTACAATACTAGTGATGAATCAATAAAACATTCTCTCAAATCTCTCTTATTGCCTACCATTGTGCTAATAGTCATTCAACAAAAGAAAAGTTTTTTCAAAACAAAACTAAAAGATCAAAAAATTCCTATCTTCTCCCCCAACTTCTACGCGCTCCTATGGCTATGTGCTATAGGAATTGGTCGATTTGGAACGTGGAACTAGGTTCAATACGAAGGCACTGAAGAGAACCGAAGGACAAAGGAATGAGAAATGTCATCACATATTAAATCTTGAAGAAAATAAAACATCATAGTTTGTTTTTGAAAAATGTGTCTGGACATCTCACAGAAAAAATACCAAAATTTTGTGATTAAGGTTTTATCCTTTTAAGCTAAATAGAGCGACTAAACAGCTAAATGACCGAAATGACTGATTTTCAAGAGCTTCTCAAGGCACTTTCGAGATTCGGATCCATTTCGTTTGACTTATTTTTAAAAAAACGTTAGGATCCATCTTCGAAACAACAAAAAAACGGACTTAAAAAACTTAAAACATGTTTGTCTTTTCAAAACGTAGATTGGTCATTAAACTGTTAAACCGTTAAGCCTAAATTTTACCATTCAATGGTTTCCATACACTGTCAAACAAAACCAGAAACCCTGACAGATAATTGATCATAAACCTATGGCGATCATTTTAAGGCCCCCAGTAGCTCCTGCCAGACACATGCGCAAAGGTGCATCTTCTGCCACCTTAGCTCAAATAATTCATATAGTTCCATATGTTTATGTTTATTGGCACATTAAACGAGCATCTTTCGGTTATTGCTAGTGCCTCTTCCTCTTCTTGATTTTCTGGTGTTTCCTACGCCCGCCACTCTTGCCATGGTACTCCATTGCACCACCATCATTTTCCTTGTCCCCATCCATCAACATGTTCATTCCAAGGTCAAACCCATCAGTTAGGCCCCGTAGCCTGTTTATAGAATCAAGTCAGATGTATTTGGTACCCAAATATTTAAAACCCCAAAGGACGACCACAGTTTAAAATGGCCAAAGCTATCACCATTTTGCAATGTAGCTAATTACTAATTAGTCATACTACGTCTGCTTTTTTATTTGACATCTTTGACTTTTGGACAAGCCTTTGACCATTCGCTTATTAAAAAAATTAGTGCAAACATGTAAAAATATAACTCATGCTTAAAATACCTTTGATGATAAACCAAATCACAACAAAATAAATGATATTTACATAGTTTCTTTGAATATAAGATGAATGGTCAATGGCGTGTCCAAAAGTCAAAAGCATCAAATAAAAAATAACGGAGTATTTACAAAGGGATAAACAATGACACAGGACCAACTGGACAAACTCTGAAATATAACATACCCATGAAGTTCTTTCCTCATCCGCCTCTCCGTCTGCTTATCACGTTTGGTTACTGGAGCTCGAGTGAACAACTCCTCTTCTTGTTTCTCCTGCTTCTCTCTCTGCCTCATGTACTTGACAAATTCCCTGCTTTCATCACCCACTGTTTCCTTCCACTGTGAAGTTGCATAGATAGATTATTAATCCCGATAATAGAATAAATAGCTAAATCTACATCTAAGCCAGTAGCAAAAGAAAAGGATTCAATGAAATAATAGAGATACCTCTTCAGGTCTATCAGCAGCCTCATCAATAATCTCCTTGAGATAAGGATTTTCTGTTGCCATCCGTGCT
>SPJY01016799.1:832426-894682 GCA_005191435.1 Raddia distichophylla
GGCAGGGGTCACTGTAGCGGTAATCATATCTTCAGCTGTCTATCCGCGCGTGATGTCGCATTAAATGCGCTCGTCCTTCGCTGCAGGGGGAGCCTTCGACCAGAAGACTCCTTTCGGGATGTTCCCTGCCACACGGGCCCCACCCGACGCGCGGGGCCCTCGCCTCGTCTTTAGAGGGGGCTCGCCCATGCGCCCGCCTGGCGCGTGGGGCCCTCGCCTCATCTTCAGAGGGGGCTCGCCCATGCGCCCGCCTGGCGCGTGGGGCCCGCTCAATACGCCGTGGGGCTCGCCCACACGCTGGGGTCTGATCGCCCGCCTGACGTGTGGGGCCCCCGCCCGGCGCCCTGAGGGGCTCGCCCGCGCGCTGGGGCCTTGCTCGCCCGCCTGACGCGTGGGGCCCGCTCAATACGCCGTGGGGCTCGCCCACACGCTGGGGTCTGATCGCCCGCCTGACGTGTGGGGCCCCCGCCCGGCGCCCTGAGGGGCTCGCCCGCGCGCTGGGGCCTTGCTCGCCCGCCTGACGCGTGGGGCCCGCTTGATACGCCGTGGGGCTCGCCCACACGCTGGGGTCTGATCGCCCGCCTGACGTGTGGGGCCCCCGCCCGGCGCCCTGAGGGGCTCGCCCGCGCGCTGGGGCCTTGCTCGCCCGCCTGACGCGTGGGGCCCTCTTGATCTTTCCAGGACTCTTTGTACCCCGGTATTTATTACACCGACAAGAACCACCTCTGGTTCCACCGGGAGATGGTGTCCCGGATGGGCAGCGCCGGGTACCGGAAGGGGACGTTGGTTCACCAGCGCATCATGTAGCAGGCCACCGACGCGTCCCCCTTTACTGCCAACTGCTTCGCTGCTACCCTCCGAGCATCGTAGAACTGGAGGAAGAGCTCAGCAGTCGGCATTACCTTCAGGTAGCCCTCACACAGGTAGGTGAAGACCGCCATCATGAGGAAGCTGTTGGGTAGTAGATTCGTCGCCCGTAGATCCAGGCCCTCCAGCAGATTCACGACGAAGTCGCTCTTCGGGAGCCGGTACCCCAACGAGGACGCTAGCTCGAAGCTGACGGTCTCGTCCCTGTTGACACCCAAATTTGGCATAAAATAGGATATTCAGGAAAAGACAAATATGTTGGAATTATTGGGCTGATTCGGAAATGGGCTTCATCGGCAAAGGAGAAAATATATTGAAGAAGCCGATAGAGATAAAACTTCGAAAGAAATATGATCTGATCGGAAGCGCCGCGCGGTGAAAGAGGTCGTGTCAGTATCGACTTTGTAACAGTATAAATAGGACCTTAGACCTCGAGAATATTTATCTAATACTCAATACACAAAACTCTTTCTCGAATCCGATCGACCTCGTCGAAAGGCTTCAACTCGCAGGTAGAGCTATCTCGATGGGATAATTGATTCTCTCTTTGTAACCCGTTTGCATGGCTGCATCATATCGATCTCATGTATACAAAGCATATCAAACTGTCTCGGGATTTACCGATCTTTGATGTGTTCTCGCATGTTGCACTATCTCGATTTAATCGATCTGTAATATGTGTTTATCCTGTAATGCCGATTATCAAGTGTCTCATATGCTCTTCCTGAATTCGATGTATGCAACTGTCTCGTTTGATCGATCTTGTGTATGCCTTGTTTAGGATCTTGCATCTGTGAATGTTTGCCGATTAGCATTGCATCTACCCTTATTAGTCTTTAAATCTTTAAATCGGTTTATTAGATTACATCTAGACTTAGATTTGAATACTGTCTTGGCCTGACCAATCTATTCAGTCTGTTTCTTGGTTTAATCTGATGCACTGATACGAAGGTTTATTGCTAATATCCTATAAAAAATACCAAAAAGAAACACAAGATTTAAATTTGAATATTTATCTATATTTACTTGCTCTATCAGGCATTAAGCCGATAGATCTTGTAATCGGATATTGTAAATCCGATTATGAAAAACCTGATCTGGCTATTCGAAAAGCCAATTAGGGTGATATCACTGACGATTTTCTCCTTGTTAATTTACAGGTCAAATTGACTGGCACGCTTGGTTTCTTGTTGCGACGCAATCCCAGAGTTGACGCTTCGGCACGTGTGTTCGCGAGAAGTACACTTTTCGTGTCAACAGTCCCCTTCAAAGATCGGGGTCTCGTCCTTGCCCGGAGCTCTGAAGCTCTCGGCGTCGAGCTCTCCAAGCTCCACCAACTCCTCCAAGCTCTTTTGGGTGGATTGGCTAATCCCTAGGATGCCCATGGCGGCAGAAGGGGAGGAGGAGAGCAAAACAGGCTAGATCGGGCTATGCGCGTGAAGATCTGGGCTTTCCGGGTTGAGATCAGATCGCAAGGGTGTAAGGGGATCTCTCCCAATCGCCTCCTCCCTATTTATAAGGAGTTACCACCTCAGGGGATTTCTTATCTACGCAGAACGGTAAAAAACGGCTAGTTTATTACCTGGTGTGCCACAAATTGCGCACAAGTCTGCCAGCGCCCCGCTCCAACGGTAACTTTATGTTACTGCGCGCCTGGCAACGGTAACAATCCCGTTATAGAGCACCCGCCAACAGTAACTTCTCCCGGAAGCGTTGCCCGGCGAAATCGGCTGAAAAACGACTAAAGACTAGTCCTGACTGGTTTTAGGTGTTTTTCTGCCCGGTTGGCTTCCAGTTGCCCGGTAGAGCTCTTCCTGCCCGGTACGGAGCCCGTTATCCCCTCTGGAGTTGTCTGAGACTCAAGAGGAAGACCCTGGACTTAAGTTTCCTACTTGAGCCTCGGGGGCTAGCTGTCAGGGATTGGGTCTCCTGCACGGTGCCCGGTAGCTCTTTACTAACCTTTCAGGTATTCCCGGTACCTCCTGTCCGGCAGAAGGTCGGTGCACTCCTGCCCGGCGCCTTGCCGGCCAAGTTGAAGACTTCTCCTCCAAACAAACAAGCACGGATCAAGGCCCGGCCCATGACACGACGGGGTGGCTAGGGTTCCTGGCGGCAGGGCTAGGGTTCCTGGCGGCGCGGCGGCCTTCATCGACTTTAGGGGTAGTTTCCATCTTATCCTCCTATGCCTTGCCCTATATAAGCCCTCCTGCGTGAGGCATTGGGCAAGTAGTGAGCAAGTAGCATCATTGTTCGCATTCTCTCTGGTCTCTCGCTACTTTGTGCCCAGTACACTGCGGGTTGAGCCCGGCCTCACCCTGCGGTACACCACCATCCTTCCCGGATCTGATCCGGACGACTTGTAATCTCTTGAACATCAACAAAGCACTGGAGTAGGGTTGTTACCTCGACGGTGAGGGGCTCGAACCAGGATAAAAACTCCTCATGTCTCTGTCATCCATGCTCCCCAGAAGATCGTATCCGGAACGTAACGCCACCAGTTAGAAGGGGTTGTCTTGTCCCCCAACAAGAAGTAAGCTCGGCTCGTGGAACCCGATTCCCAATCGTCGACACAATTCTTTTCCTTTTTTTCAAAGATAGAAGGAGATTGAAAGTGCATCTAGGCCCTTATGTGATTTTGATGATTAATGAGTAACAATTATAGAGCTAATATTTCATGAGGTACATGTTTAAACGAGATGGTGTACCCCTCAAAAGTGGATATATTGCAAGAAGGCATCAAGACTAGTATTTATTTGTAAATCTTAATTTATTGAGTCCTAGGGTGCCGTACTATGAAGAGGGATGCAATGGAGAAGTTTATAAAGGTTCCTAAGTGCTCAAAATAGGTATCTCGAAGTTCGTGTGAGTTTTTCACTCAAAATACACCCTATACAGAACCTATGCCATCAGAACATCCGACGTGGGTCGGAACATCCGATGGTAATCCAGTCTGCCAGTTTTTCACGCCATCCAGTAAGGGGTCCATCGGAATTTCCATCGGAACATCCAACGCAGGTCGGAACATCCGACGGGGGATCAGAACATCCGATGCGGGTTTAACTACAACAACGGCTAGTTTTCGGGATTCCCTATTTAAAGCCGTCTCTAATACCTTCCAAAGGTTACACACACTGTTTTACAACCTGATTTGAACCTAATACTTCCTGTTCATCATCTCTCAAAGCTTTAGCCTTTTTCTCTCTTGTTCATCTTTGTGAGATCTAGATCTAGAGAGATCAAGGCACCCAAGTGCTCCGCGAATTAGAGATTCAAATTTGGAGCACTTAGCGATCCTATTTTCTACATCGCATTTGTTACTCTTGGAGGCTTGAAGGGCTCCTAGACGGCTAGGTGTCGCCGGTGAGTCGCCGATCTTTGTGTGGCGTGCCTCCGGAGTTTGTGAAGGTGCGAATCTACCTCCGCAAGGAAAAGGATTCAACTAGTGATCGCCGGTGAGTGCTTTGTGCTTCGCTGTTGAGGGGATTAGGGTCTTCGTGATCCGGGCTTTGTGCCTTCTCTAACAGTGAGTAGGATCTTCCTTCAAAAATCCGAACATCGGTAAACAAAAATCGCTGAGTTCTTTGTCTTGATCTTGTTTGGTTGTTTTTACTATTGCTTTGGCTTGTTCTGAGTATTCCTGAATAGATCTAATCTTGGTTTCGTGAGAAATTAGTTTTTCTGCAGGTTTTCGACAATTCCAGAATACCCAGGATCGGAACATCCGACGCCCGTCGAAACATCCGACCCAGACCAGAACATCCGACGCAGGGGTTACTGTACCACGTCGGAACATCCGATCCCCATCGGAACATCCGACCGACTGGTTACTGTTTCGCTTTATTAATTCTGTAATTTTGTTTTATTCGCCTATTCACCCCCTTTAGGCGGCATAGCGATCCTTTCAGAGATGATGATTCTCTCTTCCTCTTTTATTTTCTCTATTTTTTTCTTTGCCTCTAATTTTCATAATTTGAGGAATGGCTCTTGTGTCATTTGGAGTCTCTTTGATAGACTAGATAGGTAGGTATATGGTGGACTCACAGAAAAGAACTTGGCTTTTTATTTTGCAGGGAGAATATCTGGTGAAGTGTATGATTTTATCCCAATGTGGAATATAGCATTACCAGATACAAGAGGCTAGCAATCAAAAGGTACATGAAAGGAAATGACCAGCTTTGAAGAGCATTAATTCTTAAGGACTTACTTTTGACAAAACTCAATACAACCGGCTTTGAATTTATTTGGCATTTTTGGCTCTGGTAGGATGAAAAAGTCTAATGAGAAACTTAAAATTTTTCTCTTTTCAAAATAAATTCCGAGACTATGCCTTAGTAGGGGCATAAGTAACTAGGTCCTTATCTTTGTTATATCATATCCCTCAATAACTTAGAATTGGGTCAATAATGCCAACACTCGACGAGCAAGATTAGGCAGGAAGACTACTATCAATAATTGTCAAACTTAAATGAGGGTCCTAAATTGTAAACTCAGCATTTATATCACAATAATAGAGCAATATTCATCATATCCTTTTCAGGTAAAATCAACATTTATACACTTTATTCAAAGGGTGGTATTTTTGAAGTTATGTAAATTTTTATTATTTTTTTTGAATTTTTTTATTTTTTACGGGGCATACCACTAACTACAAGCTAAGCTAAATCGTTCATGTTTATTTGTGGTAGGGATGACGACAGGGCAGGCATTCAATTGGCAAGGCAAGGTGGGACAACAACTGGCAGCAGGACTAGCAAGGCAACCGTTAAAGCTACTGGCAGGGCGGCTGGTAAAGCAACTGGTAGGGCAACTAGCAAGGCAACTGGTTGGCAAGGCGGGACAAGGCAAGACAGCAAACAGGGCAGTAGCAGCAAAAGCAGGCAGCGACGAAGAGTAGGACGTACCTATTGAGCCAGGGGGTCAAAACCAATGTGCTGGAACCATGCTGCGCAAGGGCATCGTTCGTAGCTTGTACCGCGGTTGTGTTGGCTCTAAGGTCACGGGTAGTGTCCTCATGGTACCTCGTATGTTGGGCCAACGTGTGACGTACGTGGCCCATGTCATCGACGAGGGTGTCCATCCTTCGTCCCATGGCGTGGACGTCCTGCACAAATGGCTCAAAATAGGAGGGATAATAGGCCGACGACGACCCTCCTCGTCCTATCTCGGGACCTTGGTCGTGCGGAGTGTGTCCATCAGGCATTGTGCCGCTGTGAGCTCCCAACCTCTTGGTGGTGTGTGCCCCAACCTTCGTACTTGTGAGGAGCATTGGCGGATGGGTTCCCCCCGTCCCGTACTGTAGTCAGAGTAATGAGGGGTCGCAGCAGCTCCCATCCACGGATCGTAGTGAGGTTCACTAGGATCGGGTTGCTTGCTGCTGGTTGTGTCTTTGGGGCTCCAAGACTCTAAAATTGATGGTCAGAGTCCGGGCTGATAGATTCCGAGCCTGTATTAGGCAAGCGGATCTCAGCCGTGGTTCCCAAAAATCTCATAAAATGAGTGTCCGACTCATCGACTTTAAGGATGTGGCCTTGGATGAAGTGGTCATTTCCTATCAATTAGAATTGGGTGTCTAGGAAGGCTACTTCACCACATTCTAGCAATCCCATACCATCCGCAATGCGGGTGGTTAGTAAAGTGTAGTCAATATCCCCTTTTTGATTTACCATTACTACCCAATGAGCAACCATGTTTGCTGTTGGATTGATAGGTTTTTTATTGACCATAGCAAACAGGTACTACAGCTCATCAAGGCGCACAGAGCGCATGTCTAGTCTAGAATTAATAACCATTGCCAACCTCCTATGCATGCACCGAAGTGTGGGATTGTGGATGTCATTCATACGAGGTTTGTTAACGTTGCTATACTCTTTACCAGAAATGAATTCACAAAACTCCCCTTTTTTGGTATATTGATGACAACAATTATAGTTTACAAAGAAATTAAACAATTATAGACAAAAGCTCCCCCTGAAATTATGACGAGAATAACAACAAGAGCTTCCTCTATAATTTAACAATTAAATAACTAATGCAATATGACAAGATATATCACACAATTGCATCAAGTAAATACTAACCAAACATTACATCATTGCAGCATCATAACATAGATATTAAAACTTAGTCTTACAGCCACATCATCCATAAACCATAAGTTTCAAAACATAGTTTGATAACAACCATAGCGTAGACAAACCATAACAAGTTTCAATCAACAAGATGACTAAGATTGATAGAGATAAAACAAAGTAGCTCCCCCTGAATCTTCTCCCCTTTGGCATCAAGACGCCAAAAAGAAAGAAACAAATAGGTAACTACTCATCATCATCATCAAGATTAGACCAGTCGGGGTCACTTCCATCATCATCATCATCATCATCTTGTCCTGCTGCTCCTGAAGCCTAGCCAATGGCACTAAGTCCACGGGTGGTCACAAGATAATTCGGGTGCTTCACATCCTTAACAAAAGATAAACCAGAGATCTCTTCAATCATACACATAATGAAGGGAGCATAGGGGCAACTCCGCTTCAGCTCACTTGCGGCTGTCTTCATCTCACACCACATAAAATCTGTCACATCAAATTGACGTTCCCCAGCACCAAACCTTTGCAAAAGATTTCTAGTCCAAGATAAGACATGAGTGGCGTCACCTTCTTTTGGTGCTAGAGTCTTGCGAAGCAACCGATTTAAAACTTGATAATATGGCTTCATTCCCTTGGTAGTTCCAACATCAGAAGGAATAGCATCATCATACAAAAATTGAATTTGATGATTCCTCAAGGTTTCCTCATTGTGCACACATTCAAGGTGAGAACCATATGGTATATTGAAGCGACGAGCAAATTGTTGCTTTGAGAAGTGGTAGTATACTCCATCACTCATAAACCAAAAGGTGTCATTGACAAAATAGAGAGTAGAGTAGAATTGGCAAATCACCTCATCGTTCTAATGGTGCTGAAATCCCATCATGTCAGCAATGCCCATGTCGTTGCACGCTTCAATGACTTGGTTAAGAACGGGATGCTTCTTCTTCTGCATGTTGTCCTAGTCAACCCATTGCATTTGGGAGGCCTTATGTGTCTTCTTAAGATAAGCTGCATCGTAGAAGTCTTGGTGGAAAAAATTCCAAAAGTGAATATCCGTACCTTCTTCTTTCTCATATGCCAAGGGATCATTAAACCTTTGGAGTGGAATCTCTGATGGTTCCTTGACATAAAATCCTTGAATTCTAGGAGTCACAGAAGGTGGAAATTGCCTAGTTGATTTGTGCACCACAAGAGGTCCAATTGGATCCCTAATGTTTTCCCTTTTCCATTCGGCCAATCTTAGGTGATAGTCCCTTGGGTGTTCATCTGGTTCCTACTCAGGCCAGCTGCCACTTGATCTCTGTCTCTTGGTGGACGAAGTGGCAACCCCCTTGCCCTTCACATCATGGCGAGAATGGGAAGAAGACATCTACACAACAAGATGTCAAGAAATTTGATGAACAAGAGTTCCAATGGATATATATAAAGTGTAGGAACATAGCTGTGACATTGGTTGAGTCAAATGAAGCATGGTTTGAGACTTCTCACGCCCAACCCAAGGTCCACCCGTCGGAACTTCCGGCCAGGGTCGGAACTTCCGACGCCGACAGGGCTAACGCACGGAGAACTGCCAAATTGCGCGCTCTTTTGACAAATCCAATGCAAAAACTAAGAGATAATGTGTCTAGGAATAACATAGATCAAGTATTTCGCTAGAAATCAAAGGAAATCGACGAGCATTGAAGTTTTAGGGTTCTTCAAGATTTGAAACTTATACCTTCAATGGAGAAGGAGCAGGGCACCGTAGAGGCAGGGAAGAAGGTGGAGGAGCACGGCCTGGAGGAGAGGAGCACGTGGGGAGGACCACATGTGCCGAAGAGAGAAGCCGACGCCATTCCTTGGGCTCTTCCTTGCTGCCACCGCTGTACAGGAGATAGAGAGGAGCGAGAAACACGGGTGGGTGGAAAAACTAGGGTAAAAGACCCAGTTTTGACCACACGGTGAAGAAATAGAGTGGACAGGTCCGATCCGTGTCGGAACTTCCGACCCTCTCTCGGGAATGCTTTGT
Source organism: Raddia distichophylla (assembly GCA_005191435.1). Lineage (NCBI taxonomy): Eukaryota > Viridiplantae > Streptophyta > Magnoliopsida > Poales > Poaceae > Raddia > Raddia distichophylla. Next base: position 841,390 of record SPJY01016799.1, read on the forward strand.
TAACTGCTCCAGAAACTTCGATTTAGGTGAGAAATGCACCTGAAGAGTAGAGGGGGCTTTCTAGGATAAGAGTTTGCTCAAAAATGACCCGAAAGCATATCAACAAATCAAACTAAGGTCATTTATGAACAAATGGATATTAGTATCCAAAGAACCAAATCAAACAAATTAATATAAACATGTAACTATAGTAAAATACATGGCAAAGATTTTATAAACTCTTTTCAATCACCAAGCATTTTGAGCAAGATGTCAAGCAACATTCCGAGAATCAAGAATATTTAGTTCATTCCTCAACCCACAAAATTTCCTCTCATTAAGTGGTTTGGTGAAGATATCAGCTAGTTGGTTCTCGTTCTAACATGTGTTATATCGATATCACCTTTGATTGAGTGGTTTCTTAGAAAATGATGGCGAATATCGATATGTTTGGTCCTGGAGTGTTGGATGGGATTGTTGGCTATTTTTATGGCGCTCTCATTATCACACAAAAGTGGAATATGGTTTAGGTTGAGGCCATAATCTCATAGGGTTTGCCTCATCCAAAGTAATTGGGCACAACAATATCCTGCCGCAATATACTCGGCTCCTGCTGTGGATAGGGCAACGGAATGTTGTTTCTTGGATGCCCATGAAACGAGCGACCTTCCAAGGAATTGGCAAGTACCGGAGGTACTCTTCATATCCACCTTACAACCGGCATAATCCGCATCCGAATAACTGATTAGATCAAAGTTTAATCCTTTAGGATACCAAATGCCAAAGTTGGGAGTGTACTAAATATCTCAAGATTCTCTTGGTGCCATTAAATGACAATCCTTAGGTGCAGCTTGAAATCTTGCACACATGCACACACTAAGCATAATATCAGGCCTAGATGCACAAAGATAAAGAAGAGAACTAATAATAGAACGATATACCTTTTGGTCGACGTCCTTACCATTTATGTTTAAGTCAAGATGTCCATTTGTTGGCATAGGAGTCTTGAATGGCTTGGCATCGCTCATCTCAAATTTCTTCAGCATATCTTTAATGTACTTTGATTGACTGATAAATGTACCTTACTTCATTTGCTTCACTTGAAGTGCAAGGAAGTACTTAAGCTCTCCCATCATTGACATTTCAAAACGTTTAGTCATAAGGCAACTAAACTCCTCGCAAAATAACTTATTAGTAGATCCAAATATAATATCATCCACATAAACTTGACAAACAAATATATCACCACCTACTAATTTAGTAAAGAGAGTAGGACCTGATTTACCCATTTCGAATCCTTTTCTTACCAAGAACTCCTTTAGACATTCATACCAGGCATGTGGAGCTTGCTTCAATCCATATAGTGCCTGACGGCGTGCTCTCCGCTCAACCACTGCAGATCACACCCCTATCAGATTTCTATCTTGCTAGCCGATCAGCTCAAGCTCAGTTTGATTCGAGCGTAGAACGCGGCAAGGAGCGACGCGTAGAGTTTACCCAGGTTCGGACCCCCTCGCGGGTAACAGTTATACTCCTGTCGAGCCTTAGCTCTTTTCGTGTTGTGGTTGTGTGGAATGTGATTACAGAATGTTTTTCCTTTCCCCTCTCCTCTCTCCTCTCTCTCCTCCCCTTTTATACAAGCCTCGAATTGGCGGAGAGAGCCGAGGGGGTAGGCAGTACAGTACTCTCAGTACACTGATGAGACATGAGGGACAGGACAGGAGAGATGAAAACGTGCTGCTACTGCGTCGTATGGCGTTGCCCACGCGTGCTTCGCAAGTGGCTTCTGACCCGTGTGAACACGCCAATGAGACTGCGGGCGGGGCCCAGCTTGCTCCTTCTGACGCGGGCGGCTAGCTTGATGAGGGCAAACTCTCTCTCTGCCGGTCAATTCCGTAGCGCCACAGTGACAGTTGATCAGACCTGCAAAGGTCACTGTGGCGGTAATCATCTCTTCATCTGTCTATCCGCGCGTAATGTCGCATTGAATGCGCCCGTCCTTCGCAGTAGGGGGAGCCTTCGCCCAGAAGACTCCTTTCGGGACGCTCCCTGCCACGCGGGCCCCACCCGGCAGAGAGGGGCCCGTCGCACGCCTAGGGGCTCGCCCACACGCTGGGGCCTGGTCGCCCGCCTGACGTGTAGGGCCCTCGCCCGGCGCTCTGAGGGGCTCGCCCACACGCTGGGGCCGGTCGCCCGCCTGACGTGTGGGGCCCTTGCCCGGCGCTCTGAGAGGCTCGCCCACACGCTGGGGCCTGGTCGCCCTCCTGACATGTGGGGCCCTCGCCCGACGCTCTGAGGGGCTCGCCCACACGCTGGGGCCTGGTCGCCCGCCTGACGTGTGTGGCCCTCGCCCGGCGCCCTGAGGGGCTCGCCTACACGCTGGGGCCTGGTCACCCGCCTGACGTATGGGGCCCTTGCCCGGTCTTCTCCAGGACTCTTCATACCCCGGTATTTATTGTACCGACAGTGCCTTTCTAAGCTTGTAGACATGGTTCGAGAACTTGGAGTCTTCAAAACCCAGTGGTTGCTCAACATAAACAAGTTCGGAAAGTGGACCGTTAAGAAACGCGCACTTTACATCCATTTGCCACAACTTAAAACCATGGTGAGTAGTAAAAGCAATTAAAATTCAAATAGCATCTACTCTTGCTACGGGAGCGTAATTCTCATCACAATCCAAACCTTCGATTTGTGTGAAGCCTTGTGCAACCAATCGTGCTTTGTTCTTTGTCACCACGCCATGTTCATTTTGTTTGTTGCGGAAGACCCATTTTGTGCCTATGACATTCTGCATCGGTCTTTCCACCAAATCCCACACTTCATTTCTTGTGAAGTTATTTAGCTCCTCTTGCATGGCTATGATCCAATCTGCATCCTTCAAAGCTTGCTCTACATTCAAAGGCTCAATAGAGGAGACAAAAGAATAATGTTCACAAAAATTAGCAAGACGAGATCTATTAGTAACTCCCTTTTTGATGTCACCAAGAATATTCTCCACGGGATGATCTCGTTGCACACTTTGCCGTACTCGTGGATGATCTTTTGGTGGAGGTGGGCCTTCATCATCACTTTCACTTTCTTTAGCTTGTTCGTTGTCTTCTTCTTGAGTAGATGTTGAAGCTTGAGCTTGTGTTGATGTAGATGGTTGATCCTTGTCTTCAACACCTTCTTGTGGCTTGATGTCACCTATAACATCTTCTTGATTGTCTCATAAGGTGGTTCTTCCTAATCTAGCACATGTGAATCAACTTGTTCTTCTTGAGAGCCATTAGTCTCATCAAAAGTTACGTCATGCTAGATTTCAAACACACCGGATGTGTTATTGAATACTCGATAGGCGTAAGCATTTGATCCATAATCAAGCATAAAACCTTCATCAACTTTAGGAGAAAATTTAGAACTACGTGATTTCTTATTCAAAATATAGCACTTACTCCCAAATACCCTGAAGTAAGAAATATTTGGCTTGTTGCCAGTAAGTAGCTCATACGATGTCTTCTTCAATAACTTGTGTAGATAGAGTCTATTTGTTGCATGACATGCGGTGTTCACGGTTTCATCCCAGTAGATATCTGACACCTTATACTCATTTAACATAGTTCTTGCCATCTCGATGATGGTTCGATTCTTTCTTTCGATCACCCCATTTTGTTGAGGGGAGTAGGGGGCCGAGAACTCATGCTTGATGCCTTCCTCATCAAGGTACTCTTCTACATCAGTATTCTTGAACTCCTTCTCGTTGTCACTTCGTACATTCTTGATCTTCAAGTCAAACTCATTTTGTGCTCTCTTCATGAACTTTCTCAATATTCCCTTTGCCTTAGATTTATCATGCAAAAAGAATACCCACGTGAAGCGTGAAAAATCATCAACAATAACGAGATCATACTTGTTACCTCCAATGCTAATATATGTAACCGGTCCAAAGAGGTCCATATGAAGTAGTTGTAGAGGTCTTGTTGTAGTCATCACATTCTTGATGGGATGATTTGCACCAACTTGTTTTTCCGCTTGACATGCACTACATGGCCTGTCTTTCTCAAATTTCATATTTGTTAGTCCGATGATGTGATTGCCTTTAGTGACTTTGTGAAGGTTTCTCATACCAACATGGGCTAGTCGGCGATGCCAAAGTCAACCCATGCTAGATTTAGCCATAAGGCATATCCCAGGGTCCGGCATATCTTGTGAGAAGTTCACTATATAGAGCTTTCCCTTTCGATTACCCTTAAAAGCTATTAAACCATCACTCCTCCTAACGACATTCACACCATCACCAGTAAAAATACAATCATAACCGGTAGCACAAAATTGTGGCACCGATAATAAATTGTATTTCAAAGAATCCACAAATAAAACTCTTGAAAGAGATAAATCATTTGAGATAGGAATGTTACCAATACCAAGAACGTCACATATACCATCATTTCTAAATGTAATACATTTAGTTGGTTCATCATAGCAATTTAGATGTGAGAACATTGCCTTCTCTCCGGTCATATAATGAGTGCATCCACTATCAAGTATCCAACATGTACAACCGGAGCGATATTCCTACAAGGTTCAATTCTTGGTCTTAGGTACCCAAACTTGGTTGGGTCCTTTGATGCTAGTCACAAGATCCTTTGGGGCCCAAATGGATCTTATCAAAAGTGCATTCAAACGATAAGAGCCAACACGATAAGCAAGTACTATACCAACATTATTTCTCTTAAGAATGTAAGAAGCATTAAAACTAGAGTGAGAAATATGAGCCTTGGAGCCTTGCTCTCTCATAAAATGAATTGGCTTATTGACCGGGGCCACGACAACGTGTGCCTTCTTACCCTTTGGAGGAATATAACCAAGCCCGGTCCTTTTGTAGTTACCTCTTCTTTTACTTACAATCTCATCAAGTCCCTTACTCGACTTGTAAGATTTCTGAATACCATCTTCAAGCAAACCCATCAACTTTTCATTTTCACAAGCTAGATCTTGCATGGCGGCGAAGTTGGTCATACATGCATTCACATCCACCTTGTAGCACCTAGCACAACCATTGCTCGTGGAGGGAGCTGAATCACAAGTTGCATTTGGAGAAGTGGAGGTGCTCTTCAAGAGATCATCAAACTTCACCTTGAGAGTCTCATGTGTTTCCTTTGCACCAATAAGATCTTCTCTTAGTGAAGCATTGTTGATCTCAAGAGTGCTAGTCTTGAATTTGGCTTCGGAGAGTTCCTTAGCCATTTCCTCAACCCTCTTCTTCTCCAATGCAAGATCATTCTCAAGTTGGAGGTTTCTCTCCTTCTCAAGGATGAGCAAGTCTTCTCCTTTCTCAAGAAGAGCATCTTGTTGCTCAACCCTCTCCATGAGCTCGGTCAACTTACCCATATCGAACTTCTTTACCATCTTGATCATGCTTTCTTTACTCATATCAATCTCATCATCACTATCATTAGTATAAGAATTGACAATTGATTTAGAAATCTTAGATGATACCTTGGGGCCTTTGGCCATGAAGCAATGTGGAGTGTCATCATCACTATCATCTGTTAAATCACCAAAGAGAGATGAAGAAGTCTTTGAGATATGAACCCCAACACAAGCAACACTTTCTTCTTCTTCTTCTTCTTCTTCTTCTTCTTCTTCTTCTTCTTCTTCTTCTTCTTCTTCTTCGGACTCGGAGTCGGAACCTGATTCTCATTCCTCTCCAACATGAGCTTCACCCTTTGATCTCTTCTTGTACTTCTTGCTCTTGTCCTTGTCCTTCTTGAAGTGCTTGTCCTTCTTCTTCTCTTCTTTGTCCTTACTCTTGTTTGGACAATCAGCAATGAAGGGTCCGGTCTCCCCACATTCATAGCATCTTCTCTTTGAGTGCCTAGTGTTTGATCTTCCGGAATCCTTCTTGCTATTGCTCTTGTACCCTTTCTTGACAAGATACTTGTTGAACCTTCTAACAAAGAATGCCATCTCCTTCAAGCTCATATCACTTTTATCGTCACTTGAGTTGTCATTCTTTGCTTTTGACTCTTTGTTTGCTCTCAAAGTAATACCCTTCTTCTTGTTTGATTGAGCCATGTCCTTGATGTACGTGGCTTCTTTGTCCATCAACTCATCACTCAAGATTCTTCCAAGAACTTCATGTGGAGTGATAGTCTTGTAGTTGTCTCTCTCACAGATCAACTGAACAAGGTTCTTGTTGGTGGGAGTGATAGCACGAAGAAGAATCTTGACGACTTCATGATCGGTGAGTGACTTGCTTCCAAGTCCTTTAGCTTCATTTACCATGACCATAAGCCTATCAAACATTGTCTTGTAGTCTTCTCCTTTTTCAAGAATGAACCTCCTAAGCTTGCCATTGATTAACTCAAGTTTTGTTTCCTTAACGCTATTTGTGCCGTCATAAACAACCTTGAGAGTGTCCCAAATTGCCTTGGCTTCTTCGAGACCATCAACCCGGTTGAATTCACTTGGGCTTAGAGCGCCGAACAGAGCATTGACGGTTTGACAATTACGATAGGAATCCCTTTCTTCCTCAGTTATCATATTGTCCTCATCCTTGATCTTAAAACCTGTTTGAACAATTCTCCAAATAGAAGGGTGGATAACATTAAGTACATCTTCATCTTAGGCCTCCACTGAGGATAGTACGTGCCAACAAAATGAGGAGCACGACCAGCTGAGTAGGAGACATGAGATAATGATGTATTATCAGGATAATCATAAGAAATAGCAGCTTTAGGGTTACTCGGTGTTCCTTTCCCTTTGTCGTCGTCCCCCATCGCTCTCCAAGCAGTTAAACTTGCAAAACGAGGTTAACCATACCACTGATACCAATTGAAAGGACCGATAGCGGACTAGAGGGGGGTGAATAAAACAAAAATGCGAAATTTAAACCTAAAACCAGAAAGCCAAGCGCCGGAAGTTCCGGTCTGGGTCAGAACTTCGGCACTATTCCAGAGAGGCAGTTGTCGGAAGTTCCAGGAATCCTCGGAAGTTCCAGGACCTAGGTCTCGGGTTCAAACTCAGAACTGCGTGTACCTGCAATCAAAACAATTTCTACCAAGACCAAGTATGATTCTACCAATATAAAGACAATATAAATGCAATCCAAAGGTAGAAACAACTTAGAACAAAAATAAATACAAGTAGAAAATAAATACTCATTGCAGACACTTGGATCACCGATTGGGATCTTTGAAGGAAGATCCTACTCACCGTTGGGAAGGCACAAAGCCCAGATCCTTAGACCCTATTCCCGGTGTCGACGTTGCACAAAGCACTTGCTGAAATCTACTATGTGAGACCGTTCCCTTGCGGAGGTGGAATCAAACCTGCACAAACATCGGGAGGCACGCCACACAAAGTTCAGCAGCTCACCAGCGACACCTAGCTGTCTAGGAGCCCTTCAAGCTTCCAAGAGTAATAAACGCTGCAAGAAAAATGGTTAGAATTCCAAGTGCTCAAGAATAAGAATACTCTAATTCGTGGAGCACTCTAGATCCCTCACTCTCTCAAGAAATTGATTTCAAAAGATAATCAAAAGAGAGAGAGAATCCTTTTTCATGAACAACGAAGAACGAATGATGAACAGATGAAGAACAGGAGTTTCAAATGATTCAATCAGGTCTAATGTAGATGGCAAGTTGCAGGGAAGACAATAAATAGCTCAGATCTTGAGATTCTGGTAGTTGGGAGCAAGTCCCACCTCGGAAGTTCCGATAGGCGTCGGAAGTTCTGACCCCCGTTGGAGGTTCCGACAGTGAGGCCTCGGGATGATGTGTATATTTGAGTGTAGACCTCACACGAACTTCGAGATACCTATTTTGAGTACATAGAAATCATTATATGGTTCCCCGTAGTGTCCCTCTTCATAGTACAGCATGCCTATGACTCAAATAAAATAAAAGATACATTTTTCATTTCTAGCCTTGATGCCGCCTTGAAACATTTTGTATTGAGGGATGTGCCATCACTTTTAAATCTCAACTTCATGGATAAAACCTGTATATAACCTGTATAAAATATGTCCAAGCATTCTCCAATAGAATATTAGCTCTATAATTGTTATGCATCAATACATCAAAATCATTTAGGGCCTAGATGCACTTTCAGTGAGCATTGCTCAACTCTTGGCCTGAAGTTGAACGTCTCGTCTCGGTCGTTAATGCTGAGCTGAATCTCTCCTGCACCAACATCGATTGTCGCATTCGCCGTGCTCAAGAATGGCCTCACAAGGATGAGGGGCGTCTTGGTGTCTACTTCCAAGTCCAGCACCACAAAGTCCACAGGTACCAAGAAATTTTGAATTTTCACCGGTTTGTCCTCCGCGACTCCAATTGGATGGCGAATCGATTGATCCGCCAGCTGTAGGGTCATGCCAATAGGCGACAAGGTAGTATGATTCAATTTTTCATAAATTACCTTGGGCATGATGCTGACACTTGCTCCAAGGTCGCACAGAGCACGCTCAAAGTGTTGTGCACCAATGGAGCATGAGATGGTGGGGTACCCAGGATCTTTCTTCTTCTCAGGGAGAGTGTTCAAGATTGCCGCACTGCACTCCTCAGTCAACATAATGACTTCAGACGTCGGCAACGGGTGTTTGTTGTTGAGGATGTCCTTCAGGTACTTGGCATACTTCAGTACCTTCATCGCATCTAGCAATGGTATGTTGACACATAATTGCTTGATTACCTCAATGAACTTGCTAAATTGCACGTTCGCAGTTGACTTGAGTTGGCAACGTGGGAAGGGTAGCAGTTGCGTGTCTTGTTTTCGTTCGCGTTTCACTTCTTATCATCTTCGGTAGCTCCTCTTGTGGTTCTTCATCTTGCTCACCTTTTTTCTCATCTTCGTCGGAGATGTCATCTTCTTTCCCTACAGTGTTAGATTGCGGTAGGTCTCGGGTAGTTTTACCAGATCGGGTTGCGACCACATTAACATTTTCTTTTGGGGGAGCCTCCGGCTGACCCGGCAGCTTTTCTGAAGCAATTGTAGGGATTAAAACAGCCAATTGAGCAATTTGAGTTTCTAACATTTTGTTAAAGCTCATTTGACTATGCATGGCAGTTGAAAATCCTTATAGTTTGGAATTAATGCTCTCAAGAATTTTATCATTAGCGAGGAATTTCCTACTAATGCCATCATTTACTTTTTATTGAGCATTTGCATCATCTAGAGGAGATTTATTGCGATTGAAATTACCATTGTTACCTCCTTGAAGACGATTATCGGTGGAGAAGTTCAGCCTCGAATTTCAACCCAAAGTGTAGTTGGATTGTGGCCGGAACCCATTGTTGATAAAGTTTGCATCCTGAGGTCTGGTCTCAGTGCAGTTGTCTCCAGAATGTTCAAGGCTCCTGCAAACCTTGCAAGTCATGTGAGATTCGAGTGCCTGAACGGTTTGATTTGGCACTTCCAGCTTCTTCATTATTAAATCCATCTTGGCCGCGAGCATATCCATGTTGTCAATTTGATGGACTCCTCGAGTGTGCGGCTACGAATGTTCATCGTTCTAGCCCTGGCTTGAGACCATTTTCTCAATGAGAGTGCGGGCAGCACTCACACTAAGTGAAAAGAAGGCTCCTCCAGAGACAGCGTCAAGGTGCTCTCGGGTCGTACGGTTCAACCCATGATAGAAGATTTGAATAATAAACCAATCTTGCATCCCATGATAGGGGCAAGCCAGAATATAATCTTGAAGTCGCTCCCAGGCATCCGAAATGGATTCATCAGTGTTCTGCTGGAATGCGGAAATCTTGTTCCGCAGGGCATTTGTTTTGCCCAGTGGAAAATACTTGGTGAGGAAAGCGTTGGAGCATTTCTCCCAAGTTGATACCGCATCTTTGTTGGCATAAAACCATTGTTTTGTCTTTCCGATCAATGAGAATGGAAAAAGGTGTAGCCGGACAGCATCAGGAGTTGCACCCTTTATGGTGAAGGTGCTGCAGATTTCGAGGAAGTGTTGCAGGTGTGCATTTGCATCCTCCGTTTGCTTGCCACAGAAGGGGCTAGCCTGAACCATGTTGATGAGAGCTAGCTTCAGCTCAAAACCACCGTCACCCACATTGGTGGCAGGTCTAGTGGGGACATTGGTGCTTGACGGGGCTGAGAATTCAAGAATGGTCTTCTCGGCAGCCATAGTTGATGAAGGTGTCTCGGTGACGAGGAAAGGATTACTTGTGAGGTTCGGTAACTCAGAGACACGGATTTGCGGAGGTAGGACTCGAGGTCTTGTCCTTCGCACCAATGACTCCAGATTTTGTCGGAAGTTTTTCAAAAGATCAAAACAGGTCATGCCCCACTCTGCTAGTTCCACAAAAAACAAAGACAGAGCAGGGTAATTCCCGTTAAGCTAGACTGGTAGGTTAAATAATTTAGATATAGGTTTTTTTCAAAAATTATCCCTTTTTGAAAAACCGTTGCGTTCCCCAGTAACGGCGCTAGAAAACTTGTTGGCGATACTTACGCTTAAAGAAATTAATCCGCAAGCGGATGGATATCGCTTGTAGTTTTCACTAGGAGTATTCCTAGAGTATCGAATCCACAGGGAACGAGGGTAAAAGGACAATCCTCTATATCTTTATTATTTAAGGTATCAGCCAGCTAGGTAACCGGGGTTAGGATAAATGAATAAAAAGGACCGGTGACACACACAGGGTAAATATTCACACACAAATAAAGAGATAACTACTTACCTAGATAGACAGTTGGGAGGACAACGAGACGAGTTTAATAAGTTTGCAGATATTGTGTGATTCAGTTTATTGAGTGAGCTTGGTTAAGATCAAACAATGGTTCACTTGGTATTCATCATCGGAGCTCGGACGGACACTATTACCCGCTATCCTGAATTGGAATCCCAAATAATTATGAACACCTCCGATTGGGCTCTACTGATCCAAAGCCGGACGCTGTGGGTTACGCGTGAGATAATTAATACCTCGGATGGATAGGGTTGTCACTACCTACCACATATACATGGGTCCGGGTGTAAACCGAGTTAGTCTTAGTCTTAAACACCACGTCTGCTACTAATTCTAATCAATCTTCCTCAGTACCAAAAAAAAATTGATCTAGGTTCAATGCCTGGCTCTTACAGCATATGAGTGAGAACCTAAACTGATTCCAGGGGAATACAAGCTACCGGTAAGGCTAATCCACACAACTCATTCGTGTAGATATGCTCAACTCAAATAAAGATCAACACAAAAAGCAATGAATGAAGTGATCTCACTAATTAAAATAATTAGAAAAGGGTACAAGAGCTATTACCCGAATTACCGAAGACACTTTCGAAACTCTGAGCTTCAGCTCGACTTGACTCTAACTCCCAACTACTACTAGAACTAAGAGCTACTCAACTATGGAGTGTGGAAATGAAATGAGGTGTGAGTGTTGTGTTACAAGTGAGTGAGGGGGTCTATTTATAGTGATCCGCAACCAACCAGGGACTTCCACGTGTAGGGACAAGTGTCACCAAGCCCCCCTCCAAAGGAGAATCCAAGGAGCCAAAGGGGGGAGAACGGCAGGCCTAGGTGTGTCGGCCGGCCCACCTTTGCTTCATCTGGCAGTCCAACTTTGCATTGTTGCTCCATAGACGGTGTAGATTGCCTCCCTAAGTCTGTTACTTAAGTTGACACTGGCCCTCTGTACACTGTGAGTCTAGCATTCCAACCTGTAGCCCTTGGGTTCTGCCACTGCCAATCTCTAGCCCAAGCTCTCGGCTGCCAAGTGTTCAGTGGTTGTGGTCTAGGAGGTTGTTGTCTAGGGGTTGCTGTCTAGGAGGTGGGATTCTGGTGTATTGCCATGAATGATAGTAGGTGCTCCCCCTAGGTGTAGCACGAGAGGTGTCGGCACCAGTAGATGCACGAGGACCAGGACCCTTTCCCTTTCTCCCAGTGGGCTTCTTCACGGGAGTGAATCCCAGGCCACTCTTGTTGGAGATAGGTCTCTGGTCCTTGAGCATCTTGTCCAGGACCAAACTCCCCTCGTAGCTCCTAACCTCAAACTTGGCTAATCTAGCCCTCAGCTCAGCAATCTCACTCACTAGCCCTTCACTCTTAGCTACCTTTGCTCTCAGCTCACCATTTTCCCTCACAAGCTCGCCATTCTCTGTGGTTAACTCCCTAACTGCCAATGCACCCTTGAAATGGTCAGGATCACACAAGCCTCCACTACCCCGTGAACCACTTGATGTAGAAACAACTGCAGCAAAGCTACTAGCACAAGCAATTGAACTTGAAGGCACATTATGAGCAAAGATTCAACATGAACAATAGATTTTTGCTTGTCATTAGCGCTAGGTGCAACAGGTAGTGGTGTAGGTGTAGGAGCAAGTGGAACAGGAGTATCATCACACGAGCTAGAAGGAAATGAGCTATCAGCAGGTAAGTCAGAGATATGTGGCTGAGACACAAGCAAAGCATCACTAGCAACAGAAGGTAAAACAGGCAAAGCATGCACAATTTCATTATTGCTAGGACGTGTGAGCAAGACAATTAGTGGTGCAATCTGAGGACTAGCAGGTGCAACTTCAGAACTCACAGGCAAAGCACCACAAGCAAGAGCATCAAGTGCAACAGGTGAACTAGGTGTGTGAAGATCAGGCAAATCATCATGCTCTACACCAGATGCATACTCAAATGTAGGCAAAGCAGAGATTGCGCTATCTAGAGCATTTCTCGCAACAAGCATCTTAACTTCATCCTCTAGAGCATACTTAGCATCTTGCGCTTCATTAATTATTCTCTCCTGTTGCTCACGCTCTTCACACAACGCAGCATATTCTTTCTTAAGGTGATAGTGCTCCTTCTTGATTTTACCATACTTAGCTCCTAGCTCTAGCACTAGATTTTTAGCTTGATTTGCTACATTCCACAAGTGCATAACACCCTCAGGTGTGTCCAAGTCATACATCACAGAGCTAGCATCAGAGGAGGCTGAAATACTTACCTCATCATCTGAAGCCTTGGAAGCATTGCCATGAGGCACCTTGGAGGAAGAACCAGCTCGGGGACGAACTCGATGTCGGACTCCCAGCCCGCATTGTCGTCGAAGGTAGCTGCGGTCACCAAACCCGCAGGTAGTTGAGCAGGTGGTGGAGGCACCGACTCGGGAAGAGTGAGCCCGATCAGTGCCTTGGCCTTGTCCTTAGTCATCTCCTTGGTGCCGCCTTCACTTGAAGTAGAGGAAGTAGACGACTCGTCGCTCGTGGAGTTGTCGGTTTCCCACTCACCGACGAAGGCTTGCTTCTTGCCATTCTTGTCGGTGCAACGAAAGCTGGACTTGTATCTCCTTGTCTTGTTCTTGGGCTTGGCCTTTTCATCGCCGCTGCCCGTCTTGTCCTTGCCCTTGCCCTTTTTCTTGTTTGGGCACACCAAGGCAATGTGGCCTCGCTCGTTGCATTCATAACAACGGATGGAGGCGAGGGCTTTCTTGTCCTTGAAGTTCTTGCTCCCGTACCGCTTCAAGCCCTTGGTGATCCGGCCCATCACGAGTACCAAGTTGTCCATTGACTTGACAACCCATGAGCTCACTTGCTCACCGTCGGAGCCAGACTTGTTGTAGCTTGGGCTCACACTTGCCTTGGAGTTGCTTGGCTTGGATGTGTTCGCCTTGAGAGCGATGATCTTTTCCTTAGGCTTGGGAGGCTCGTCGTCATCTCCATCCTCGATCATCATCTCGTAGGCAAGCTTTCCGAGAAGCTCACCGGGGTCGCTGTCTTGGCCTCATTGCCTTTGATGAGGACGAACTCCCTGTACCTGTTTCTTGGAAGGATATCCATAATTTTCCTGCATACATCCAAGTCAGTCATGGCGAAACTGATCCCCTTAAGCTCGTTCACCAAAGGGTTAAGCCTAGTGTACATGGCGTTTGCATCCTCGCCATCTAACATCTTAACGTTATCAAACCGCCTCCTAAGGACGGTGATTTTCTCCTCCTTTACCTCATACGAGCCCTCGTGGATTTGCACTAGAGTTTTCTAAATATCATGAGCCGTGGCCAGGTTGCTAACCCTCTCAAACACCTTAGAGCTCAAAGCAGAGAACAAGGCATTCTTCGCCTTTGCATTTAGGTAAACACCTCATCCGTGCCCTCGTGGATTTGCACTAGAGTTTTGATGATCTTGGACTTTTCGGAAAGGTAAAAAGAGAGCTATCCAACTAACTAGGTTCCAAAGCCTATTTCAAAAATGATGAACCCTTAAAACCAAGAAAACCCCTTTCTGGTTCTTCTCTTCTCTCTCTTTCTTACCCTCGGATGCCTGCCTTCGATTCGGTTAGGCTTTTTGTCGGTTTCTAGGACTTGGATAGGGACGACACGCCCTCGGATAAACTCGAATCAATCTGGATCTTTTGGGCGGGAGTTTTTGCGCCTAAGGGAATATTTCAACTTGGTGGCTACGAAAACGCTCCGGACACGACAAATTGCCCTCGGATACTTCCAGGCCCACCCGGTGGCATCGACGCCTAGCCAGCTCACCCTCGGACACCTGGCACTCTCTAGGACACTCTCGAACTTTCTAGACTCACCTAGATCAACCCGGAGAGACGACACTAGTGTGCTCAATGGGACCGACTTGCCAGAGAAATGAGATGCTCCATTTGAGTTGGGATCTTGGACACGCACACAACCAAAAGACGTGTAGAGAAATTTGCTAGGCAAAAATGTCCTTAGTTGACACGTGGCACTAAATTTCCAAAACCTATAGTGGTTCCTTCTCAACACTACAATTTTCTCTTCTTTCATAGCATCTGTTCTCTCATGTATTTCTATCAGAGTTTTCCATATGTCATTGGCAAGATTACTAACCCTCTCAAAGGCATCGACCCCCAAACCAGAAAACAAATCATTTTTAGCCTTAGCATCTAGATCAAGTTTTACAATTTGATCAGCAGTGGGTCATGTTTCCTTATTTACTACAAAACCTAAAGGAGACTCTACCACAGCCCAAACTTTGACCCAAAGATTGAATGTATGCTGTCATTTTTGTTTTTCCGTGACTAAAATGGGTGCCAGTAAACAGAGGGATTGTGACATTCTAATAAATATTAATATGTTCCAAGCTTCAATCAAAATAAATTAAGGTAAAATCTTATTTACTCTTCATTTCGTACCGGCCGACGTCAGATCGGAGAGAACCAGATGACGACACATCAGAGCCGATCTTCCCCGTTGCGCTGCGCAGTTTGCATAGTCTGACCCCGCCTCGGTCAACCAGATCCCGCCACCTCTCTTGTTCCACGCGAGACGAGCGCCAGTGCCGCGCGTTGACCCCGCGGGAGCGAGCGCCTATGCGCGTGCGTGCCCTCATGCCCCTGCGTTGCTGCGTGGGCTGCGGCTGGTCACTGGCCTGGGCCTGTTGCTAGCTGCCGTGCAGGCTGGCCTGCTGTGTTGCGTGCGCCGACCTGCTAGCTAGCGGCTCTGCGCCGGCCTGCTTTGCCATTAGCTGCTGCTGCTGCTGCAGCGTTTCTTGCTGCTGTTGTGCGTCAGCTTGAAACTAGGGGGGTTTGGCCCAGTACGGTTAGGTACCCCCGTTTTTTATAAGAGATCCAAATTTCAGCTGAAACTTCGTAGAATTATTTAAAATTAACCGTAGCTCCGTTTGAGTTGATTCTAGAGCCAATAGAACCGTATTTTTGTCTAGTATTTTCTGTATATTCTATTTTACATGATATGAATGTGATGTATTGCTTTATTTATTTGTTTTTTGCACGTGGTGGGGTGATCGCGTAGACGCCGGGTTTTGTTGTTGCTACTGTGGTGTGGAGGACCCCGACCGACCCGCAGGGCGAGGACTACTTTGAAGGCAAGTCTAGCATATTTGTGCTCATATTGCTTAACCTATGTTTTAAGAACCTCGTTTAAGGGTTACATATTCATTTGACTTTACTGTGGGATATGAACCGTTAAGCTAGGGGTTTCACCTTTATTGTTATTGTTATCACACCATGCATTTCATTTAGTTTCATTGTGTGTGTGCCTAATCATACTGGCATTCTGTTGGTACGAAGTAGCCTTCTGATTGTTTAGACCACTTGTAATTCACTAGCCTATCCTTTGTTTAGTTGTAGATTTCACTTATAAAAATGAATGTTTTATTAGTTGTCCGAGACGACGCCTCGAGATGATGTGAGCAAAACCTAAACAACTAAAATATGGCTCATGTTGCTAAGGGAGGCTAGTATGGTGATTTCTGGGTTGGTGGTTGGAATGGAAGTCTCCCTTATCTAAGGACTCATGCTTGTGTACTACTAGACCAAACCAAACATGTGCAACCACTAGCGCCTTAGGCCTCGTGCCAAGGGTCCTGACCTAGTAAACCGTGGGACCTACTAACCGCCTTCTCACAGGTTGTTCGGTTATGCCTTCGTGCCTTTGCTTTAGGGTGAGGCTCGCGACCTTGCCCGACAAGTAGGTGCGAACCTGAGACCGAATGGCTTAAAAGGGGAACGACCCGGGGTGGTATCCAGAAGTAGTGGGGCCCCTACCATGGAGGATACCGACTGGGCCGGGAAAACCTAAAGATGGGGTTGGTGAAGTGGTAGGCGACGTGGGGGAACAGTCTTGTACCGTTTCCCCTTCGGGGTTGAGACGGGACTAGTGGATAAAGTGCACACACTCTACAGAGTTAAAACTGTCATGGCAGCCGTGTCCACGGTTATGGACGGGGCGAGAGGTTTGCACATGTAGTCCCACCATTTTATAAATAATTAATCGGATTAGAGGGTAGGTGGTTGTGTAAGGATCCGAGGCCAAGAGGGGGTGAATTGACAGCTTATCACAATTTTAAACACTTTTCAAAATCTACACACACGCCACTCGGGTACGGCTTGATGTAGACGTACACGTCGGTGAAGCCTCGAGCTCGTAGGGTCGTCGGAGAGCAACAAGCACAATCGGAGCAGGGGTCACCTCTTCTCAACCTTGCGCTAGGTGGGAGCACCAAGGGAGTAAGGGGAACACGAAGGGGAACCACCGGGATAGGCTAAGGATGAACTCTAGGGCACACATACCTTCCCTCTTCCCTTCTTCACCCTCTCAAACACACAATCCCGAGCTCAAGTGGTCATGCCCATGCTGGTTACTGGTTAGGGTTTGGTCAAAGAAACTCACCATGGGGTGGAAAAAACGAAGGGGAAATCAAAGGGCTAACCTTGGGGAACACCTACCTCCCTTCTCCTTCTCAAATCCGAGTTCAAACAAGGGGATTCATGGTGGATTTGGCTAGGGTTTGTGGTCTCACCATGGGAGAGAGCAAGTGAAAATTTTGCAAGAGTTTCCCCTCTCAAATAGGCTCTCTCAACTCTTCTCTCAGCTCTCCTCCCTCTATTTATAGCCTAGAACCCAAGCATGGATAGGTGGAGGCGTGGGATCAATCCTAGAAGCAATGGACGGCCAGGATGTGGTGGGTAAAACAGATCTGCGAATTCACCGGACGCGTCCGGTGGGTTTTTCCCATCTGGCGCTGCACTCACCGGACGCGTTCGAAGGCTAGCCAGATGCGTCCGGTCCCCCATTTTTTTTGTCAGAAAATCAGCTAAGTCCCTAGGATGCACCCCTCTGGAATGGGCTTCACCGGATGGTCCGATGGTCACCGGACGCGTCCGGAGCCTGGGGTCGGCTGGGCTGCTGGGTTTCTGCTCTCCTAGAACCCCCCCTCACCGAACGGTCAGGCGATCAACGGACGCGTCCGGTGGCTCGGTAACAGGGCATTTTGCCCAGCCCGAGCTGCCCTCTCTCATCTCTCCTTCCAAGCTCACTTAGCCATTGATCTTGGGGCTTCTAGGGGATGATCTTAGCACTGTTTTGAATACCCTTGGCCACAAATCTCACCAAGGAACCATATGAACTTAGATATGATCAAGGTCCTTTGGAGTTTGCCCTAAAGGCTTGGACTTTGCTCGATTAGGCACAAGACATGAGGATCAAGGGTTAGACAAGAATTGGCTTGCTATGGCTCATGATAAGGCACTTGATAACTTCGCTTGACTAGACACTTGATCACAAGATGATGGTCACTTAACTCGGTTAGGATCAACTCAAGGTCTAAGAATAAGGCTTGGACTTGGGATAAGCTAAACTAGGCAAGGCTAAGGAAATGTGCTCCGGGCTCATGTGCTCGTTCTTGTCGATGCTTGATGTCGATGTTGCACCTGAGGCAGTATCAAAGACTCACACAAATAAGGATAAAAGAAACTATTAAAACAATGTCCTTAGTCTTCATCATCAATACCAAAACTAAGCTTTCAATCTCCCCCTTTTTGGTAATTGATGACAACCTGCAACCTGCAACATCTATCTCCAAAATATTGCACAATATATTCATCTTAAGCATGGGTTAGTTGATAAGCACTAGAGCACAAGATACCACTAAGCACTAGAGCACAAGACACCACATGAAAGATCAAACCAAGCCAAAGCACAAAGTACCATTGGAATTGAGCTCTACCTAAGCATTTGGAATTGAGCTATACCTAAGCCAAGGCACACAAAAGCACATGCACAAGCCAAACCAAACTAAGCAAGCTCTAGTTCACTCATCTTACCCTAAAGTTCAAGCATTTCTAGCTCTCCCATGATACAAGTTACCAAAAGCACCAAACTCCCCCTTTGTCATCCACACAATAAGCAAGATAGGTGACAAAACAAATTCTCCCCCTATGTGCTAGAGATAGATGATAACTTCTCCCCAAAATCTCTGAGCACAAAAGTATGAGATAGATGACAAATATTCTCCCCCTTTGTCATCAATGACCAAAACCGGATAGCTACAATGAGCAAAATTTTCCAAAAGCTCCCCCTAAGCATAGCAATGTAACAACCAACCACGTGTAAAACATGCACATATGCTAGCAAACTCCCAAGGTCTCCCCTTGTCACTATGCAAGAGATGATCTCCCTCTTGATCAAGCAATCACATTCAAGCACAAAGAGAGAAATCAAATGAAAACAATAGTGTGGAGCTTATCACGGGGCTTTGGGGATTATACATGAGCAAGACCACTAAAGAATGATCACCATAGTTCACAATAATGCAAATGACTAGGCATAAGTGTCACTAGTTCAAAAGAAACACTTTAGTGCACATTCAAGTAATTAATACCTAGAACAAGTGATAAATGAACTATTGCAAGTTGATATACAAGTGGCTCATATTCTAGAGATGAAGCAAGCACAAATAGCACTTGCTAGGATATACTAAGTCACATTTCAAATAGCTAGGCTAAAGCGAGACTTAC
The DNA here is from genome assembly GCA_005191435.1 of Raddia distichophylla. NCBI lineage: Eukaryota > Viridiplantae > Streptophyta > Magnoliopsida > Poales > Poaceae > Raddia > Raddia distichophylla. The sequence continues at coordinate 860,595 of SPJY01016799.1, forward strand.
AAAACATTTCGAGTTGAGCACTTATTCATTTTAAACTCATTTTCTTAGCAAATACAATGACATGTTTTGAATTGATACATGATGATATGCAACATGGCTTACAAATGCTAGAAAAGAGAGCATATGACACTATTGATCACTCCGGTGCAACACCAAGAGAGCTAGATATATGCTAAAGGCTCACTTTTCGCTTTCTCGCTTTGCAAGTATAGCTTGCTTATTCATTATTTATTTTATTTGGCTCTATTGAGCATCTTTTATTTGACCGCTTGGTGTTGTATCACCTTCTCTTGTGTTACTTGGGTTTGAGAGTATTCATGTAAATAAAACTTGACTAGTAACATAGGTTTTGGTGTAAAACAAACGTCCCTTCCTTTCGTCCTGCATTCAAGCATTAAGGACGACTTGCTGGGCAGCCATGTGCTCATTAGACAAAAACCATGGATAATTTTTGTTCAGGGGCTGAGCCGGGCCAGGAGTTCTGAAGGTGGGCTAGCTGGGCGTCCTAGCTGGGCGTTGGACTTCTTCGCATGCTTTGTTATTTTAATTTCGCTACTCTGAACTATGTATCTATGTGATTTGGAATTTCTGTAATGATCTAATGGGTATGCCCATTCAATAATGTAAGGCAAATGTTGTTGCTGTTAAACTTTATTTTTGAATGGTTAAATGTGCATGTGTTGATGTCTATTTTTGTCCATCATGAGATACTATACCTGCATAGTATTCGATCATGGTGTGGATCCCCATGGTTACATAGGGGTCGCGACAGGGATCCTATTCCCGACGACACTACCCCCTTCAGCCATTTTGACTCTATGTGGCTAAGCACTATGGGCTTTTGGACATGGATAAGGACAACTTGGCTTGGGCTGGAGGTTTTCGCGCCTAAGGGATTTGTGTGAACTTGGTGGCTACGAAAACTAACCCGGACACGTCAAAATGCGCCTCAGATCCTTCCGGTCCCTTTCAATGACTTTGACCCGAAGCGAACTACCCCCCGAACACCTGGCACTCTCTTGAAGATTCCGGACACAGCTGGAGTCACAATAGAGACGATGACTCGAGTGCTCAAAGGGACCAACCTGCCAGAGACTGAGACACACACCTGACGTGCTCGAGCCTTGACACGCACGCAACCAAAATCATTAAAAGAAATGCTAGGAAAATAAACTCCTTAATCTTGGTTGACGTGGCATCAAATGCCAAAACCCTATACCTAGGAGTCCTAGGTCTTACACCTCCACCATGGCGCGACGGACGGAATCGCGCAAAAAGTCCCGGGCTGCGGCGCGCGGCGGCGCTGCAGCTCCGGGTCATCCTGCTCCTCGATGTCGACGTCGGCCGAGGCCGTAAAGCCGTAGCGAGAGGTGTAGGGAAACGCGGGATTGCTACACTAGCAACATATTCAAAATTCTACCGCAAAGACCCAGGATCCCTGCAAGTACCTTGATCACAGATCGTAAACGGTTACATTACGACGTGCGGTGCAGCGGAAGACGAATCGATGAAGCCGGTTCACCGATCAGCACGTAGTCGTACATGTCCCGAGTCCCTCTGACCAGCTCGCCGAGTTCGCTGTCGAGGTCGCCGAGCTTGCTGTCGAGGTCGCCGAGTGCTCGGGGAAGCTCGCCGAGTGATCGCCGAGTGGTTGCCGTGTTCGCCGAGTAGATCACCACCTCGCTGGTCCACCACGTCCCATGAGGTGCACCATGACCTGCCTCCAAGCCATGGCCGCGGCGGTCGCCGTCGACGACTTCTACGAGCTCGCCGAGATTCGCGACCTCCCCGCGCAGTCTGTCCTCAAACGGACGCCCCGGCCACATACGAACTCGGATTTGGGCGTTCTTTGGCTTCACCGAAAGCAGACGAACACACATTTCCAACGCATCCAATCTCGCCCTCAAATTCCTTCTGGATCATCAGGAATCTGCAAAACAAAATGACGTCCAGAACATGTGCGCGAATAGCGGCGTCCCGATTACCTGGTTCGCATCGGCTAGCGCCACAAGGTGCAGTGCCTCTACGGTATCCACACATACAGAGATTGGGATCACACCATACGGGGTGTGCTAGCACCTCACCGCACAGCCCTTGGGAGAGATGACGGCTAGGTTTGTGGAGAGGGAGAGCCGCGCGCAGCACAGACGTAGACGTGCGCCGGCCTCTCCTCTACTTCCTTTTATATAGTGTCCACGATCGGGCCCTCTACACTAGAGGCCCAATTAGGTCCGGGACCACATCATATGTAGCCCACACTATCCATATGAGCCCGCAACATTTGCGACTCATAATTTTCATTGGGCATATCCCGACAGCTCCCACTTGCACAATAAACAATTATGCAGTTATATCCCAACCTCCTTAAGTGTGTGACCCTATAGATTCATGTGCAAGTCGGCAGTAGATCGAATCCACAGATCAATAGCTGTACCTAGCAGCACATATTGACCCCCGAATGCACAGAATGCAATGTCGGCTGAACCATTGATACACTCCTCCATACCGATCCCTTTGCCATGCAATACCAGTCAAGCTCAAGGCGAGATGCGCGCCACCCTTGTTAATAGCTCAACCATTTCACTCGTCAATGTAATGGATACACAGAGATAATGTGATTCACTAACCACATTGGCATGGCCATGCACTTCCTTATCCATCACACCGAGGGGCCCAGAGATATCTCTCCCGTTATCGAGGAGCGGCAAATTCCATCTTGATAATCACACCCCTGGCTATGCTTCGTGGCATACCCAGTAACCACCTTTATAACTACCCTGTTACGGAATAGCGTTGATGGCACCAAAGCATACGAGTCCACATGCTCGGCATCTATGACTATCTCAGGTCTAAGGACCATACAGGTGTACCACTCGAGACTATACGCTGATGGCACTAAAGAGATAGCAACCTCACAGCGTCTCGAAAGTGGGTCTGTCCAACTACCCATGTTCTCTAATATGTGTCCACATTATTGATTTGATATCTCCATATCAATGATCCGGGAACATGATCATCAATCAATACATGTGTTGATCTTAAAATCATAATGGCTCAATTATGATACGATCAGGGACCGGTTTAGAATAACATCATATAGTAAAAGAATTCCACGAACAAGTCATACTCGTTGATCAATACCGATGATGTTATTCAAGGAACCCGGATAACAAATTATCCATTATAAACATAGAAGTGATAGTGTCTTCTTCAAGACAGCCTGAACGGCTCATCACTATGTTTCATCCACACGTGCTAGAACTTATAGCCGGATATCCAATATCCAATACTTGTCTATGCTGTGGTAATATTTGTCTAGACTGAAACCTTTTCAGCTTTTGAACCCCCATTAAATAATGGTTTAGAAGTAGTGCACGATGTAACCATTACATGCCACTCTTTCCAAAGTGCACACATTATTTATACTTCACAAGTATTTTAGAATGTTTCTTAACATCCAGTGACATTTACTCGGATTAGATTGATATCTACATATTCGATGACATTCACCTTAATGCACAGGGAATAAAACCCCTTTTTGGTAACTATCAAGGTCATCAAGTATCAAATACTGAATCTTGCTATCCAATGCGACATACATAAGGACAAAGTCCCAATTGAACCATTCAACACTATGTCAACATGTAGGTCTAATCCAATTAGCCCTTTCGATATTTTCCATAGACCTTTATGCCAAATCCATGGAATATTATTTTCGATCAACTATATGTCATACATATTTAAGATCAAGAAAATCAGTGCTCTCCCACCTGCCTTTGATGAACTAGCCAAACAATTTGATTTTCATCAAAACAAATATTCAACTCTGATATGCTTGTTTCAAAAACTTGCATACTCTAGCACTTTATGGATCAACAAAACTTGAGTCTGTGTAAAGCACGTTCTCACTTAGATCTCGTAAAGAGAGCCGTTTTGATATCCATATTGCATATCAAATATGCAACATCAGCTAGATGAATCAAGACAACACTTAGTAGACCAATCAAGTTCAAAACTTAATTGTTATACATAGTTCGTCATAAATTCAACTCTTAGAGTATAGGCCGATCACGCTTCATTTTAAGTCTTAAGCTCATCATAGTCCGACAACAATTGTCTTTCCTATCATATAGGTGACTAATGTGGCTTTAGGACAAACACATGGTTGGTTCTTCATAAAACATACAACGACTTGTACATAATATGAAAATTTAGTAGGAACGAAAACACTTTCCAATGATCCCCGAATAAATCCGAGTCACATCGTACTCGCACTAAATATTTTGGAAGAAATGATTTCTCCAAAATAAACCATTCCAAACAGCAAACACTTTGCAGCTCTCACCCTTTTACATGTGCAAACACTTTGCACCTCACAAAGAAACATTTATCTCAGTCAAGCATGAGCTTATCAAACGACATGCCCCACATTCAAACTTTAATAACACAATACGGAACACTTTCCGATCCATATCAAATATGGTGGTTTCTTTTGTGACTAGATGGAACCTTTCAAATGAGCACAATTATTTCTAAAGTGTACCATAACAAGGATAATGAAAACACAATGGCATCATAAGTCTTTAGGATTAATAACACACATCCATTCAATAATGGAGCATGTCCATATGCCAAATCAATGTGCCACTCAAAAGAATAGAAATTTGAGTTTGCTTATGCCCGGAATGTAATAACAATTATTTAATTCCGGCTGTGATCCTTTGGATTGGACCCTTAAAAGTAAGTCAACGTCAAATGAGACAACTTTTATACCCTTGCCATTAATCCAGAATCCTATCCTGCGGTGTCAGGGTTGCGCCAATCTTTTGACTTCACAATTCTAGATTAGTACTCGGGTCCAACTCGATCTTTCCCTTTCACACACGACTCGGCCTCCTTCACAAGTCGACCAGTCCTCCGAACCATCATCACATGATTAAAGCTAATATTAATGCTCTCTGATTTTAATATGCATCACATGCATCTCGGCCCGTGATTTCTCTAAGCCATTCATCATAATGAAGAGCAACCGAAAATCACAATAGCTAACCTTTAGCTAAAGAAAATCATATTTTCCAATGCCCAATGCAATCAATCATATTGGCCACATATAACGGCTAACCGAATTTTCTTTTGTGTTAATCTGCACGCAAACAATGACTTAGGGATCAAATCCTTTAGCTCATATCTGGTTCTCAAACATGCCCTCCATCCACAATCATATTGCAGACATCCATGATTTCATCTTGCTTTAAAAGCTCAGATTTCATAGTGCCATGAAAAAGACAATCATCACAAAGAAAATATCACGGTGCTTCTAGTAAACACTTCCAATACAGATTGCATTTCAAGCTGGTTCATCAAGGTACAACTATTTAGAACAAATATTCCACATAACAACTAGAGAACAATTCTCAAAGATCAATATCAGTCATCATGCATATATCAAGATTCACTAATCAAAGATATATCTCAAAAATAAAGCATCAGGTATATCAACAAATATTAAACTATGTTTAAGTGCGTACCTCCTTTAACAATTTATCGAAGATACTCCCACTCAAGTCATATTCCCTCTAATGAATCGTCATGGGACAAGATCCATATTCACCAAAGCCCTAGTGAACGGAATGCTCACCGCTAGAACCCAGTGACATAGGTAGGCAACCATTACCAATCACATCATATGTGACTCTTGTTTGTTGGCTGGCATGCGCCGATGCTCAACACCAACACCTGATATCCCAAGGCCTAAAACTATTTTGATAGCCTTGATAAGCAAACCAATAATAGCGTGTGAAGTCTGTCGGGACCCCATCTCGTATAGAGTCCCTGCTGTGCCTTTACCTGTTCAAGTCCCTGGATCACGTAGCTTGAACGCACAGACATACAGTTTTGGACCACAACCGAAAGCGCATAAAAACAGAATTACATAAACATCGCCAACCTGGCGTTATTACAATAGTTTTGGCACCACGGCCATTACAAATGTCACAGCGGAAGTCTTTCAAAGTTCAATAATAAAACAAGAAGCAAATAAACATCAATCGTCGAAGTAGTCAGCCCAGGTCCACAAGCACACCGTAGAAGACAGCGCCTAGACAACTAGTACTCGTCATCTTGAATCTCGGCGGTAAATCCGTCATCCTCGTAGTACTCCTCCTCTGGATACTGTCCCTCAGGGCAAACACCTGCTCGTTGGAATGAGCAGCCCCGCATGAAAGGCGGAGGTGAGTACGCGAATACTCAACAAGCGAGGCTGACTATATGCAACTAAGGTTCAATGGAGTGGTTAGGGTTATTTTGCATAAAGCCAGTTTTAATGCAGTTTCTCCGATTATTTTCAAATATGGGAAAACACGTGAGTAAAACAAATATTTTTCTTTTCAATCTTTCATTTGACCCCTGGCCACAGCCAGTATTTCCCAGGTGGATAGATTATAGCTCCCCGCCATGAACCTATACCGTCATCGCTTACGACTCCCCGTCGTAAGGATAATAAATCAAAACCTTTTTCCTTTGAAACGTTGTTTTGAAAACAAAACAAAATCTACCAAGTCGGCCGGTTGAAGATAAGGACCACTCGGGCTACGCGTGGCTTGAGCCGCAAAGAAGTTCCCGAGGATATAATCTATCTCCATGTAATTAGCAGATCGATACATGCATTCCATGTAATTGCATACCAGAATTAGTTATCAGGGATCCCGAGATATCCTGTAACTCTATCTCCCCCTACGCTATATAAAGGGAGGGGGTAGAGGCCATCGGCATAGAGCTCTGATAGGCATCTAAGTCTATAGCACACGGCATCATCCACCATATAATCCCAGAACACAGGAAGTAGGGTATTACCTCCTCCGTTGAGGGTCTGAACCTATATAACCCTGTCTTGTGTTAGCCATCTGGCTTTGTTCTTGATTAGCGTCCCCTCATACAAATTCATTGCCGGAGGTGACCCCCCCAGTTAGTCACCTGCCGACAACTCCTCCTCTGGATACTGTTCCTCAGGGCAAACACCTGCTCGTTGGAATGAGCAGCCCCGCATGAAAGACGGAGGTGAGTACGCGAATACTCAACAAGCGAGGCTGACTAGATGCAACTAAGGTTCAATGGAGTGGTTAGGGTTATTTTGCATAAAGCCAGTTTTAATGCAGTTTCTCCGATTATTTTCAAATATGGGAAAACACGCGAGTAAAACAAATATTTTTCTTTTCAATCTTTCATTTGACCCCTGGCCACAGCCAGTATTTCCCAGGTGGATAGATTATAGCTCCCCGCCATGAACCTATACCGTCATCGCTTACGACTCCCCGTCGTAAGGATAATAAATCAAAACCTTTTTCCTTTGAAACGTTGTTTTGAAAACAAAACAAAATCTACCAATGAGGCAGCTCCCCGTCGTCCGGCCTTGACCATGGGCATGGCTGTCATGACAATTTTACACTTTGCAGAGGTTGCACGCTTTACCCACGAGACCGGAATCATCCCTAAAATAAGGTCATCCAGACAAGGCTTTTCTCCCACTTTCACTTAGATCAGGTACTCCCGCTAGGTTCACTCTTCTTGCCGGTTACTCCGACGGACGTCCAATTGGTTCCTCCAGTGGACGGGAGATCCCCCTTGCGCCAATAGGCAGACGATTGCTTCGCTCCTAATCCTCCAATGGAGTACCTAGCCTAAGGGTTAGAAGGGTACTAGACCAGGGCCTACCCATATAGGCACTCATGGCCGCACTGTAGTACTTAGCTTGACTACCTCAAGGAATCGGTCCTTAGCGACCGGGGTGGGTCCCGCACTGGGCCCAAATCTCGTGCTTGCTGCACCCACCTTGCAACCAGCCACCCCAATCAGGTTTTGCTAATAATTCATTTATCCCAATAGCTCCCCGCTATTAAGCATACCCGTTTTCAAATAAGACTACACCGGTCGTCAATTTCAAACACGCATTTCATCGGTATTTAATTTAAACAGGTAGTATCCGGGATAAGCGAATTCTAAGCATTTCTAGTATCGCAAAACCTAATTGACAAGGAGGCTATAATAATAACAATAATATCAGGCAAGGTTCTAGGGCGACAAGGTTGGGGTCTTAGCACAATAATTTATCCGAGTAGCTAAACTAGCTAAATACTGGTTTTCTAAGGTCGAATATACATGCATACATTTACAACGACTACAAATATTTGCAAAAACATAGGAGGTGATGGTTCAGCACTTGCCTTGTTGGAGATCGCACACGGGCTCGACAGACGAATCCGCAACACGTCCGAAGTCACCCGCTCCTAGCGTATGCGATAAAAATGCAATAAATCAAATAATGCTCAACTTTGAAAATAAATAAATGACATGCACATGAGAAAATTACAGAAGGTTCCTCTCTGGTCCAGAAACTTTTTAAAATTTGTTTGGCAATTTTTCAGTAATTAAATTATTTAATAGAATTTCTACAGCAATCCTTAGACAATAAATCATATAGAAATTATCCTTCGGGAGAACAGTACCAAATTTTGTATTAAAATACTAGGGACTAGTAAAAAGCTAACAAAATTGGTTTGATGAATTTTAGAGCTACCAATAATTTATTAAAACACGAACAGTACAGAAGGTTAAACAATTCATACAGAAAATAATACTAAATATAATTGTATGAAAATTACAAAGTAAATACTATACATTTTTAGGAACCTAATAAAATTGGTTTCGCAATTTTCCGAGCTATTTCCAAATTTTAATGGATTTTTAAAATTTTGAGAATTCTCTGGAAAAATTAGAAAAATAAAATAAAATAAAAGGGGGCCTTGGGCTAAATGGGCCTTGGCCCATTCGCTGGACAGAGCCTGGCGCGACATATACATGCTGTTGCGCCAGTGCATGTGGTGTGTTAGAGATGCCACTATGGCGACCACGGCCAGTTGCAGTCAGCGTGGCATTTTCTGGGCCCCACCTTTACCCCGCCATATGCACCAGCGCGGCAAAGGCCTGCTGGTGGGCCCGCAGTGGATAGCCTCACAGGCTCTTTCCTTGCTCGGCCATTGACATGTGGGGTACCTTTGCCGCGCCGTCACGCATGGCATGTCAAGGTAAATATATTAAATTTTGAGTTCTAATTCTAGCAATGTGGTCTCCTATGGGCTATGGCATAGTTGTAGTGTGTTCCCTGCTTAACTAAGGCTTTCTTTGATTGATGGGTTAGTTAAGTTGAGTTTGGTTGCACGCAAACCGAGAATTCAATTTTATGTAGAATTTTATAATGATTGTATAATATTTTTTTTGAAACCTTGTAGTGTTTTTCATAAAGATCTCTAAAAAAATTGTGTCACACTTTTTAACTTCTATATTATTTATTTTAAAGATTTTGATTTGCGTGCAACCAAACACAACTCAACACAACCACTTATCAAAGAGCCCCTAGAAGGTCACGAGTTCGATCTTTGCCGGCGCCTCATTTTTTTCTTATTAGATTATTTTGGAATTATGCGTCGGTATAATGTCAGCTTGCATAATGGCCGGAAAGTGAAAAAGGCCAGCTTATATCGTATGGCATGTCGTAAAATGTCGTCATGGTAATTAAGACAAGTGGCGTTATGATCGATCGAACGCTAAGCCCGTCCACAATATGTTTTTTTAGATTATTCAAAAAAGAATAATATATTCAGTTAGTTTAATTACATTGAGAGAGAAAAAAAGGTCATGACCCCCAAAGAACAAGGACTTCCGGAAGTAACACTAGGCGTGCTGATATTGTTGTGAAATCACGGTAGCGGCGGATCGATGTAGACGTTGACGACGTAGACGAATTAGAACGATAACACAATCACAAGGAACAAGTAGACAGAAGTAGAGAGGAAACCACACGACAGTGGTAGTAATCTTTATTCATGAACTGGATGTCTCAATTACAAGGATCCCTCTCATATCAAAAACACAGTGGGAAAAAAGGATTGGAAAAAAGAGTGCATCGTATACGCAAGTTGTATTGTAATATTGCCTCATTAAAAACCTTATTATGAGAAAACCTCGCCGGGAAAACTCATATAAGGAAAAAAGTACAATATATGATCTAACAGATCATTATGGGCTATCTTTTAAGTGCTTGCCCCCATTGAGTCTTGCATCCTTTAAAATCGCCTCATCCCAATTCCGTAAACACTACCGAAAAGTAGATGCAGATAACATCTATGTGAATAAATTCGACAATTTATCACACGATTTCATCTGAACTACTTCAATCTCATAGCTCTCCTATCTTGAGATAGTAGAACAGTCTAAGGAGCAATATACCGCCCTATATTGTTTGCAATGTAACCCGTTTGCGCCTAAGCAATACCAACATCTTTCATCCTTACCATAGGATGGGGGTTAATTAATTGCAACGTCAAACCTTTAGGTGCCAGCTGTGTGCCGCGCCGGACAACGTCCGCGCCGGCTTTGCACCATGCCAAACCGCGTGCCATGCCAGGCCGCGTCGCACTGGGCCCTGCCCGTGCCGGACAATTGCAATTACCAACGAGTGGTTACCACTACAACAAAGTTGCCTTTCCCATAAATCTTACCCACTTGGCTATACCACTCTAACCAGCTTTATGGCACTAAGGGAATTAAAACAATGTGCCATTATCACCAATGTATACCGTACCTCCCAAGGTACTAGAGGATACCATCCCTCAACTACCTCCTGGTAGGAGATGCACATCGCCTGTGCATATATGGCGCCGCTCCAGCCATGCTGGGATGTGCACCACGCCGGCCGCCCCCACGACAGAATGTGCGCCGCGCTGGTTGCACTTCTGGACTTTAAGTTCCTCTTCTCATATTATCGGGTTTTGATGGGTCATCAACTACATTGATATATTCCAAAACGACTGGTAATCATGTCCCATCATGGAGCCTTTCTTTCTTAAAGAGAAAGACCTTCCTTCTAGAAGGAATTATTAGGTATGAGATTTGCAGGTATGTCGCGACTATATCACTTTTCTTTCAAGGGATAGTAGTTCCTCCTAGGACCTTAATTTGGATTATCCAAATCCATTAACTGCATTTATATCATCTGCCAGATTCACATAGCGAAACATATATATTCAGAGAGTATCGGTCACACCAGGGACCTTTGAACTAGAGCTTTCACCACCTCATTATTTATAATGACCCATCAAGTCAGAGCAAGCTGGCTCTCAGATTTTGATTAGCCTCATGGTTCAACCTCAGTTGTTTTTCCATTTACCCAATACAAGTGCATCCAGCGCTATGTCATGGACTTTGGTTTCGGATCCGAATAGCAACATAAGATGTATACAATTTGTCAACAATTTTCTCTCCATATTCCCATCGCCGTGGGAAACCAAATTTGACCAGAATTTCGCTATTTCCCAAACAAAAATTCTTGGTTGTTCCGTTCTCCTAGCATAGTAATATATGCGCGCATTTGCTAGGATGATCTCCCTAGGAGGCCTATTACCTGATTTGCCAATCAAGTGAATTAAGGAGTGATAACCAAGTGTGACTAGTGTCAACAAATCTAAAACTCGCAGGCGTCCCCGCGGTTTCAGATTGTGAACCACAAAGTCAATTTCGCAAAGATGGAAATTCTATTTATCCCGGGGTATTCCACTCTTTAGCGACGCATTTACATCCAGTAAATGTAACTCATTTTTATCTGGCAGACTCCTACATACGGCCGTATGGGAGCACTCCTCGCGAACAAGCGTCCAAGAGTATTGACTAAATCTCGTTTAGTCCGGCTAGTGCATGAATCTTTACACATAAAGATCATCTCATAAGCATTCCAAACCAATAGGCATTCCTCCCCCTAATACTGAGATCCGATCTTTACTATAACATACTTACAAAAATCCCCTTTATTGAGCATAGGACTAATGGAGCGCCGTCCAAAATCCCCCAACTGCCGTGGGAGCTCAAAAACGTATGCTTGTGATAAAATATGGGAAATATCTCGATTCCAACTACCATCGGGGGTAATAAATTATATGAAGTGAGTTTAGATTTATATCCCTCACACCAAGTGAGACATCTCGACACCATGTCATTAAAGTCCAGCTTCTTATACGAATGCCCAATGCCTGACCCAATTATTCATACCAAACTCAAATAAATTGGGTCATTGAATACTAGGTTCAGCATCAATGCGACATTCACTCATAACGAGCACAGAATATCATTGTTCCCCAGGAACAAGAATAACCATTCATGTATGCCTGACATGCATGATGCCGCATGCAGTGTCGGGATGGTCGACTCCAAGCGACTTTGATAAACCTTATATGGACGACTGAGGCATATGATGCACACTTCCAATGTGTGCAACAACAAAGTTGTGACGAAGGCTTCCAAAGTGTATCACAATAACCCATGACATTCGTCATGCGGAGGCGACACGCTAGTGACAGTGAAAACACAAAAGCAACAACACCATGATCACACCGGATCACATAAACAAATACACCATCAACCATTTATTTTGGAAATTATCTCTTGCCAGTCACGCCCGCACCGGAGCCGCGTTGTGCGCAGGTGGCATGGCAGTTGTGCATTGACCATTCCTACGCCGGGAACCATGTCAACCAAGCACCAAAGCCGACCGCACCCGCGCCGAGGTCTTACCGAGCTGTCGCACACCACCGAGCCGCCGCTCGACTTGGTCGTTGCGCCGTCGAGTCACTGCTCGATCGGGTCATAGCCATGTCACACCTGTTGCGTTTAGGCCAAGCTTGCTATGCCCACACCGGGGCTATGCCACGCTCGCCGTGTTGCAACGTTCACTGCTTGAGCTAGTCCTACCCACGCTCATCAGCCTTCCAAACTAACTTGATGGGTATACGAAAATAACCAAATTTCCTAATGCCACTTTTCTCATATAACCCAAATTCTCCCCCTTTTCACGCCAATCATAAAACATATGGTACGCCGTCAGGCAAAGCTAACCAAGCTCATGCCAGGGCCGCTACCTTAGCACCCTTTTAGTCCGCGCCTATGCAGGCAACGCCAGCCACACCCGCGCCGGGCTGTGCCGCGCGTGCTCACATCGGGCATTTATTACACAAGAGTGTAATTTTGATTGCGTGAAACCAACATTTAGGAGAAACAGTCAAAATATTAAGGGCGTGTTTGGATGGCGTCCAGTGAGCGCCGTGCCGATGGTTGGCTCGCCCTGGAATTTTGGTGCTCGTTTGGATCGGCGCCCGCAATTGGCTCGCCAGCGAAATCGAAGGCGCGCCCTAGCACAGTAAACGGGGGAGGGAGCGATGGCGCGAGGGCTCGTTTTGCTCGCCAATTGTTGCCATCGCGCGTGATGGCGTGCCCTGGCTGGCGGCCAGCCAATGTTTGGCACGGCGCATCAGGGATTCCATCCAAACACGCCCTAAACCTCAAAGCAAGCATGCTCTAGTTGCACCTCGAAAAACCATGCTAGGTCTCGCGTTGGCCACGTCCACACCGGGACGCGCCACACCGTTAATGTGTCGCACCAGCCATGTCCACGCCGGGACGAGCGCCGCGCCGGTCACATCTGTACACTAGTGACTTAAATATTTATCTAAGTCTAGGAATATAGATATTCCATGCAAGATGTGCACCCAGGCACCTTGTTTTATTAAGAGTTAATTCCTTATTTGCCATCGCCGAACTTCGCGGTTCCTTATTTGCCACTGAAAAATTTTAGCTTCCTTATTTGCCATCCACTTAAAGTTCAATGCCTCATTTGCCACTCCCGTTAGTTTTACCGTTAGATTTAACGGATTTTCATTTAAATTTGATAGAATTCAATAAAAATGCATTTAAATTCATCAAAATTCAATAAAATTTCATTTAAATTCGATATAATGATAGAATTTCATTATATCGATAGGACTTAGAAAAGACACCGATAGGACTTGATAGGCCTTAGCCTTACTCTTGGATTTCCCCTCGCGTAGATGCAATCGAATGTGCCTAGAATTTACTCGAACTTTTGGAGAGATGGCAGATGTGTAAACTTCACAAGATGCTGGAAAATACACCTGCCAAATTCGAACAGTGATGGAAATATTGAACCGAGTTGTCGTGTAGAGTTACTCCTCACAGTGATTTGAAATGTTTTGGTCGATTTACAGATACACTCGATGAAGACAGATCACAGAACGGTGGAGAAGCTGGATTTGGATTTTTGTCCATTATTTATGACTCTCTATGAAAGAAAGCATGTCTTTTACAACGTGTGAAAAAATCTAGTATGATTCTAAGGCATGCACTATATCGTGCAGGTGATGAATGTTTGATCCATATTTTAGAAGTGCATGTTGATCTTAATGTTGTATTAAGTAGGTGTTGATTCAATACGTGGTGTGTCGGTGGCCTGAGCCAGACAACAAATTTATGAAGGCCTACCCCGTGAAGCACATTACAATGCTTCGCGAAGCAGATCAGGGAAACCGAGCAATTTAAGAGATAGCATGCGAGAAGAACAGCCTGTCTTTATTACTGAGGGCCCCCTATTTATAGTAAGGAGCCATATTACAATGTGCCATTACAGCCCCTCTTCGAGGGAATAAAGTGAGGGTAAAATGGGGGAATCGAGTAAAACACCATCTAGTCCTTAACCTGCTCCCAAACCCAGGGGTATCGAAGGAAAACACCCCTACGGGATCCCTGTCTGACCCAGCCTTCCTTATCATTTCCCTAAAGCAAGGGTAATATCGAGATTACAGGGCGGGTTAGGCCGTTGTAACAAACTAAGATTCTACTGCCACCTGGAACGGGTTGTTACAGCCAACTGCCATATCTCTCTGACACAGGATACGATCTCTGGCCCCTATAACAACCTGTACTCACTATCCCCCTGATCCTCGCTATGGCTATTGCTCCGCTATTCTAGACTTAGAATTTCTTGACTTTAGGTGGCGCCCTTGCTGGGCCTTACCCCACGGGGGTTTGCACCCTTCGCTTCGAGGTAGTCTCACCCGAAGGGGACAAGACTCCCTTCGGTCGGCTTACTCCCTCGATTCGCCGTTGCTTCGCCCATAAGACGCGAGGCATCCCTTCAGGTACGCTTCTTCTTCATCTTTACTAGCTGATTCGCTGCTCCTGTTAATTCGTGGGGGATGGGTGTCCCCTACTACAACATAGTGTTACATTGTAATAGTTTTTTCTTTTTTTTTAGAGAGAGAGCTCAATATACTTTATTGATTATTGAGCAAAACAGAGACATTAGCAACTGGAGCATCACGAGGCCCATCGGGCCAGAGACTAGCCCAGCTCCAATTGTTATCTGCTGGCCCGATCGGTTTGCTCCTGCTTACAAGTTATTTACAAAGAGAAGGAATACGGTTACACAGCACACTCCAGTGTACTTCCTCCCCTTGCTCCATTCCCCACCGAGCCAGTCTATGAGCAAAATCAACACCCTCCCGATTCCAGTGTTCCATGGAGCTTGTTGGATGATTTCGGCGCCAGATCCTCAATTCCTGGATAATAGAGGCAACGATTGATCTATCTCGAATCGGTGAGTTAATTTTGTCAATCAAACTCTTGCAGTCCGATCTGAGATGATCTTGAGTTAAATGCAGCTCGTCAGCAAAAACTATGGCTTCAACCGGAGCTCGCGCTTCAGCAGCTTCTGCATCTAGGCAAAGATGCAAATCCTTCGTCCTTACAGCTTGAATCTCCAGATCTGAGTTGAAAATTGTTGCTGCTGCTACAGCCCGATTGGTAGTTGGATTGAAGGCCGCATCCACTACACAGGTCAGGCCCTCCTCCAGCAGCTCCACATTTGTTGTCGTTCTGTTGTTAGGAAGCTTCTGATTTGTGCTTTCCTTACTTTCATCAAGAACTTTCTTTGCTTTGAAAGCCATCCCCATTATGCTCTCCGATTGCCCACCAAAGAGCACTGCATTTCGCCTCTGCCACAATTCCGACATCCCCAACGCTAGCAAGGTCAAGTCTACTTGAGATAAACTGTTAACTCTTTGTATCATCCAGTCATGAAGGGATATATCTAATTGAGCCCATCCTTTTGGCACTTGTGCTTCAGGAAACCAACTCGCCATAAGCTCCCAAAGTAACACTGCCACCGGACAAGACAAAAAAAACATGGGTTTCATCCTCCTGACCACCACAAGAGCTACACCTTGGGTTCAGGTTAATCTTGCGGTTGATGATATTCTGGCCAACCGGTAAGTTATGTCTACACACTCTCCACACGAGATGCTTTAGCCGAGGAGGCATTGTGGCTTGCCAAATTTTCTTCCATGCTTTGTCAACAGTAAGTCCTGAATTTTGACCTTGTCCATTCTGTGAGTGACTGTGACTACTAAAGTTTTTGTATCCCAACATATAACCTGATTTGATAGTGTAAAAACCTGTCTTTGTATGAGCCCATGCTAAAATATCTCCAGTCTTCACATTTGGTAATGGAACCTGGATAATATCTTGTATGTCAACTGGATTAAATAGGTTATTCAATTTTCCTCTATCCCACTGTCCTTGTTCCTGGTTGATGAGGTCAGCCACAAGAATCTCTTCTGAGCCATGTCCAACGGGACGCCACAATCCGTCCCTTGGGATCCAAAAATCATGCCAAACCTTTATGCTTTTCCCATCTCCTACCCTCCATATTAAGCCTTTCTTTAGCAGCTCCGCCCCATAGCAAACATCCTTCCAGGTCCTTGAGGCTTGAGCAGGAGCCACCGCCTTCAACACATCAACATTGGGATAGTATCTTGCCTTTAAAACTTTCGCACAAAGTGAATCTGGAAACATAAGCAGTCTCCACGTCTGTTTGGCAAGCATTGCTTGGTTAAATATTTTAAGATCTCGAAAGCCTAAGCCCTCCTCTTCTTTCGGTTTTTTTAAACTCTCCCAAGAGGACCAATGGATCTTCTTTTGTCCCCCTGCCCCCCACCAAAACCCTGCCATAGCACTTTCTATTTGTTTGCATAATCTACTCGGAAGCTTGAAGCAATTCATATAATAGGTAGGTAGCGTTTGAACAACAGCTTTTAAAAGCACCTCCTTTCCAGCCCTTGAGAGAAATCTCTCGTTCCACGAGCTCAACCTTTTTTTCACTCTCTCCAAAACAGGTTTAAAGCATTCGTCTCTCCTCATCCCCATAATTGCTGGCATACCAAGATACGTCTCATTTTGAGCCACCTTATCAATTTTAAGCACTTCCTTATTAAGTTTGGGGATCCATTATCTCCCCTAGCCACAAAACAACAAGACTTTTGTCTATTTATCTTTTGGCCGGACCCCAGTGCATAAGCCTCCAAAACCTCATCCAGCTGGGTTAAGCCCCTTCTGTTTGCTTCCAAAAAAATTATTGAATCATCTGCAAATAATAGATGATTTACAGAGACTCCCATCCTTCCAAATTTAACACCACTCATCAGCTTTTCCTTTTCTTTATTTCTGAGCAGTGCTGAAAAGCTCTCAGCACACAGAACAAATAGGTATGGGGAAATTGGGTCTCCTTGGCGAATGCCTCTGGATGGAGTGAAACTTTGCGATAACTGGCCATTCACCTTCACTTTAAAACTTAACGACATAACACATCTCATAATCATGTCCACCCAATTTGTGGAGAAGCCCAATTTTAGCAAAACTCCTTGTAAATAATCCCACTCGACTCTATCATAGGCCTTCATCATGTCGAGCTTGATAGCACAATAAGGTGATCGCCTCTTTTTCCTCATCTTAATTGCGTGGAGACATTCGAAGGCAATTAAGACATTGTCTGTAATTAACCTTCCTGGTACAAATGCACTTTGTTCCATAGATACAATGTCATTCAACACCCCTTTCAATCTGTTTGCTAATACCTTTGAGCCTATCTTATATATCACATTGCACAAAGAAATTGGGCGAAAATTGTTCAGCTCCACTGCTTGATTTACTTTAGGTATAAGAACCAAAACAGTTTCATTGACCATGTTATCAAAGGTAGACCCTTTAAGGAAATCCTTTACTGCTTTACATACCTCCTCTTTCACCAAGCTCCAATTCTTTTGATAAAAAAGTGCGGGGAGACCATCCGATCCAGGAGCCTTCAAAGGTGCCATGTCAAAAACTGCTTTCCTTATCTCCCATTCTTGAATCGGAGCATCTAACATTTCATTCATTTCTGATGATACTTTTGGACTTATCAAATTCAACAAATTATCTTTATTGGGTGTTTCTTCAGACTCATATAATTTGCGGTAATATGCAGCCGCCATAATTTTCTTATCTTCTTCATCCTCTGCCCAACTCCCATCTTCCCTTAACAGTTTTTTAATCTTGTTTTTCCTGCTTCTACTAGAGGCCCACTCATGGAAAAACTTAGTATTACGGTCCCCCTCCTGCAGCCAAAGTTGGCGCGAACGTTGTCTCCACATAAGTTCCTCTTTACAATACCACTCCATCAGCTTTTTCTTTAGCTCCAAAATGGTAGGGTCACCTGGATCCTTTCCCTGCAGCAGTAAAGCATTAATCTTATGCCTAATCTTCCTCATATTAGCCCAAACTGAACCAAAGACTTTTAAACTCCATTCAAAAATTTTGTTAGACAAAGAACTGAGTTTTTGAGATATATTACTCTCAGCATGATCTCTGCAGCAAGATAACCATGCCTCCTCTAAAAAAGGCTGAAAACTATCATCTTGCTGCCACATTGCTTCATACCGAAAGCATTTCTGTCTTTGGCCGGGACTTCCACTGTTCAGCCTCAATTTGATCAAAAGCATGTGGTGATCCGAACTCCCTGTCCACACATTATGCACTTCCAGTCTAGGATATAACACTTGAAATGCTGAATTTGCACATGCTCTATCCAGCCTCACCTGAACATTTCGCATTCCTTGTTGCTGATTGTTAAATGTATAAGAAAATCCGTTATAGCCTAAATCAAACAATCGTCAAGAAGATAAACACACCCTCATTTGGAGCATCTGTGCTTCAGGTCGTTTAGATTGGCTTAAATGTTCTTCTTGATACATACATTCATTCCAGTCCCCCATAACCAGCAAAGGAATATCAGCCTTATTTGATAGATTGTTGACCAACTCCCAAGTTTTATAGTGTAAACTCGGATTTGGCTCTCCATAAAGACAAGTGCACCTCCATTCCTGTCCAGAATTTCCGTCCCTCACCAAACCATCGATATGATGATTATTGTAAGACCACAAAGAGAACGAAATCTCCTCCCTCCACCATAAGGCCAAACCACCACTTCTTCCACTACAATCAACCGCCACACTACTACTGAAACCCAAAGATCGAGCTTTTCTTTCCATTACTACAGAACAAGCCTTCGTCTCACAAAGAAAAACAATCTGGGGTCGGTGATCTCTAATAAGATCTCGAAGTTCGCCCACTGTCGCGTCCGACCCCGCGCCGCGACAGTTCCAGCTTAGTCAATTCATTGGCCTAGGCGGGGCTGCATCGCAGCCTCCGCCAAACCGCCATCTGTCTTAAACTTTTTGCTCAACGAGCTATCCTCCGAGCACTGGGAATGAATATTCTGCTCTGTCCCCAACAAAAGGTTCTTTCTGCACATAGGCTTATTCGTTGTCACATCCTCTTCCATTGGAGAGACACCACTGCCAATCCTTCTATTCTTTAATGGTGAAGACACCTCTTCCAAGTCCTCTTTCTCATTATTGTCAAAATTACTTTTCCCCCCTTGTCTGCCTAGTATATTGTCCCTGGTTATCAAAGCACTACCTTTGCCCAGATGACGTCTCCTAATCCGCTGGTCTTGAGGTGCTCTTAAATATGATCCATATGATAATTCATCATCCCGCCCTGGTCGGTACTCACAGAACTTGTGGTCATGGCCTAATATCCCACAAGCAAAACAAAATGATGGTAAATGTTCATATCTTACTTGATACTTCTGCTCCCCTTTCACTCCCTCATTAATTGAGAACCATCTTCTCAATGGTTTCTGGACGTCCACATTAACACGAAACCGCAAGAATTCTGCCCAACCCACTCCATCTGCGTCAACATCCACCTCCAAAAACTCCTCCATCTTCTCTCCTAATTGCTTGGCCCTTTTCAAAGTCAGCCACTTGTATGGAAGCCCATACACCCTGACCCAAAAAGCCAACCGGTTAAACTTGAAATCCTCTGGCCTTTTGTTTTTATCAAAGCGCTCAAAGATAATCGCTCTGAAATTTACTGCCCATGGACCTCCATTCATAACTCGATTCATCTCCATCTCCGACGGAAATGAAACCAAAAAAGTATTTTCACCTAGAGTTTTTGCCTCCAATCCTCTCGGAATCATCCACATCTCCTTCAGAGCGTTCAGCATTACCTGTGTTGTCAACACTTTCTGCCCTAAAACTTTGCCGATCAACGTGTACGGGTTACTCAAAATCCCCTCCTCATCTTCATCATCAAAATCGATGATCTCTTCTTCCTCCGTAGTCAAATTCATATGTTGGAATTGAGATACCATCCCTATTGAATCTGCCTTCCGAATCATCTTTCCATCCACAATCATCTCCTCCCGGATTCCTCCACCTCCTGCCGATGAAGAAGCCGATGACGCCATAAACTCTCACACACGCGATCTGGAAGCACTCGGTAGATCTAGGACCAAGGACGCCAAGCCGAAACCAAGTTCGCCGGTAAATCGTCCCGAGCGCTAGATCTAACCTGCGCCCTAAGCCAAAAAACACAGAAGCGGGAAAGGAAGGGTTCCCAGAATACAAAAGCTAACACAGTAATCTCACCAATCCAGGATCGCCAACGAGGTCAGTAGGTCACCCCCGAGAGAGCCCTAGACACGGAGCTCTTCTTCTACCTACAGAGAAAGGGGATCGGGTAGCTCCTTCAACCTGCGTGCTCCACCACCAGAACCGCAGCAAGAGAGAGAAGGGAAAGGACAGGGAGACAGAACCGCAGCAAGAGAGAGAAGGGAAAGGAGAGGGAAAGAGGAGATGGGGAGGTGGTGCTCCGGTGACTTCAAGGGTGGCGGCTGGTGCTGCACGACGGCCGCAGCTTGGCGAGCGGCGCTCCGCCTCCGGCGAGGACCGGCTATGGCGCCGGCTACGGCGAGGAGGCGCGGTGGCGGCGGTGCTGGGCTGCGGCGTGGGTCGGCAGTGGCACCGCAGCGGCGACGACTGCTGGAGTGGCTTGGCGGCGCGACTCCAAGGCAGGGGCGGTGGCGCTCCGGTGGGTGGCGATGTCAGCGCACTGGCCGGCAACGGCGGCGGCCTAAGGCAGGGAAGACCGGAAGACAGGCTAGAGGCAGGGTGTGGCTTTTCTCCGGCGACTGCTGCGCCTGCAGGGGTGGGCGGCGGCACTTGGCCTGCGGGAGCCGGGAGCGAGGGCGCAGCCGGGGCCGTAGGCGGCTGCGGCACTGCACGGCGGCTCGGCGAGGGCAGCAAGGGCGAACCCTAGCTAGGGCGGCGCGCAGCTGTGCAGGGCAGGGGGCTGGTGTCGGGGCCGCCGGCGTCGAGTGGACGCGGACGGCTGGGCGGCGGCGCCGTCGGGGGACGCCGAAGGCGGGGCGGCGAGGCGTTGGTAGGTGAGGTCGCTGCGGGGAAGGAATAGCGGAGGCGCGCTGGGAATGGGACTTAAAGAGGCGCGCGTGTGCGGGGATGGAAGGCGCGCGTGATCGAGCCTGAGATCGATCAAATCGATTGGATGGTGGATCTATTTGGAAAATTGAACCGTAGGATGGATAAAGGATGGTCTAGATTGATTGTGTCGTCAGAGAACTCCTCCATTATATAGTAGTAAAGATAAAGGATTGTGTCGTCAGAGAACTCCTCCATTATATAGTAGTAAAGATAAAGATAAAGATGGAAAATCACTCAACGAGTTGGACATATATACGTTGAAAAAAATACATCGTTAGGTACATGCATGCATCCATTATTACACGGCTAATAAAAGAACGACTCCATGATCAAAGGACATGTCCATTATCACAACAAAATAAGTAATATTTAGTTAATTTTTTGAATAAAAAGAATGGTCAAAGAATTTGTCCAAAAATCAATAGTGATTTACAATTTGAAATAGAGAGAATACATAGGCCGTGTGCATCCTAATTTCTAAATATGCATAGATCGAAAGTGGTCTAAGAGTGGATATTGTATCATCCTGATGTACTCCATTCGTTTTAAATTGTAGTTTACTGTTGATTTGTGGCCACATCTTTTCATCATTCGTCTTTTTTAAAAAAATAGTGCAAACATGCAAAATATGCATGTTTAAAGTTTGTTTAATGATAAAACAATACACACCAAAATAAATAATATTTTCATATATTTTTTGAGTAAGACGAAAGGTCAAAAAGTATATAAAAAATCAATAGTGAACTACAAATTGAAACAGAGGAGAGGAAGTAATGTCGGATCAATAAATCTTCTTTTATCTTCAAAATACGGAGAGGAAGTTAGTCCATGCATTGCATCGGTGGTGTCCACGTGCAAGTTTTGCTTGAAGCTAGGGCCATATCGAACAGGGTGGGCGGAAAGACCAGGAACCAGCCCATCGCCATCGGCTAGACACTACAAGAAAATCAAACTTGCCGTGAAAATCCACGTGTAACAAATTGTGAATTATTAGTATTAGTACACACTCCCTAGATCGATTACGGAAAAAAAAACTCAGTCCAATTAATCTTCTAGTACGGAGTACCAAATGAAGCTGTGCGTTGTTCATAGTATACAGCTGTTCGAAACATGTGTACCTTTAGTTTTGTTGTTCAAGTAAAAATAAAACTAGGCCAGCCTTGTGTTCAGCTCGGTTGGGTTGGATTAGGTTCGCACTGGGATATATTAAGTTGGGCTGGGCTGAAATATTTTCTTGTCAATGCTTACAATTAATTCTATTATTCCTTATATTTTATATGGTTGATTATAACTATATACTTTTTTAGAATGTAGTTTTGTGCATATCACTCCCTGAACCCTGAAAAATGAAATACAACAATATTATGTATGCTAAATCACCTTAGACGCATTGCATAGTCATATGTACCTCCAGTGCAAAGCGAGGGTCTAAATACATGTGCTGACCGCTGATCAATGTTCCTTTGAGATGCTCTTAATTTCCAGGGTGGCTTAGAAGCTTCATTGCCGATTATGGCATACTGCTTATGGTGATTGTGTGGACAACATTTTCATATACGCTACCAAGCAAGGTCCCTTCAGGAGTCCCTACTATTCACACCACTTCCCTAGGCGTCAAATTCACGGGGACATTGGACCATAGCAAAGGTGAGAATTTACGCTCTTCGGAGAATTTATGCTCTTTGGAGTACAGATTTACTTTGGAGTACATAAGTCATTTTACTTTTGCTTCCACATTTGTGAGAATTTATGCTCTTTGGAGTACAGATGTTACCAGCGATTATCTTGCATGCCATAATTCTTAATATTTTCACTGATATTCACTTTCAGGATTTGTTTTCTGTCCCTCCAGCATATATATTATTAGACATTGTTCTGGCTTTGATGGTTGCAGGATTTTATTTTTTTGACCATAGTGTAGCTTCACAGTTGAATTTAATTTGAAATAGCCATCTACCTACCATTATGACATTTTTGGTCCTTGGATTCATGGTATGTAGTACCTTTCCATGACAAACATATATTTACATTGGCTTCTGTTATACATTTTATCCCTGAATTTCATAGAACCAGATCACATCTTTCAGCGCATAATATGAAAGTCCATTTCCTTCTCCAATTATAAAGAAATGTTACAAATCCTGCTTTGTATTGTAATAGGCACCACTGAAATTTATCCCAGCTGCACTTTTAGCCCCAAATTGTGGCAATATGGCGTTGCATTTCCTTCTCTCATAGTATAAAAATGGTACATGCCATGCTTTGTGGTTTGATTGGCTGGAAGATTTACTTAAATTCTTTCAATAGCAATTGATGGTTCATCTTTGGGGCCACAATTTGTTGTCGATGCGCGATGCGCTTGCTCCGGATAACTCCCACCCCACACTGAAGGTTTTTTCAGTTCCTCTAACATGGATCAAAATTCAAATATGGTAGCCCGGAACATTTCAATTGCATGGAAGACTTATAATCTTATGTTATATGTAAATGCAGTCTCCCTCCTTTGTGCAAAGAGTTCATTATTGATGCCTGCCAACTACACTATGCTCGGTCCGAGGGAGCAGACACTGTTCTTCTGATTGCCGCTTTCTTACTTGATCTTGATATCAAATATGTAAAATACTTGGCATGGCTGCTTATGTCTTCAATGAATTTGCTGTCAGAATAAATTCAAGTTGTATTTGTGCATGATGTTTCATTTTCCCAATGAACCAACCAGATAGCAAAAACGTGATGCAAAAGAGCTCTTAAGCAGGACACTGAATCAATTAAGCTTCTTTACAGTTGGGTAGCATGCACTAGAAGTCCTCATTCATGTTTTTGATTTGAAAAACTTAGGGCCTGTTCTTTTGGGCTGATCTGAACGGCTGAACAGATGAATGGCTGAAATGACTGAATTTTAAAAGCTTCCCTAGATAGACTCGAGATTCCGATCCATTTCATTTGACTTGCTTTTTAAAGCGTTAGGATATATCTTCGAGACAACGAAGAAACTGACTCAAAAAACTAAAGCATATATGTTTTCCCAATGAAGGTAAGTTGATATGCTAAAAAGAATTGGGCCTTAGCCACTCGAACAACTACTAATTTTGTTGCTATGTTTAACTCTTGATGGGAATCTTGATTTAGAGACAAGTTTTGAGAAAATTCCTCTTCATGGGAATCTTGCTATTCCGAATTTTAAACCGTTATTATTTTTGGAAATATGATCAACTCCTTTCTCTTAAACACCATGTCTATGGAAAACTAACCCTTATCCTCATATGAGTAATGATATTCAAACAATGAATTTCCAATTTGTTAACATAAAAACAATTCTAATAAAACCCTAAACTCAAACCCTATAAGTGTCTAAATATCTAACACAATATGTTTCATAATATATCTGAAAAAAATCCAGGGGCACTATGGATTTATTCTGATTTCAGAGTGCCTTGTTTGTTTACTTTCTGCTAATTTTAGGATTGAACATTTTAATAAATAATAAATGTGTCTTTTGTTGAATTTTACTCTGAATCTATATGGTCATGATGGCACATTTAGAAGTAAATGATAATATAATTTGACTGCTATGAAATCTATTATAGCAATGAGATATTGGCATGTTTTGCAAATCTGAGTTGTTCAGAGAAATAACTGTTTATTTTCTTTCTGAAGCTTTTCCTTTCGTTGCAAAATTAATTTGTGATTCTTTTGATCCATGCTTATCGGGTTAAGAGTATGCGAGGATTTTGTTTTCTCCCGTTGTAACGCGCGGGCATATTGGCATCAGCCCATAGAAGAGATGGAGACTACGCGAATCGGGATGGTGGCGATGCTGAATTGAAGATGGCCACGATCGTGAATCGACAATGGGAGCCGCACAAATCAAGAATGACACTCCATCGATGTATTATTTTTTTCTATATGTTTCAACTTCTTTTATATCCCGTAGCAAAGCACGGGCAACCTGCCAACCTGCTAGTTTTTTTAAAACGCTACACTACACTACGTTAAGCTGAAATGTACAATTGTTTTGCCAACCAGAAGTCCAGAAGCCCCTACGCATTCGCTTGCCTGTTCACCCACCGCTTCCTCCACTTACCACTGAACCCTAGCGCTGCCGCCGCGTCGACGAGGTGTGAGGCGCCGAGGCCGACGAGTGACCAGGCCAGCGCCGGCGACCGAAGAGCGGCAAGGATGTGTCAGGGAAACAGGGTGTAAGGTGGGAAGTCTAATAGGCTGTTTGGTTGTTTTCTCTCACGAGCCTGGCCCGTCCGACTCAGCCAGGCTGGTGAGATACGGGATGTGCAGATGCAGAGATAGTGTTTGGTTGAGTGTTTAGTAGGTGAATATTTTGAAATTTAATCATTTTGAAATTTATATTGCGAGTGTGGTCTAGTTTTGTTCAAAAAAATATCATAAATCCATTTTTATAATCGGTTCGGTAATCGGATATGCTAATAAAAAGATACAAACAAAAAAGGAAAAATAAAAACTTACCTGCTACGTGGCAGCCCATGCATGGCTTGATATGATGACTGACTATGGCCCCATGAGCAGAACACGAGGCTAGCATGCGTTGCATCCAAAGAAATGTTCATTTTCTGTGTTTTTTCAGAGCCAGGCTACACGGAGAATCTTGTATCCACTGAGCCAGGCTCAAAACCAGATGCAGGAAACCAAACACAAGAAAAAAGCAAGATTCTGCATCTATAGATGCAAATCTCTGTAAATGCAGCTAACCAAACAGCCTATAAATGTATTCATGGGCTGCGTCCCGAGTCTGGCCATGGGCCTTGTATCTGTCCGCCCCAAGTGCCGCGTGAGGGTTTATAAACCCTGTTACTGTATCATTTCCGGCACGGAATGAGAAAACACTAATCCAATCTCCTCTGCTGCTCCTCCGTTCTCTGTTCTTCTCTGGATCCGGGTCTGATTCTCCCTCGATTCTCTTCTGATCCTATCCATGTCCTTCTCTGATCTCTTCATGGTCGCCACAGGATGCAACGTGGCCAGCGCAGAGAGCAGGAGAGGAGGATGGCGGCGACGCATAGGGTTTCGACCCCGATCCCGCAGCGTCATAGGGTTTCGACCCCGATCCCGCAGCGTCTGCAGTCAGCAATCAACAACATCAAAGAGGTGGTAGCTCACACCGACGAGGAGATCCTGGACGCGCTCCGCGAATCCAATATGAATCCAAATGATGCTATTTTGAAACTTCTTTATCAAGGTATGTATCCCCGCCGTTCCCTCGATTCCCCCTGTTTCATTCGGCCTCTGCAAGTTTAGGGCCTTTGTTGTTCTGCCCTTTTTGTTGGATTTTTATGAATTTGCATGCACTGTACCTTAAACAAATCACTACATTTTCCAGATACCTTCCATGAGGTGAAAAGTAAGCGTGAGAAAAGGGAGGTAAGGGGTTCCCCCTGCTCATATTTATATTATTATGGTTGCATATCTATCCCTCCTCCCCTTCCCTGTTTTTTTTAATTTATTTATAATCTGAGTATGTGGCCTATAATAATACTGTAAAATGGCCTTGCTAGGTCAGATGGTTGTTAGATTAAATCATTGACACAAATCCAGTTGGTTGTGTACCAAAATGAATTGTGGTCAATCTAGTTTTGAATTAGTACAAAATGCACAAATTGAATTAGTACTAAATGCACAAACTGATTGGTAGGGTACACTAAAGCATTTTATCAAACAGGTTGGCACTTGGTGCATCAATTTTGAAATATAGCTTGCCATAAATTGTTTCAAATAAATATTAAGTGAACACAACACGATTGTAAATTATCCCATACTTTGTCTGGTAGGTAAACTGAAACAAGTCCTAGTTATAAGAGGGCATGCTATTTCATAAACTCCCGTGTGTCTAGACGTTTGCGCACCTATTTCTGTAGTCTTTTGAAAAATACCTAAATGTTCTTTTTAAACTTTGTTTACAGAGCATGAAGAAACCAACTTATCCCCGATGGAGTTCTGGGACTCAGGGGCGAGGTGCAGAGGGTGGCTTGGGCAGCTATCGTTCACACCAAGTGTCCAACCCTAGTGGTATGCTCATATTATTCTGCAAATAATTAAGTGCTCTAGCTAGTGCTTTTCAAAATGCCCCTTCCAACAAAAGCTTGTTGCATGGCTAAAGTGGCTGCTTCCACCCTTCCTAGCTGTCATGGCCACCTCACTCGCCCAATGGCCCATCATCATCACAGTCGTCTCACACCAATTGTTTGGAGGTGATGGATTGTTCCCTATCTTTGTGATGAAGGCGGACACCATATTGATTGTTCTAGGTTTTCGTGTGAATTTGGAAATTGGAATGCGGCTCATGAAGGATAGGGACTGTGTGCAAGTGAGCGAGCACTGTGTCTTACCAATGCACCTCACAGCTTCTAACCCTGCCTACAACCAGTGACCATCACCTGCCACCTAGTGCCTCCTAAGTGGCTGCCTATGCAAACATCAACGAGGATATGTGGAAACAACTAGTATATGAGCCTTCAAAATTTGAACATACACATTAGATTTTTTACTTAAAATATTAAAAGTTGAATACTGGAATTGTGGGCTTCCAGTTAGTGTAGCAAACTGGTAGCCTGACTGGTTTTTTATTTATTACTGTTGTTTTATGCCTTGCCTTCTGCATGTCTGATTAGTGCACAAGGAAAGCTGTTTGCATTCCTTGTTACCGCATAACTATTTATTTCACACATGTCAAGCTTGAATCCTAAACTTTTTTCAGGGGAAAAGAACAAAAAAGAGGCAGACTATCTATATTACATTATCTTTGTCAATGTATGAATGGCTTGACCTTTGGGGGACCTTGCTTTACTAATCCTAACGAATATTTCGTGTTTAGGTATTCCAACTAAAGAGTGGAGGCCAAGATCGGAATTTACTCAAAGTGAAACTGTTACACTGCCTGTTTCTGTTTCACAGCCAATCTCCACTCCTATGGAAGAGTTAAAATTGGGAAAAAAGCACCGGGAAAATGTCAATTTTCTAGACAATCTTCGTCTTGAGGAGTCAGAACTGTATGACCACAGTTTTGGCAGTATTGGCTCAATCTCCACTCCTATTGAAGAGTTAAAATTGGAAAACAAGCACCGGGAAAATGTCACTTTGTCAGACCATCGTCGCCTTCAGGAGTCGGAACTGAATGACCTCAGATTCAGATTTGGCAGTATTGGCTGTTTTAGGAGTTCTGAACAAACCATTTGCCTTACAGAAGATTCAGAGGTGGATGAAGTTGCTAGGTGGGTATTTTAGTTCATGTTTTTGATATTATACATTGTTATTAAGCTGTTTGTGTATGTATGACCCACTATTTCCTATGATCAATAAAAATGTTTATATCTTTCAGTTGCATACATGTCCTTTAACATTTATTTGGTAATTGAACTGCAGTCATGAGGATGACCAATCATTTACTCATCAAAGTTATGGCAGTACGCAACGGGTACTTTTTGCTACAGGTATGTATATAGTAGGATTCAATAAGCATATCACTCATTGTTGGGACAGCCGGGGTTACTGTATTAGTTTAACAAACCCATTCATCACTCATTTCTGTGTATTATTACAGATGACGACGATGATACTTCTACTGAGGCTGATTCTTCTCCTCAGGCCGATTCATCTCCTGAGGCTGATTCATCTCCTGAGGCTTTGACTACAGATGACGACTCTTCTAAGGCTTTGACTAAGGAACGTAACTTAAAAAGTTTAAGGCTGAAGCCATATCAGATAGCAAAGTTGAATAGCAAATATATTATTTGTGAAAGTATATGCCAACAGAAGGCACTAGAGAAAGTCAACGATGCACTGTTATCGTCCAATGATGCCAATTTTACTTTCAAATTGCCTTCTAAAAAGGAAGCCTATGCCTTTGATGAGACACTTCAACAAGTGTGCCTGAAAAAAAGAGGGGAATATAATTGTGCGCGTAAAAAAGCAGAAAAAATAAGGGACCTTCTTTTCATAATCAAAAGGTTATTAGAGGGTGGTAAAACAGCAAGGGAGAGAAGCATTTATTATGAAAATCCAGAGCTTGGTCAGCACGTATCACAGCCAAAAACCACAATCAAAATTACTAAAATGATAGCCGATACAATGTTAGATATCACAGCGCTTCTTCAAACAAACAGGGAGTCACTGAATGTCCTTGCCACACCAAAGGGGTCTATTATTGGGCCCATCCACCTATTTGTTGAGAATGATCTAGTTGTGGACTGCAACCTCGGCCTTTCATCAGGTAATTCTATACCAGCTGAAGCACACATGATAACTCGAGTGGAAATGACAATTGAAGAAAAGGTTGGGTTTGTTTTATTGATAGAAAAGGAAACAATTTTCCACCACCTTGCACAGCAGAAATTCCACAAAAAAAATAAATGCATTTTAGTTACTGGGAGAGGCATGCCAGATGTCGCTACAAGAATTCTGCTAAGAAAGCTTCACGACAGCCTTGAAGATGTCCCATTTTTTGCCTTAGTGGATGGAAATCCATGTGGCACATCTATATTTTCTACCTATAAATATGGATCTGTCAACAGAGGACACGATAATCTGCTACTCAATGTGCCAACGCTTATTTACATTGGGCTGTTTTTGAAAGATCTTGGTGAAGAGGACCGTCAGCATATGAAAGAGTTGAACATGAGGGATATTGGACTATTGAATACTTTTTTGTCGCGCAAATATGTCACATTGCCTATATCTGTTAGAGAGAATCTTTCCTATATGATCTGTCACTGGTTGAAGGCTGATATTGAATTACTTATGAGCGGAAATCGCCTTGAAGATTACATAGTGAACAAGATATAAAAGTACAAGGACAAAAACCAATGGGATGATGTTGGAGATTGATGGCATAATGAAGATGGTAATCTGCAACCAGGACGGGAATACTTTGGCTACAATGTAGGCGTTTCAGCAATTTGGATCTCTGAATTTGGATAAGGGATGGGGGTGGAGCTCTAAGGATAAGGGATATGGGCAGGATAAGGGGTTGGCTGTGAGGATGATGATGATGAGAAATTAGCAAGATTGTTGCAAGAAGAGGAAGATGGAAGATGATGAAGCAGAGAGACAAGCGTGGAATTTCAGAGAAAAATGTCTGCATCAAAGATAGGTTATCAGATTGCCAATGACTACCCACTGCCAGCATACTATAACCATATAATAAAGAAATGGATGAGTGGATGACTACATATTTGATAGTGTTTTAGGCTTCTAAGAATACTCAACAATAGGGCTCTGTATAATTCAGATTCTGGACTCAGTTCTTTGGAGCTCATTCATATGAAATCAGGTGCAATATCTTTGGCTCTGTTTTTATGACAGAGGATGATGGCAATTTCTGTTCAACAGCTGAGCCGGCACATTTATCTTTTTTATGTGAATCTGATCAAGAAGACCTAGGTGTTCCAATTTATGCCTAATCAAGGAATGGGTTATAGAATTTGGTGGCTCAATGATCTGCAAAACAATTCGAACAGATGTAGCTTGGTAAATACTCTTTGCACTATTTTATCTGGTATTACATTTTTATGAAAATGAAAGTTAGATGTTGAGCAAGTACACCTGTCTAACAACAACCCTTTATTATAAACAAATAGCTTCAATTGCATGGAATTTTGCAATTCCTTTAGATTAGACATTTAGATGACCTTCCAGGTCTCCAAACTCACCTATGGTAACCACTTTCCATTATTCCAGGTATAAATTACTCCAGCCAACAAAGCAGTATGCTCCATGGTGTGAGCCTGTACTGAAAACAGCAAGGCTGGCTGTTAGCATCATCACCCTTTTAAAAGAACAAAGTCGTTCTTCAAGGCTTTCTTTCACTAATGTTATTAAGGAAGTAGCAGATTTTGAGACTGGGTACCTACGTTCATTTCAGCAGTTTGCAGATTTTCCAGCGCCTTTATCACAGGCTTAGTAGTGAAAATGGAAGAAAAGGTATACAAAGTTGATATTGAAGAAAAAATCTCAAGCAACGAGAGGAGAGAATCTGAACCCAAGTGCAAAAATGGGACCGATATTAAGAAGGAAACTTATGCGTGCAACAACTACAAGGTTAGTAAGCAAGATTTGGGGCGATTATTATGTGACTCATTTTCCAGAGGATTCAAAGGACAGCAAGATTTGGGGTGATTATTATGCGGCTCATTTCCCAGAGGATTCAAAGGACGCTCACCTGGTAGCGTGTCTGTGCTGCTGGTTGGCCTCAAGTGTGTCCAGCCTGATGGTAGCAACAGGAGGCTGTTCAAGGAACGGTAGCGTGATACTTGTTTGGGCATTTGGCTCAGTGGCGTGGATTCATATGATCATATCAATGTTTTGTTGATCAATCTTTTTCTGCGGCGCCATGGATAGTGTGCAAAGTATAGAATCTTTGGCTGCTGGAGATGGTCGGCGTAATCTTTACCACACCCTTGGGCCGGCGCTACTGATTTCAGTGGGGTATATTGATCTTGGGAAGTGGGTGGCGACTGTTGACTCTGGGTCTCGGTTTGGGTATGATTTTGTGCTGCTGGTGGTGCTTTTCAATTTCTCGGCGGTTCTATGTCAGAATCTATCCATTTGTATCGGCATGGTCACTGGGAAGAATCTTGCAGAGGTATCAATTTACAAGTTCTTTCTTGCTGCTGTAGGCCTTCTCAAATGTCGCTATGTTACAGCTGCACTCTCTTAATTTGCCATTTGGATAGGACCAAATAAAGCTGCCTTCATTACATACATTTCTGATAGACCATAAGAAAATAAATCAACATTCTTTTTGGAGGAAAGAATCTCTTAATTATGCCAATTAACAATTAACATTTTTTGTTCTCATGCTTAAGGTGAAGATACTGCTTTCTTTTTTTAATTCTTTTCAGTTATATCAGTCATTACAGGAATAATTAATTTGTTTCTATAATACTTTTACATGAATAAAAAGATTTGCCGCCAGGAGTACAGTAATTCTATATGTGTCGCCCTTGGTATTCAGGCAGGATTGTCCTTGTTTGTTGCAGAACTGACCATGGTATGTCTACTGTCTAGTCATTTTAGAAAATTATGTATTTGTTTGATACATTCATTACTATGTGAGTAGTTACCAACTGCTAAAATTGAAATATTTAATATTTTCGTTCTTTCAGATTTCAGGCATAGCAGTTGGGTTCAACCTTGTATTCGAACACGATGATCTTATGGCAGGCATTATTTTTGCAAGTGTTGCTGTTAATCTGCTGCCATATATTGTCTCCCCTCTGGTAAATTTATATTAATCCTGAACTATTGTGGCATAAAAGGCACAGCCTTCTCTTAAGACTTTATGTTTGGTATCCTAATTCTTCTCATTATAGGACAAGAAGATGGCTGGAACATTAAATGCCGCTTTGTGCTGCTTTGTTTTGTGCTTGGTTTATTAGTCAGTCAACCAAAATTCCAGTTGATATGAACGCAATGTTCCCCAAGTTGAGTGGTGAAAGTGCTTACTCACTGATGGCACTTCTGGGATCTAATATTATAGCACACAATTTTTATGTTCATTCATCAGTTGTTCAGGTAATTTCCAATGTCTTCTGTTCATGCATACTCCGTAGTTAGGATTATTTAGATGGTGCATTCGAAATTACATATGATGCACTTAGTCGTGTTAAACATGCCTTCTATCACAAGATGTTTGTATCTTGCAACTTATGTTGATATCTGTAGCAGTCTATGAGTTATGAATGTGCCTTGCATAGTTTTGGCAATCAAATTATTCTGCAAACAGTACTGAACACAAAGTCAAAACTCTTTATCATCAATAATAATTATTTGTCCCCACTTGTTAATCTTTTCATACCTAAAGCAGCTCATGTATAGCAAATTCTTTTCTTTCATGCAATCTGTGTGCCAGAATTCACATGTATATAATAGGAAACTATCTTTCAACTTGAGTCTAGATTTCATGATCATCTGATCGCTTGTTGGATGTTTGGTTTGAGGAATGGAACGAGTTTGTTGGTCTATCAACACTTCATTCCTTGTAAGCACAAGACTAGTGAGGAAAATAAGGATCATGCTAATCCCACAGAAGCCATGGGGGCTATCAAATGATAGAAAAGACCACTTCTTCCATAGCTAAGATTGATCTTATCTAACAAAAATGTGACATTGGTAGGCTGGTTCTTGGGACATTTTGGACTATGGTCCCTCAATACTTTTAATGTGTTAGCAAATGTCAGTAGTTGCTTCAATATATGCAAACGTTACTAGAATGTTTGGATAGAACTATAGAAGAACCACTTCGTCTACTCAGGTGACTATTTCTGGTTTCTTCTAAGCCATACAGATTGCAAGTATAGGGAAATTTTATAGAAGGCCTCATAGGTCACAGGGGATTTCTTAAAGACAACAAAAGTTTATTTTGTGCTATGTGCAAGAGATACAGATATATTAGAGATAGAGTCCTTGCCCTATATGACTTTTCCTGCCTTATCTAGGCTTTCCATTGTACTACGGAGTGTGTGTATATATATATATATCGTAATAACTTCGTATAGCATA
>SPJY01016799.1:898326-912318 GCA_005191435.1 Raddia distichophylla
GACCGGCTCGGCGACGTGGCGGCACAGGATCGCTTCCGCCATGCCGGGTGGCCGAAGCCACTGGCTTTTGCCACCCCGGATGGCGGAAGCCACCTGGCATGGCGGAAGCCAGTTCCAGGCACGCCGCGTGGCGGAAGCACCGCTTTTGCCGTCCCCGGTGGCGGAAAGCTGATTATTTTTTTAATTTCCGTCGAATGGCGCATATTATTCCAATTTCTATTTACATCCGTATTATTTAACCAATTTCTCCCCTTTCAAGATTCTGTAGAGCTAATGAACCAGGTTTGTGCTTCCAGTTTCTACTTATTGATCAAGTTCTTTATTTCAGTTGATGCTGCTTGTTTGTATTACAACATTAATTCAGCTTTTGCAAAAAAAAATGTCTTTGAATTTTAACCCTACATAAAAATTCCTTTTTGAGTTTCTATAGTTTTTCCCTTCTGCAGATGTTTAAGAGTCATGTGGCACCAGTTATGTTCTTAATGATTCTCCTCTTTTCAAGCCACATCATCTCATTGACATCTATTATTGGTAGCCATGTAATTTCAGTCGTATAACTTCGTATAATGTATGCTATACGAAGTTATTACGTGTGCGTTGCGTATGTCTTATTCAATTCGATCATGTTGCGCAATATCACCTATTTAAACCCAAGCGGTCTCACTACGAACAGCACCACCAACAAGAGTATTCTAAGCACTTCACTTCGCAAATCTCTCAGGATCAAGACAGCCATATGGAGTTCCCATCGCCACCAAGGGAGTCTCTCCACGAATCCGTCCCACAAGGTGTTCAGCCGCCCATGTGTCTATGCGGCAGTCTTTGCGTTTTGAGGCTGTCCCAAGCCATGGGCTATACTTACGGGAGAAGGTATTGGAAGTGCGCAAACTATGCGTACGACCGAACTGCTGAGATGGAGAGGAGGGCAAAGTACCCTGTAAGTTACTTCTTACTTATTTATTCTCTAACGAACATATACACGCACATACTAACCTCAATCTTTCTAGCCTCCATTATGCGAGTTTGTGCAATTTTTGGACGCGGAGCAGACTCCCGAAATGGAGCGGCAGATGCAGCGGGAGGCGGCCAAGCGCAGGGCCAGGGCCGAGGAACGGTGGCAAGACGCCCTCAGGGAAGAAAGAAACAAGCGTGCGAGAGAAGAGTTTCTGGCACAGCGCGAGGCTGACCGACAGCGCCAGTTCAATGAGCGTGAGGCAGACCGTGCCAGAAAGCGCGAGAGGGCTGCTAGAGCCAGGGATGCATGACCTAGCGCGTTTGTGAAGGGAAAATACCTCCGCTGCACCCAGTAGTATGGTTATCGTTTATGACAACTATGTTTTTAAATCTCCTAAGGCATGTAGGTTTAGATATGATGCACTACTACGGTAGATTGTCTTATGCATCACGCGTGCCATTGCTTGTATGTTGTAATCTGAATTTTTATTATTTAATCTCCGGTTCTCTAGATTAACAAGTTAAATGAATCATGCTTCCGCCGTCTGGAATGGCTTAAGCCGTGCCCGCTGGCTTCCGCCATACGACGTGGAGAAAACCGTGCTACCTACATCGAATTCCCGCTCGCTGCTGCGTTGGACTGCGTGCCACTACAGACTGTGCACCATTGAACCGTGTTCCTGATTGCCCCGATTCCGGCTGGCTGCAAATCATTCATGGGCTGGCGTGAGCTGCAAAAAGACGCTGCTGGTATCCGGTTATTCGTTGTTAAAATATTCGTTTATAATTGACATAAAATGTTAAAGTATCAGGTTGATTAACTGTAATACACAGTTTAATTAAATAAGTTTTTTCATTCTCTTTTAATCTAGTTTCTCTAATTCTTTTCCAATATTATATTTTTTCGCTAATAGTTCATGTAAATATAATATTTTTAACTATATTATTGCAGCTATCTATTTATCATTTACATAAAATGATGTATTACAAACTTAAGCAAGTTTAGAACGGAGCGGGAAAAATTTATTAATCGAATCTCATCGATTTCAGTGCCGCAGCGGACGACTGGCCTCGCCCGCGCGCGGGGAGGACCGGCTCGGCGACGTGGCGGCACAGGATCGCTTCCGCCATGCCGGGTGGCCGAAGCCACTGGCTTTTGCCACCCCGGATGGCGGAAGCCACCTGGCATGGCGGAAGCCAGTTCCAGGCACGCCGCGTGGCGGAAGCACCGCTTTTGCCGTCCCCGGTGGCGGAAAGCTGATTATTTTTTTAATTTCCGTCGAATGGCGCATATTATTCCAATTTCTATTTACATCCGTATTATTTAACCAATTTCTCCCCTTTCAAGATTCTGTAGAGCTAATGAACCAGGTTTGTGCTTCCAGTTTCTACTTATTGATCAAGTTCTTTATTTCAGTTGATGCTGCTTGTTTGTATTACAACATTAATTCAGCTTTTGCAAAAAAAAATGTCTTTGAATTTTAACCCTACATAAAAATTCCTTTTTGAGTTTCTATAGTTTTTCCCTTCTGCAGATGTTTAAGAGTCATGTGGCACCAGTTATGTTCTTAATGATTCTCCTCTTTTCAAGCCACATCATCTCATTGACATCTATTATTGGTAGCCATGTAATTTCAGAGAACTTCTTTGGTGTAAGCCTTCCTCTGTCGGCACATCATCTGTTACTCAAGATTTTAGCCATGATTCCTACTTTCTACTATGCAAAGATTGCAGGCTCTGAAGGGATATATCAGTTAATCATTATATGTCCAGTTATCCAGACTATGCTCATTGCTTCGTCTGTTATTCCTGTTTTTCGTGTTTCTTCAGCAAGATCAATAATGGGCAGCTACAGGATATCTTTATATGTTGAAATATTGGCCTTTCTTGCCTTTCTTCTAATGTTGTTTACAAATATCACAGTTCACCTGATAGCACCTGGACATATCCTATTTGGTGATAGCACCTGGACAAACAACTTGAAAGGGAACACTGGAAGCCCTCTGCATACTGTTATAGTCCTCATTTCATGTGCATCTATTGCTTTACACTGTTCCTGGCTGTTACTCCGCTTAAGTCAGAAAGCAATGAAGCTGAAACTCAGGAATTTTCTTTATATTCTCCAAGAGAAGTATTGGACACTAGTCAGCATAGAGAAGACTCAGAAGAGGCACTTGTGGAAAATACTGCACATGAAGAAGCTCAAAAGTCTTCTACGGATCCTCTTCCAAGGGATCCATTTGGAGTTCATCAGCAATCAGCTTTAGAACATACTGAGAGTTCTGATAGCACTGTGGAATCTGATCATTGCACACAGTAGTCAACTGTTTATACTTTATACAGAAACTATACCTAAAGCTTAACCCTTAAGTTTAACGTCTATCAACTGTGAGGTATCGAAATCAGTCATGGTTGACCAGACAGAGGCAACACCAAAGGTTTCAACTGCCACCGTAATAGAGCAGAGGACTACAGAGAACATCAAATTTAAGAGCATGACTGAAAAAGATGTCCAAGTAGAAGCAGATGTTTGCACTGCCAAGGATGATGTGGCTTCACATAATCTGAGGTTTGAGAAATCCTATGGAGGCAAGGCACCTTTTCTCTCTTCGGATGATATGCCATCCCTTTCAATGAGCAGGACTAAAGACACTGATGCTGGCAATAGCACTGGTAACCTGTCAAGACAACCTGGTTTAGGCCGTGCAGCAAGGAGGCAGTTAGCAGCAATTCTTGATGAGTTCTGGGGGCATCTTTTCGATTACCATGGTAAGCTTACGCAAAGAAGCTAATGCTAAAGGGTTCGACTTTTTGCTTGGAGTGGACTTGAGAACAGACAGTTCAGCTGTGAGAACAGATAACCAAAACATTGAAGCTTCCAAGAGCCCATTGATGAGAGAGGTTGTGCAAGGATCAGCTACCTTGCTGAACTCTTGGGAATCGGTGTCCCGTTGTAAGGAAGTCTCTGGTCCAAATTCTTCATTTGGGCTTCAGATAGGTGCTATGGGGTCATCAACCTGGTCTCAACGCATGAATTTACCCAATACAGATATTTTGAGTTCAAGCAACACCGTACTTGAGCAAAATGCAAAATTTTATTCAAATTTGAATTTGCAACCTTACTCTGATAACCAATTATATCAACCTGCTACCATCCATGGATAACCAATTATAACAAACTATCTGAAAGGGACAAATGCAGTCAAAGCCCATACTCCAGCAGCCCACTGGATCCACGGCAACTCCCAAGATCTTCTGAATCTACTCTTCCTACCTATGCTGACTCTGCTATTCATGCTCGTAACAAAAATGTGCTTGGTTCTCTGGGATCTACCACTTTGCCAAGCCCAACAATGAACCGTTTAAATAAAACGGTGGTACAAAGATCCTTTTACGATCCTACTGCTGTTGATGAGAGAGAAAGTGGTGGCTCATCGACCTACTCAAAGAAGTACCACAGTTCACCTGACATATCTGCTATTGTAAATACTATTCTTTTGTCTATCAACAACAACACGTTAATTGGCTACTAGTACAATTTAATCCATCTCTTGTCAAATTTCAGATCTTCTCTGCTGTTCACACACGCCAATCAAAACGGTCATTGTTGAAATATATTACCTGTCTTTCTCGCTTGGATCATCATATATACCATGCATTACTACGATAGTATACTAGTACTGTACTACTCGAGACTATACGCTGATGGCACTTAAAAAGATAACAATCTCACAGCGTCTCGGAGTAGGTCTGTCTGACTACCTATGTTCTTCAACATGTGTCCATACTATTGGTTTGATATCTCCATATCTATAGTATGTGAAACATTACCATTAACCAATATGTGTGCTGATCAAATCACCACAGTTCCTCGTGATGATAGGGATCAGCAGTGGCGTATCCAGGACAAAAATAGAGGTGGGGCTAAGCAGAAAATTCCCACCATCAAAATTATAACAAAGTTGTTCTAAAAATAGGTTCCAAATAGTAATATAATGCAAATTCATGCATAAATAGTCATTAATTAAGTCGAAGTAGTTAAATAGCTCATTCATATAGCAAAACAATTACCGAAGCCCGAAGGAGGACTGGAGGGTGGCCGCTGCCCGCTGGGCACTGGGCTGGAGTGCTGGACGCCGGCCGCCGGCGCCGACGCGCCGCCGCGAGCCGCGAGGAGCCGAGCTGCCGAGGACTCGAGGAGGCCGGAGGCCGGGCCGCCGGAGGACGGGAGGAGGCGCGTCGCTGAGAGCTCGCGAGGAAGCCGAGGAGCGGAGGATGAGGGCCGGTGCCCGGTTGGGTTGGCTAGGCGGCGAGCGCGAGTCGGCGACGGCGAGAGGCGGCGGCTGGCCGACTCCCTGCTAGCGACATGGCGAGGCGGAGGGCCGGAGGCACAGCGCAGCCACGCTCACGCAGGAGGCGGCGGACTCGTTCTCGCTCAGTCGCTCGGTCTCCTCTCATCTCACTCGCTGCTAGGGTTGAGGATTGGGGCTTGCCAGCTTGGGCTGCGAATTGAGGCTTGGGCTGAGGCAAAATGGGCCGGGGTAATGGGCTTCTGCACAAAATTGGAGCTGGGGCGCGCGCCCCAACACGCCCCAACGGTGGATCCGCCACTGGGGATCAGGGACCTGTTTAGAATAATGTCACTTAACGTGTTTCACAATCAAATCGTACCCAATATACAAAGTCATAACATTTATTTAGGAAATCGATAAAGAATGTTATCACAAAGTACATGAACAAAGACGTAACACAATCATCATTATGATTGATCTAGGGCATATCCCTTTCAGGAAGCCCATGACACAAGCGACCTACAAAAAATGTGACAGTCCCCGAAAGTGTTTTTGCGATCGATCTTGCAACCAGCATAATCGGAATCCAAATAGCCGAGAAGCTCAGATCGCGCACCCTTCGGGTACCACAAACCTATACTAGATGTGAATTTTAGATATCTCAAAATTCTTCTCACAGCAGACAAATGAGAATCTTTAGGAGCAGCCTGATAATGTGCACACATGCAAATTGAGAACATAATATCAGGACGAGATGCTGTAAGAAGTGAGCCAATCATGGACCGATAGATCTTTTGATCGACAGGTTTACTTGTTGAAGCGCTTGAGGTCGCGAATGTACTTCTCTTGTGAAACAAAAGTTCCGCTCCCAGTTGCTTTACTTGAAAACCCAGGAAGAATGACAATTCGTCAATCATAGACATCTTAAATTCTTGGGCCATCATGATCCCGAATTTCTCACAGAAAATACCATTAGTACTTTCAAATATAATGTTATCAACATAAATTTGACAAATAAATAAATGACCATCAATGATTTTATTGAAGAGTGTAGTGTCAACACAACCGATTTTGAACCTCTTTTCAATGAGAAAATTTTAAAGGCGCTCATACCATGTTCGAGGAGCTTGTTTGAGACCATAGAGTGCTTTAGATAATTTGTAAACATGATCGGGGTGGTTAGGGTCTTCAAACCCGAGTGGTTGTTCAACAAAAACTAACTCTTCAAAAAAGCCATTTAAAAAAAAGCACTACGAACATCCATTTGCTTAAGAACAATATCATGGGATGTCGAAAATGCAAGTAAAAGACAAATGTCCTCCAAACGAGTGACAGGGGCATAAGTCTCACTGTGGTCCATACCTTCAATTTGAGTGTACCCTTGAGCTACTAGGTGAGCTTTATTTCTTACCACCAAGCTGCTTTCATCTTGTTTGTTTTTGAAGACCCACTTTGTACCTATGACGTAATCTTTGGGTCTTTCCACCAATGTCCAGACTTCATTGTGCACGAAGTTGTTGAGTTCTTCATGCATGGCATTAACCCAGTCCAGATCGTTCAATGCTTCATATACAATTTTTGGTTCAAGAAAAGAAACAAAAGAGTAATGTGCACAAAAAGCTGCATGTCTTGAACGAATTTGTACTCTCTTATTTATATTGCCGATGATTTAATCAACTGAGTGGTCCTTGGCGATGTAGCGATGACTGCTAATATGCTGAGGAGGCTGAGGAAGAATGTCAGCATCATCATTTCTTGCTTCTTGAAGGCTAGCTTGAGGCACCCCAGAAGAAGTAGATGGTTGATCTTTTATAACTTGATCATTATTTTCTTATGGGGCCTCATCTTCTTTGTCCTTTGGTGCATCAGTCGGACGTACATCACCAACCTCCATGTTCTCCATAGCTTTGCTCAGGGGATCGTCACCTACATCACTCAAATTCTCATGCTCACCTTGTGAGCCATTAGCTTCATCGAATTTAATATCATAAGATTCTTCAACTAAGCCAGTTACATTATTAAAAACATGATAAGCTTTAGACTTAGAAGAATAACCAAGAAGGATACCAATGTCACATCTCTTCTGAAATTTACCTAGATGTGTCCTTTTCTTGTAGATGTAAACTTTACAACCAAAGACCCTTAAATAAGACACATTAGGTCGTCTCCCCACCAAAAGCTCGTAGGATGTCTTCTTGAGTAGACGGTGGAGGTAGAGACAATTAATGGCGTGACATGCTATATTTATTGCTTCAGCCCAAGAACTATCAGGAGTGGCATATTCATTTAACATCGTCCTTACCATCTCGATGAGTGTCCTATTCTTTCTTTCTACCACGCCATTTTGTTGTGGGGTGTATGTGGCAGAAAACTCATGTTTTATACCTAACTCATCACAATACTCCTCAATGTTGGTACTAACAAACTCCGTTCCATTGTCACTCCGAATTTTCTTGATGGGAGTTTCAAATTCGTTTTAGGCCCGTTTTGCAAAGTTTTTAAAAACACGCCCTACAGGTAAGAAACACACCCAAGTAAACCGAGAGAAATCATCTATAACTACTAGGCAAAAAGAGTTTCCCCCGATGCTTGCGTATGAAGTTAAGCCAAACACATCCATATGCAACAGCTCAGGAGGACGGGTAGTGGACATGACATTTTTTGTCGGATGTGAGTTTACCACTTGCTTGCCAGCTTGACAAGCACTACAAAGTTTATCCTTTTCAAACTTCACATCTTTTATGCCCAACATCAAATCATTTTTAAAAAGCTTTTTGAGATTTGACATACCAACATGTCCAAGACGGTGATGCCAAAGCCAACCAAGTGAGACTTTAGCTACGAGACACGTCAAGATGCATAAAGTATTACAGATAAAATCAACAAGGTAGAGATTTTGAAAGCGGAACCCCTTAAAACAAGTTTTTCGCTTTTATCAAAAATGGAAATCCCGTCATTAATGAAGAGACAATGGAACCCCAAATCATAAATTTGGGCTACAGAGAGAAGATTTAAACTGAGGGATTCAACAAGTAATACATTATCAACTGAAAGATTATTTGAAATAACAATTTTACCTTTACCCAATACCTTGCTTTTTCGATTGTCCCCAAAAGTGATTTTGTTGGTCTCATCATCCTCCAAGGTAGTGAACATACGTGAGCTGCCGGTCATATGCTGAGTGCATCCACTATCTAGTATCCAATGTCGACCGCCACTCTTGTAGTTCACCTACAATAACAAATCATTTGTTGCACTTAGGTACCCAAACTAGATCGGGTCCCTTAGGGTCGATATCAACAATCTTTGGGATAAAAGGATTTTGCAATAAAGACTTAGGCACCCAAATAGCATTCAACTTATTATCAAGGTTAGGTGGCCCAACATACTTGACATTCATATTGCCACGGAAATCCTTGAAAAGCATATATGAGCATCTACCAAACTACCTCTTTTTACATTAACATGCGGGGCTTTAGCAAGGTAACGCATATTAGAAGCATGATCATGAGCATGACAATAATATCAATGAGTACCCTTCTTGACAAAATGAGACTTGGATCGTATCCAATCATTACCCTTAGACGGAACCTTTGGGACGTAGCCCAATCCTCTCTTGTCTAAGGCAATCCTTTGCTCCCCAAGCACTTTGTCAAGAGTGGCACTACCAAGAAAGCATCTCTCTAGCCCTCTATCAAATTTGACTACCTTAGCCTTCAACTCACCATTTTCAATCATCACCTCCTTATCACATGAAGCATACTTGCAAGTATCGTCATTGCAATTGCTAGAAGATGCAGGGCTAGAGGATGTACTAACAACAGTATTAGACTTGCTAACAAGCAAAGCATATTCATCATTCAACTTCTCATATCTAGCAACAAGGTCTTCATGCTTGACACAATAAATATCATGAGTAGAAATTAAATCATTATTACTAGAGACAAGAGAATCATACTTGTCTTCCAACTCACGGTGATCACCCTCTAGCATTTCAAGTTTAGAAGAAAGTTCATCACGATGATCACTTTTATGAGAAAGTAACTTTCTAAGAGACTTAGCCTTTGATGATTCTTGCTTTAATGCAACATTAAGCTCACCAACCATTTCATCAAGAGCATCATAAGAGGGAGAAGAGTCTTCAACCTTTTCATTATCTTATTTGGCCATGAAGTAGAAGAAGCTTGGAAGAGGTGGTGGTTGTTCTTCCGAAAGGATCAATATGAGCCTAGAGAGGGGGTGAATAGGCTAATTTAACAATTTCCTACAGCTGACCCGAGACCCCTTACCGGATATCCGCTGGCTCACAATACAAACTCCACCGGATATCCGCTAGGGGTGCAGCGAAAAAAATTAGATCTAGAACGAACAGAGATAGATCAGCTAGAAACAAGTATAGATCTGAAAACTATAAGTCCAGAGCAAGCTACCAGCAGTGGTAGACCAAGCAAACCAAGATGACGAAAAATAAGTGCTAGAAATTCAAACCGATATGTAGATGGCGACGCGGAGATTTGTTATAAGTGATGCTCAAACATGACAAATGGATATAGTTCATAAAGAGTCTTTATTATCCACACTTACAAACATTTTCCTCAAATCTTTCCTCAAGTCTTTCCTTTTGTCAATCAATTAGGGGGGCAATTGATAGACCTCATAATTCTCCCCCTTTCGTCATTAATTCCAAAAAGGTTCATAAAGAGTCTTTATTATCCATTTGAGGATTGAACTCAATAATCTTTTCTCACCCTTGATGGCACAATCGAGAAAAAGATTAGGATGAACAAAAAAACTTGTAGTTGTAGGAGCAAGTAATAAAATAATGATATTAGGCTCCCCCTATATCTAGGCAATACATGATACCAATTGTACAAAACAAATGGCACTAGAGATGAAAAACCTTTATATAGGTGAAAGATGAATCTAATGATACCAATTAAATAAAGTCATGATGCACATGATATAAGTGATGCTCAAACATGACAAATGGATATAGTTCCACATAGAAAATTAATTTCTAAGAATCAAGATCATAAAGATAAGATACAACATGAAGGAATTGCTTATATGATCGCTAGACATATAAAAGACCATGAATCAAGATGTTATAAGTGAAGTACATCTTCATGGTCAATAGTTTCATGAATACCTCAAATGCATCCGTATTACCAAGTACAT
Source organism: Raddia distichophylla (assembly GCA_005191435.1). Taxonomy (NCBI): domain Eukaryota; kingdom Viridiplantae; phylum Streptophyta; class Magnoliopsida; order Poales; family Poaceae; genus Raddia; species Raddia distichophylla. The sequence goes on from SPJY01016799.1 coordinate 908,751, forward strand.
CTTTATGAAGTACATCTTACCAAGTGCATACCTCTCTTGAATGTGTCATCCGTATTACCTTTTAATTCTTTACGCCAAATGCAAGTTAGATGACACTTAAAAGCAATTTAGGATTAGAGGATACCACTTGAAAGACATGAATCAATTGTACCAATTGGATAGCATGTATGGCTTGTTAGATGCCAATAAAACAAACACTACTAGATGCCAATTTAAATGATTTTATAGAGAGAGCATAAATGGCATCACTTGCAAGAAGTAAGCATTTGAAGCACATTCAAATAAACTCTTGAACTTACAATGGATCCAAAAGCATCACTTAAAAATTATTGTAAGATAATCATTGAAATCATTGAAAGATAATCAATGGATCCGAGAGCAATTATGAAGAGCATATGAATATAGAGGAGCTTTAAATATTAATCTATCATTCAAGGGCTCCCCCTAAAGCTATGCAATCCATATATTGATAATTCATATAACAACATGGAAGTGCAATGACATTAAGAGAATGGTTTTGATCAACTCGTATGGCCTCACCGTCGGCATTGATCTTCTTCCAATTCCCTATACATGCATAGACAAAGAAGCGGTCTCCGGGAACAAATATTTCTCAACTTGACCCAAGTCAGTGTGTGAGCGTCGAGTTGCACAAAGATGCTTTTCAACAATTATTATGGTGGTTTCCTATTATAAAGATAAGTTCAATAAGATCACAAGAGGATTCACCTAAAGTTTAGGATTAAATCAAGAAACCAATTTACAAGTAAGAGCTTCGGATACCAAATAAATACCAATTGAGAGAAAGAGTTAAATATCATCCGAATAGGCTCTTAAACTTTATAATGGAAGTTTTCACCTCAAGGGGTTAAAATGCAATAAGAACTAGAGAGAAAACACTTAAAAAATCAAATAATTAGTCATGATAGCATTTCCAAGAAACCATTTCATATGAGCACATTCAATCAAATGAGATTTTAATAAATAAGTTCCAAAATAATGTGAGATAAATCATGAAGCTATACCATTATATACCAACTCATTTTCATCTTGAAAGGCTCACAAAATTGCAACAAACTCGAAGATGTGCAATAAATCCAAAGTTACAACAAGCTGAAAATTTCAGACTTTGACGTTTCAACGAAGGGTTCAAAACAGGGCCAAAATAATATTTAAACATGGTTCAAATAATCTGAGAAAATTTGTCATTGTACACCAACTATAGAGTATCAAAATTCATTATTATGTCTTGCTCAGATTACGAACCTATATGGAGATACAACAATCACAAATCGGCCCAAAATCAGTCCAAAACTGAAGATTTCAGCAAGCTACACATTTCGATTGTGGGTCAAATATTAATCAAATGAAGTCTAATGGGCATTTGGTACAAAGAGGCACATAATATTTTCTCCACACCATCAAAATGCAACCAAATTAATTACCAATGGAGATTTGCACATTTATGGCTTTATATATGTTAGAGAGATGTTTATAAGACAATTAGCACATTTAAATCCATTTAAGTGAAAAGATCAAACTTTATCCAAAGATATGCCAAATCGGATCAAATAAGAAATTTCAAAGGAAAGAATACCAATTTGAAATATCAAATAAAAAACCAATGCTCTTACATATAGAGCTAAATTATTTCATAATATGAGCTCCCCCTTATACAAAGGGTTCTCTAAATATCACTCCTCAAATTATCTCCCTAAGAGCCTTAATCTTGATTACTCTTGCATGAAAGCTTCTTTTAAGTCCTATCTTCTTCTCCAAGGATTTTGAGATAAGCATAGAGAGAAGATATCAATTATAGCAAGAGAGAAATAAGGAGAGACAAGGCCTTAGGTTTGTTAAAAGAATTAGATTCGAGTGACCACATGTCAATATAAAGATCAAGACATAAGATACCTTAAAGATACCAATTGTACAAAACAAATGGCACTAGAGATGAGAGATGAGGTAGCTAGAAAGATATCACCATGAAAGAAAATACCATAAGAAGAATTTAGACCAAATGGGATAATAGTGGTAATTAAAAAAAGATAAAAGTGATATCTAGAGAAGTTGTTCATGACTCCAAATATTTTAATTAAATTCAAGAAGAAATCTTACTTGGAGCATTCCCAACTAGGAGAGGTCAAACACAAGCATTGAAAATAGATTTTGCCAGAATAAGCATTTTAACTTGAAAGATAAATCCATTTTCATAAATTTCAAAATTTTCCATAAAACATGAGAATGGCACTTTAGATTCCAAATGATCTATATGAGTTTCTAATAACATTTTAAACCAATTTATATCAAAGAATTTGGCTCACATGGCAAAACTCAATTAAGTGCTAGCTATTGACATTTTGGGTGAGTTTCAAAAACTCATAGCTTGAGATATGTTGGTCATTTGAAAATCCTTTGAATAAGAAAAATATTTGAAGTGACCAACTATAGATTTTTGGTATTGAAACTTTTCTCAAATTCGGTTTAGAATTAATTCTATAGAAAATACCGAAAATTGACAAAAACAAGATTCTAGTAACTAGAATTTTGGTTAAAAACTTGTTTTTGATAAATATGGGTTTTTACTTTGGATAAAACCATTTGAAAACATTTTATAATTATTTTGAAACATTTTTCAAACAAATTTTGAATGTTTTCAAGAAATACTCATTTTGGCTAAAATGGCTTATTTTAAAATTTATCACTAGCACTTAAAGATATGGCACACTTATGAATGTGATACACATGGATATGAATTAGCACTAACTCTAAATATGCCACAACACTCATCAAGCTCATAAATCAACATTGGAGATTTGAACAAGAGCAAGATGAGTGACTATAATATATTTTCATGCAATGCAATGCAATGCAATTGCCTACACAAGGCAAGATGCATGAATATAAATTTATATCGAAGTGGCATTGGTTCATGATGGTGACTTGAATATCCTTTTGCTTGGCCTTAAATAATTTGGTGAAGGAATCTGTCGGGGATAAAATCACGGCCCATTGCCATGGCCCACTCCCTGACGGCTCAATCGAACAGCCTACCAGGGCCCAGTTCCCTGGAAGGTTCTATCAGGCCCATATGCATCCTGCCGAACAGCTTCCCGTAATGGCCTAGGATTCGTGTTTGAGTCCTACTCGAACAAGAGTTCTGCACGGCTACGTGAAGACCCGGACGTTGGTTTCCCGGATTGGATTAGGAGTCGTGATCCCCAAGAATTGGAGTTTACCTTATCTACCTCGGGATATATTTGGCATGTATGAGTTCGTTACGGACTCGTAGTCAGCCCGGCCCGATTATCCCTTGGTAGGTCGGTTCATCAGCACTATATAAACAGAGCCCCTACGGCATGTAGAGGGCACGACGTACAGACGTACACATGGAGAGACTTCGCATTGTCGCACATTACCACCTGTACACACATAATCTCGCCGAGACTTGTTTGTCTCGTCGAGCCACCTCTTGTAATTATCTTTGATATATAAGAAAGGCTGGACGTAGGGCTATTATCTCTCCCGAGAGGCCTGAACCAGGATAAAAACCCCTGTCTCCTTGTTC
>SPJY01016799.1:915539-940799 GCA_005191435.1 Raddia distichophylla
GAAGGTTCTATCTGGCCCATATGCATCCTGCCGAACAGCTTCCTGGCTGGCACGGTGCGTAATGGCCTAGGATTCGTGTTTGAGTCCTACTCGAACAAGAGTTCTGCACGGCTACGTGAAGACCCGGACCGTGGTTTCCCGGATTGGATTAGGAGTCGTGATCCCCAAGAATTGGAGTTTACCTTATCTACCTCGGGATATATTTGGCATGTATGAGTTCGTTACGGACTCGTAGTCAGCCCGGCCCGATTATCCCTTGGTAGGTCGGTTCATCAGCACTATATAAACAGAGCCCCTACGGCGTGTAGAGGGCACGACGTACAGACGTACACATGGAGAGACTTCGCATTGTCGCACATTACCACCTGTACACACATAATCTCGCCGAGACTTGTTTGTCTCGTCGAGCCACCTCTTGTAATTATCTTTGATATATAAGAAAGGCTGGACGTAGGGCTATTATCTCTCCCGAGAGGCCTGAACCAGGATAAAAACCCCTGTCTCCCTGTTCGCTGTGGTTTGTATTGTTCGGCGTGTCTCCTATCTCACTCTTAAAGAACCTTAGTTGACTTGGGTCGATATCCCAATCGTTGACAGAATCCACCTCTTTCATGCATATGCCAAGCCTCCAATGCCTCTCCAAGTCCTATTAAGCACTTGAAGCAAGTTTTGGTACCCAAATCTTGTTGGGTCCGGTAGAGTTAGTCACAATGCATTTTAATGCCCTAGTAGAAGACTTTTCATTTGAATAAGCATGAGAACAATAAGCCTTACTACTATTATATTTTGGCATTGGGCATTTAGCAAAAGAAGAGTTAACAATTGGTTTAGTTAGGACAACCTTTTTGGCAAAAAAATTGCAATTATTATCTCTCCTAAGCATATAATGATCATTGACAAGGGAAGGCTTAGGAGTGTTATCCTTGGGACAATCCTTACCAATATGTCCCTTTTCCTGACAATTGTAGCATGTTTGCTTGGAGCGTCTTTTCTTCTTGACATGCTCATTGTCGGCTTGCCTCTTGAATGATGTAGTCTTGGTCTCCACTATGTTAGGACACTTAGAGGCCAAGTGCCCTAACTTGTTGCATCCAAAGCACTTGATAGTCTTCACCTTTTCAACTTGGTGCTTTGAATTGCTCTTGAGTTTGCTCTCCTCATTCTTGATTGACTTGGAGAGTCTTGTCTCATAAGTTCTCTTCTTAGGGATGAAGCCAAGCCCTTTCTTGTTCTTGCCGGGTCTTTGATTGCCCAAGATGGCATTTAGGTTGGCTCTTCCCTTGTAGCACTTCTCTAAGTCATTCTTCAATTTATGCACTAGAGCCTTGAGCTCTTTGTTTTTCTCTACAAAATTGTTAGTACAACAAGCACTAGAGGAAATTGAAGAATTTGAATTTGAGCAACAAGGTCTATCAACTTTAGCATTACAAGACATGATTGAAATGGGAGCATTTGCATTAGAGCAAGTAGGCATGTCAAGCAATTCATTGCAAAGAGTGGAATTTATAATTCTAGATGACATGCAAGGGATTAAATCTAGGCATGACATATCATCAAGAATATCACTAGTTAATCCTACATCTACCTTGCTAGTAGAGATGTCCTTGAGAAGGAGATTCTCATGGTCTATCTTTAAAGCATCATATGAATTTTGGAGCAAATTAAGCTTTACAATCAAGTCATATGATTTTCTCATCTCCTTCTCAAGATAATCATGGTAATACTTAAGCTTATGAATCAACTCATCATGAGAGGGATCATTGTTTGTTACCTCAACATTACCTTGTGCCGTGAAGCAATGAGGTGAAGTGGAAGCCGAAGGAGAGTCATCATCGTCGGAACTCGATGTGGAACAATCATCATTTGAAGTCCATTCTTGTGAATTGTCCACTTGGTCAATCTTGGACTTCTCATGATTTCTTTGAATAAGCATCCACACATCATGAGCCTTCTTGAGGTGGCATACCTTCTCTCGCTCATCTTTGCTCAATACACTAAGTAGAGCATCCAAGGCTTGAGCATTCTTGTGTTCATTTTCTTCATCAATCATGCTATAACCTCTTTCAACAATGTGCCAAATAGAAGGATGGAGAGCCATAAAGTACATCTTCATTTTGAATTTCCATGGTCCATAAAGAGTTCCATCAAAATAAGGTGCCCAACCGGAAGAAATTTGGATATAGGAGCTTGAACATGGAGCACTCAAGTTAATATTATCAAAAGAAATATTAGCACCAATTTCACCCATCCCGACAATAGACATCCAAATCCTCAAAGCGGTTAAGCCTAATTTGTGAGGTTAGCCTCTGATACCAATTGAAAAGATCAATATGAGCCTAGAGGGGGGTGAATAGGCTAATTTAACAATTTCCTACAGCAGACCCGAGACCCCTTACCGGATATCCGCTGGCTCACAGTACAAACTCCACGGGATATCCGCTAGGGGTGCAGCGGAAAAAATTAGATCTAGAGCGAACAGAGATAGATCAGCTAGAAACAAGTATAGATCTGAAAACTACAAGTCTAGAGCAAGCTACCAGCAGTGGTAGACCAAGCAAACCAAGATGACGAAAAATAAGTGCTAGAAATTCAAACCGATATGAAGATGGAGACGCAGAGATTTGTTTCCCGAAGTTCGGATCCTTGAGGGGATCCTACTCTCCGTTGAGGAAAACTCGGTCGCACTTGAGCCCGAGTCACCAAGACTCTACCTCGTGGCGGGACACAAAGCCCACACCGCTTCACTCCTTGATTTCTTCCCTTGCGGAGGCGAAATCGGACCTTCACAAACTTCACACGGCGCACCACACAAAGCTCGGTGGCTTGTGGATGACTCCTAGCCGTCTAGGAGTCCTCAACCTCCAAGAGTAATACATGAACACAAAGAACAAACTCGGAGAAGACCTCAAGTACTCAAAGATTCAAACTTGCAACATAGCACTCACACCACCTCCCAATCCTACCCAACTCTTCTCACAAGAGGATCACTAAGATCTAAGGGTGGAGTGGTGTTTTGGGGGGCTCAAGAGCACAGCAGGTTTTCCCCTCCAACGGCTCTGTTCAAGTGGGGGAAGAGAGGATGCTTTAAATAGGTCACCTGCAAAAACTAGCCGTTACTTGTGTATAGACCACACCGGATATCTGGGCGGCCTTAGTGTACTGTTCACCGGATATCCGGTAAATAGCCTCGGGTAGGAATAGCACAGTCGATAAAAACGACAATAACTTTTGACTCCGAACTCCGTTTTAGATGATCTTGGACTTTTCGAAAAGCTAAGAACGAGAGCTACATAATTAACTAGGTCTCACCCCCAACTCCCAAAGGATTAATCTAGATTTCACTAAGAAGATAAGGGAGACCTACGACTCTCACTTTTCGACACCACCAACTCCTCTCGGTCTCTTCACAAGGATTGATCAAATGAGCACTTGAGACATATCCAAGCCATTCTCCATGGCATCCCCCTTAATAGTACGGCAATCCTTAGACTCAAACAAAAGCAAGATAATACAAGTCTAGGAAAAGCACTTGCCGTCTTCTTTTCTTGATGCCGTCACAATCTTGAGCATTGTGCACGATGATCTTTTTTCAAAAGATTGATGACGCCTTCGCCTTGTCCAACTTGACTTGATTCACCTCATGAAACTCTCGTACCATCGACTTTCACTTGATCATCCTCTGACGACCTCCACGCCAAATCGATCTTGACTTGGTCCTCAACTCTTAGTGACACTGTTGTCTTGTTGACCTTGGCCTAGCTGTCAATCTCTTGACATACCTTGGTCATCACAAACACACATGGGACCTAATTCCTTCCAAATACTCATGAAATACATTAGTCCCGAAAGCTCAATAGATATGAATAAGTTTGTATTTAAGAGCAATTAAACATGCCAAGTATTTCATATAAAGAGACATACTATGAAAAGAAACACTTGACAAGAAAGGTTCTCTACTAAGTACATCAACGAATATATAATTAATCTATATGCACTAGAGAGGTGACTGCCGATATGATGAAACAAATATACCATGGCAAGAATCACAATCTTCACTAGAAGTAAAGCACATATTAAACTCAAATGGATATATATGCACAAATAGATATGAAGTAAACCAATGTGCATATATATAGGCAATGTGTTCCATAGAGCTCACTATGCACTTACACACGAGGAACGCAATAATAAATGTATAGAAGGATACTGAGATTGCATATATACCTCATCTTTGCTTACCATCCCATATGCATATATGAGACTAAGAGAAATAAACAATCTAATGTGTTAGTCTAAAATGTAAAACATAAGCATATCTTTCTAGGATGGAGAGCTTGTCCACTTGCTATATACTACAGGAAACCGAGGTATTTACGTCGGCCAATTTTTTTTACGTCAGCTAAGACGAAGCCGTCGTAAACACAGGTGGTATTTACGTCGGTCGGTCCGAGCCGACGGAAAAAATACTATTTACGTCGGCCAGGCCGACGTAAACAAAGCTGGTTAGGCCGACGGGCAAAAAGGTGACGTGGCACCATTATTTACGTCGGCTTAGCTGACGTAAATACAAATATTTACGTCGGCCCAGATCCGGCCGACGTAAATAAAGTTTTATTTACGTCGGTTTTCCCCGGCCGACGTAATAACCCCTTTTAACCCTAACCCGACTGGCCACTTCCTCCTCATTTACCTTCCAGGGAGTTGGGCCTGGTAGGCTGTTCGATTGGGCCGTCAGGGAGTGGGCCATGGCAATGGGTCGTGATTTTATCCCTGGCAGTGACTTTTTGTGACCGGAGAAATGCACCAATTATCGGAGCCCAATATCAGTCCCGGTTGGTAACACCAACCGGGCCTTTTGTGACTGGAGAAATGCGCGCTAATTATCGGAGCGCAGTATCAGTCCCGGTTGGCACCAACAGGGATTGATACTCCCCTACTGCCATCTGTCGTGCAAGGCAACCTATCGGTACCGGTAGGTGGCACCAACCGGGCCTGAAAAGTGGTCTGCGGCCTCGCTGCCGTTGAACTGGGACTGAAGTTAATTTCAGTACCAGTTTGTAGTTAACCTGGACTGATGTGCCGGGATAGAAGGTCCGTTCCCTAGTAGTGGAAATCCCACGGCGGAGCCGTAGTGAGCCAAAGCTGGCAGCGAACATGTAAATGGGTCCCAGTAGCAGAGGTACACCGTACATGGCAGTATATACATGGGGCAAGGTGGGGCGCTTCCAAAAGCCAATCCTGATAAAAGAAGACGAGATTGTAATTATCGGCAAGTATGCTGCAGATAATAAAAGATAGAAATATAAATCTTACCTTATAATCGGTCAGGACCCTATCTTGTAACCCTGACTCTCTCACTATATAAAGGGGGTAGGGGACTGTTGACACGAAAAGTTGGATCTTCGAGAACACACGTGCGGAAGTGTCAAGTCTAGGCTTGCGTTGCAACCAGGAACCAAACGTGCCAGTCAATTTGACCTATAAATTGACAAGGGGAAAATTATTAGTTTCATGGCCCTAATCGGCTTTAGGAAATAGCCAGATCAGGTTTCGGGAATCGGCTTTAAGGAACCCGATTATAATTCTATCGGCTCAACATCCGATAGAGCGTTAAACATTAATAAACATTTAAATATAAACTTCTTTCATCTCTTTTTGTTTTTTATAGATGAAATTAGCCATAATCTTTAAATCAATTTTATCAGATTAAACCGTGGAATAGATTAAATTGATTGGTCAAGCCAAGACAGTATTAAGATCTAAATCTAGGCATAAACTTACAAATCGACTAAAAGTTAATATAGCCAGTTCGGGTAAATGCAATGTTAATCGGCAAATAATCCATAAACGCAAAATCCTAAAACAGGTGTACGTAAGATCGATCAAACGAGGCAGTTGCATAAATCAGATTCAGCAAAAGCATATAGGATAATTTACAATCAGCATTGCAACGTAAATACATATTACATATCGATTGAACGAGGCAGTGTAACATGCGAGAACATGTTAAAGATCGGTAAAAACCGAGACAGTCTAACATGCTTTGTATACATGAGATCAAAAAGATACAACCATGCATACGGGTTACAAGAAGAGAATCGATTATTCCATCGAGATAGCTCTACCTGCGAGTTGAAGCCTTTCGACAAAGTCAATCGGATTCGAAAAGAGTAGTTGTGTTTTGTGTATGTCATATATCCCGTCCACACGGGACATAGGACCCTATTTATACTGTTACAAAGCCAAAACCGACACAACCTAATTTACCGCGCTGTGGAAAACATCTTCCGATCGTAGCTTCGTAACCCTTCCGGAGTCTTGTAACTATCGGAATTATTTCGTATACACTTCTTCCTTCTGACAATGAAGCCCATCTTCTGATACGGCCCAATAATTCCGATGACTTTAGCTGGTGTATAATATCCAATTTTCCTGCCAAATTTGGGTGTCAACAGGGACCCCGGTTCATCATATATATGAGAATACTCATAATCACATAACACAGGACTAGCGTATTAACTCCACCATGGGACCTGAACCTGTCTAGCCCTTTGTCTCATGATACCATCGAGTCTTCAGATCCAGCGCAATACCTCATTCAAATCATTGCCGACGGTAACCCTCGGTTTAGCATACGTCGACAAGAACAAAGGTAGAAACAATCAAAACTTCCCTAGTTTCATCTAGTTCAGAAAGCACACTAGCATGACTCCCAATAAGCAAATCAAAATCTGCAGCCACACTTATATGCAAAGCTTCAAGGCCAATCAATTCTTCAGTCAGCTTATCGCACTCCTTCCAGCCATCAGAGTCGACTGGAGGATGGCAATAGCACATCTAAGATTTCAAATTAGCAATTTTAGAGTTTAGACAAGCTACTTTCTCCTCAAGTCCCTTACACCTAGACCTACTCTTAGCAAGTTTATCATCCAACTTTAGGAAGGCCTCAGTGAGCTGGTCGTAGCTGGGACTTACCTCATCATCGGAGTCATTGTACAACTTAGAGTCATCATTCTCATCTATCATGAAGCACATGCCGGTGTAGTCGATGTAGTCGTTCTCCGGTTGCCCATCATCTCCATCGTTCGATAGATCGTCATCCTTGTCAAAGAGGTTGGCCTCATCCAGAGAGGGCAAGATCTTCTTGACTAGACGACGTCCCTTAACCAGCTTGGGATTCTTTTTCTTCACATCCTTACCACCGTTTAAGTTGTCTTATTGACGAAGTTGTTCCGGGACGGCGCAGTGTAGTCGTTCTTGTTTCCTCCTCCAAGCTTGGGGCAGTTGCGCTTGATGTGGTTGAGGCCACCACACCCAAAGCATCTCAAGATGTCACATCTGTGCTCGGTCACCCGCCTGTAAGCATGAAAGAATTTTCTTACTAACAGCGCGAGCTGCTCCTTTGGAATCTTGTCCATCTGATAATTGGACAGCTCACAGAGAGCAGAAAAAGAGAAACCCACACCAGCGAAAGAAGAAACAGAAGGGTCAATGATCAAGGCTGCGGACGAGCCAACTCCCTAGCAGCTAGAGCAAACTTACATGTGTGAGGTGTGCACTCGTGTGTGATGCTAGTTATGCCACTCGAAGTTGATGCAATGCAAGCAGGTGCAATTATGACAGGAGACTTAGATATGCTAGATGATGCACCAATTGCAGAAATCTCAGAAGTAGCAGGAGCGACATTTGAACTAGCAGAGGCAGTTATCATTGCACACTCAGAAGTAAAACTTGCACTAGCAGGAGCAACAGCAGGCATATGTGCAACAGTAGCAACAGGAAAGCTAGCAATGAAAGCAGCAGATGCAACAGGCAAAGTAGTCACGGTACTAGCATCAGGCACAGAAGTAACAGTAGCACTAGCACAAGAAGCAGCAGGCAAACTGGCAGTATCACTAGCAGCAACCACAGTATCAAAAGCAGGCATAGTAGTAGAGTCACTAGCACAGGCATCAACAGTAACAGCAGGCAAAGGGCTAGCAACTACAACAGTGTCACAGGAAATGCTCTCAACCAAACGTGCAACAGGCAAAGTAGGAAGTGTGGTGCTCCTAGCATCTAGTTCTTTGTGCTAAGCACAGCCAATTCATCTCTAAGTTCTTGTATGGTGGCTAAGAGTCCTTCCTCAGACTCGTTCATCGCCCTATTCTCTACTTCCATTGCTTTGCTAGAGCTAGTGAGGAGCAAGTGTTCAGTTTCTAATGCAGCATGTTTCTTAGCTAGCTCAGCAAGGCGTTCCTCTAGCAAATTAGCCCTAAGCTTTTCCTTTTCAAAATAGTCCTTAACCTTAATTCCTTTTCTTTTTCAGTAGAACTATCAGGATTAGTTTCCCAGCCAGAGGAGGACGAAGTATCTTTTCTAGTTACCGTCTTGGAGGACTTCGAGGCAGGGGCGGAGCCAGGATTGAAGTATGGGGGGGGCCCAAGTTGAACTAGGAAATGACATATCGAATATAATTGTGTATAGACTTAAACATGATGTAGCTAATAAAAAAAAATTACATCTCTATTAGCTTAAATTTAGCCCTACGGCTTCCTTGAAGCTCATATGCATCAATAATTTCATCTGAGGTGATCTTTGATGCTATTTCCTTCTCAATATAGAGTATCATGCAAGACCGAAGAAAGTCATCTCCCATCCTACTTCGAAGACGATTCTTGACTAGTTTCATAGCTGAAAATGCCCGTTCAGTAGTCGCCGTTGACACCGGAAGAGTTATCACTAGTCGCAACAATCTGTCAACCATCGGATACATGGATGCTTTGCCTGTTTTGACTAATCCATTAGTCAAATCAGCAAGAGATGGCAAGAATTGTAGTTGTAGATCTGAATGATTGCATGCATCCAGTTGAAAATGTGGTAGTTGACACTCGAGTTGAGCTCTTTCTTGACTAGTAAAATCTTCGGGATAGAACTTATCCACCAAAGTGCATACCTTTGAGATGTCAAAAGTGTCACGTCTTGGATCCAAAGACGCACAAAGGGTCAAGAGCTGTACAGCTGGGCCTAATTATACAATTAGCTAGCTAATTAGTCATATATTTAATTGAGATATATATAGGGGTAATTGCAGGTTCACAATTTCGTTGGGGGGGGTTTCGCCCCTGCTCGTCCCCCCCTCTCTCCGCCTCTGCTTCGAGGAAGGCTTGGCCATAAGACACAGGCCAGACGAGGCAAAAGCTGAAGTAGTGTAAGACCTAGGACACCTAGGTATAGGATTTTGGCAATTAGGTGCCACGTCAACTAAGGACATTACTTTTGCTTAGCACATTCTCTTCATGTCTTTTGGTTGCGTGCGTGTCCCTAGCATAGCATGGCATGTGAGACTTAGTCTCTGGCAAGTTGGTCCCATTGAGCACTCGAGTTGTCGTCTCTCCAGAGGAGTCTAGGTCCATCTAGAATGTTCGAGAGCATCTGAGAGAGTGCCAGGTGTCCGTGGGGTAGCTTGCTTCAAGTCGAAGCCATTACGTGGGCCCGGAAGCATTCGAGGCCGTGTTGTCGTGTCACGGGTAGTTTCGTAGCCACCAAGTTGAATCAAAAGCCTTAGGCGCAAAAACTCCCGCCCAAAGACACTTGAGCTTATCCGAATTTGATTCATTCCTATCCGGAAGCTTCCGTGGGACCCGCCAAGTCCAAAGACGACAAAAGTGACCAACTAACTTATCCCAAGCCACTCAAGACCATGTGAGAGAGAGAGTGGGTGAGAGAGGATGAGAAGGAGGTGAGATGGCTGCCAGGAAGCAGTCATCGGACGCGTCCGATCACCTGGGGACATGGCACAAGCTCAGAAATTTGGCCAAGTGTTGGAGCGCCCGAATTGCAAAGTCACTGTCGGACGCGTCCGATGAGTTATCGGACGGGTCCGATGAGGCAGTCACAAGGGTACCCGTTCTGGCGTCCGAAGAAAGTCATTCATCGGACGCGTCCGACGAGAGGTGGTGCGCGTTATTTTTCCTAAGTCCCTCATGCGTTCGATTTGCAGGGTCACTGTCGTACGCGTCCGATCACTCGGTGCGAACAAGTGTCGAACACAGCACGCGCAGCCAGCCAGCACGCGCCCACAATTCATCGGACGTGTCCGATGAGTCATCGGACGTGTCCGATGAGTCATCGGACGTGTACGATGAAAGGCGGCTGCGCGTGCTGGCAAGATCTGATCCACCCGTTTGAACTCGAGTTGGTCCCGATGCTTGACACGTGTCCCTAGCGGGCTGGGCATTATATAAGGACTTAGTGGGAGGCTTCACAAGCTGAGAGTGCTCATTATTTTTGCCCCCCCCCCCCACCTCTTGTGTTCATGTGTGAGCTTCTCCCCATGGTGTCTCCTCCTCCCATAGCCTCCACACCTAGGGTTAGGATTTGAGAGTGAGAGGAGAGGAGAGGGAAGAGAGGGAAGGTAAGCAAGGTCACCTCTCTTGTTCCCCCATGGTTTGGCTTGGTTTTTCCGCGCCATTTGGCATGGGCTTTGAGGTCTCCCGGTGGATTTCTTGCGTGTGCTCTTTGGGTCTCACTTGCCGGTGTTGAGTCCTTCCTTGCCATCCCCGAGCTTCAACGTTCAAGCCTCCGTTCGTGCAAGTCTTCACCAATAACCGTACAAGTCTTCACTAACGAAACCCTCGCCATGGGCTGGGTCACTCGGTGCGGCAACCGGGTGCTTCCACTTCGCCGGAGACGAAGTTCGAGGGAAGCTGTGGTCGACGTCAACTCCAAGCGCGTGGAGGACGCCTAGTTGCCGACGTCAACACCAAGGTTCAAGTCTCCGCCGATCCGTGTCCAAGCCAAAAACTCTGTCAAGAACCTTGTACAAATACCTTCTCCGCGAAGGTCGGAGACTACCAAGGTGCCGGGGTGTTGGGATAGCCTTCGACGTGTGAAGGAGCCTGGCCTCGGTGTGAGGGTCCGAAGCAATCCTAGGGCTTAGTCCCTGAAAGCTTTCCGAGTGGATTGCCCACACGGGACGAGAGAGTCCCAGTCTCTCTTCGGGGAGATTCGGCATCGTGGAGTAGGTGCGTGCACAGAACCACATAAAAAATTGGTGAGCCTTCCTTTTAGCTATTCTCGCGTTTACTTTCCGCATCTTTGTTTCGGCTATCATTGCTTAGTCTAGGTAGTTCGTCTTGTTTCCGCTCAATCGTTAGACTTAGCTTGATAGCTTGTCTTATTTAGAGTTGATCACTTAGTCAATTTGCTTTCACTAGAGTAGTTTGAAAATTGACTAAAGCCAAAGAAAACCATAAAAATTCGGGCTTAAAATTGACTAGGTGTCCTCTTTGACGGCGTGCTCTCCGCTCAACCACTGCGGAACACACCCCTATCAGATTTTCTATCCTGCTAGCCGATCAGCTCGAGCTCGGTTCGATTTGAGCGTCGGGCACGACGAGGAGCGACTCACAGGGTTTACCCAGGTTCGGACCCCCTCGCGGGTAACAGTCCTACTCCTACCGAGCCTTAGCTCTTTTCGTGTTGTGGTTGTGTGGAATGCGATTACAGAATGTTTTTTGGAACCCCCTCCCCGTTCTCTCACCTCCCCTTTTATACAAGCCTTGAACTGGCGAAGAGAGCCGAGGGGGTAGACAGTACCGTACTCTCAGTACACTGATAAGACACTAGGGACAGGACAGGAGAGACGAAAACGTGCTGCCACTACGCCGTATGGCGCCGTCCACGCGTGCCTCGCAAGTGGCCTCTGACCCGTGTGAATACGCCAGTGAGCCTGCGGACGGGGCCCAGCTTGCTCCTTCTGATACGGGCGGCGAGCTTGATGATGGCAAACTCTCTCTCTGCGGCTAGCTCGATGATGGAAAACTCTCTCTCTCTACCGGTCAATTCCGCTGCGCCACAGTGACAGTTGATCAGACCTGCAGAGGTCACTGTGGCGGTAATCATCTCTTCATCTGCCTATCCGCGTGTAATGTTGCATTGAATGCGCCCGTTCTTCGTAGCAGGGGGAGCCTTCGCCCAGAAGACTCCTTTCGGAACGCTCCCTGCCAAGGGGCTCGTCCACACGCTGGGGCCTGGTCGCCCGCCTGACGTGTGGGCCCCTCGCCCGGCGCTTGAGGGGCTCGCCCACACGCTGGGGCCTGGTCGCCCGCCTGACGTGTGGGGCCCTCGCCCGGTCTTGTCCAAGACTCTTCATACCCTGGTATTCATTATACCGACAAAGACCTCCTAACATCTTTGCCCTACAAAGCTTATCCATCTCAGCAAATGGTATCTTCTCCTACTACTATTACTGTCGGTACATAAGGTACCGGGGTGTCATCTCCACCTCCCCCAGAAAGGGGTAGAAGACGGCGTCATCCAGAAGGATCGTGAAGTCAGAAGATAAAGCATGAACCAACTATTATACCGACAGATTCTGTCACGGTTGCCGCCTCGAACGAACAAAGTGCTTCGAAGGATAAGATTTATTAAGGCAGGCTCCTGTCGCAATTGATTTGCCTTATCTATATTTAACACTTCCTCATCAAGATCAATGTATATGAATTTTATTTCTTCAAGTGGAGGATATTTCCTCCTCCAGAGGACATCTTCATAGGCCACTTCATTTAAGTCGGTGCCAGAATCGGGAGTACCCAAACCATAGTTCATATCCGCCACTGTGATGCTCTGAATAAGTCCATCGACTGAGTGATAGTAATTAGCTTCTGTCTCATCTTCGGCGACTAGCAGAGTAGCAAAGAATTCACAGATCCTCTCTTTGCTCCAAGTCAATCTTTTGTTAGAGATCAGTTCTCCCAATCCTGGAGTAGAGCTGAAGATAGTGTGAATCTCAGGCCCTGCCACTGCTGTGATCTCAGTCCAATCAACACAATGGGGGTCCCTCAGACCACCCTTGGGTGCAGAGAAACACATGTACAATTGTTTCTGAAACTTGGTGTAGAACCTGAAGTCTTTAGTATCCTCCCGCCGCTGAGGGAACCATCTTGCATAACTGACGGACCTCTTCTTTCTCAAAGTTTTCATGGATAACTTTAGGACGAAATCATCCACGGGGTCGTCCTCAGCGACCACAGTCTCAGTAACATCCTTCTCTGTCAGGTCCTCAGCATATGTGTCATCGTCAACGTCCTCGGCGGTCGCAAAAGAAGACCCTGCAACCCGTTTCCAATTGAGTCCTTGATCATGCTGCTGCTGTGTATCCTCTCTAGTAGCTTTTCTTATCTGAGGAGGAGCGGCACTGCTAGCCGTCTCATCAAAGTAATCAGGATCGCCCTGGCTGCCACTGTCACCATGACCACTGAAAGTCCTGCCAAGAGCCCTGCCAAGCTTCTTCAACGAACGAGACATCTCAAATTCACTGACCAAATGCTCACTGACGAAACAATCCCACTGACAATAGCCCACGGACGAATCAAATCCACTCCCAAGAGCCCACGGACCAAATGCCAACCACACCACGAGTCAACCCTGGACAGAAGCGCGGGAAAAACCTATTCAAAACCTAGAACTCCGTAAACAAAGAAATTTGCGGGAATATGAGGCGGGAAGCCGTTACCGAGCCCTAGAAGAGAAGAGGAAGCTGCCGTGCACGAGAGAATTGTCCCCAAGGCCCTTCCCGGTAAGGGAAGAGAGGGGAACTCGATGGAGATGAGGCGCACGAATCGGGCCATCCACCTTCAATCCCCGCGGTGGGAATCGAAGAGGACGACGAGGGGAAGCCGCCGGTGGTGGTGGATGTCGCCGGAGTTCGCCGGAGGGCCTTCCCTGGTGAGGAGAAGGAGCAGGGGCGACGCCGGTTAGGAGAGAGGAGGAAAAACGAATGAGGAGAGAGGGAGGCGGAGAGGTAAGTTATACAGAGATATGAGCGGTTGGGCCCTGCCGCACGGCGTCCGACGGTACGGGTGCAGCGCGGAGGAGACCTCGTCGGACGCGGTCTGGGAAATCAAGACGGCGTCCGACAGAAGGATTGCGGCGCGAATTGAACTTGGTCGGACGGCGTCCGCTGGTGACCGGACGGCGTCCGACAGTACGAATTCAGCACGCACAAAACCCTGTCGGACAGCGTCCGAGAGTTTCTGGACGGCGTCCGATGAAGGCAAAATTCGCAGCTACTTGCTCATCTGACCAGTGGGCCCCACCAATGCAAGAATTTTTTATAAAAATAGTGTTTTGAAGTGATATTCTCCATCTTTGCTCAAAATTCAAAGGAAGATTCAAATGTAAGCAATTTGAAGTAATTTTAAAAATTTTAATTTTGAAGGGATAAGATTCTAAATTGACAAATGAAACCAAATCGCTAGGAATAAGTTTTATGTTTGGTAGCTGCTCTGCCGCTTCTAAAGGATGGTTTCGTGGCGGCTGTACCGCTTCTAATTATATTTTGAATTGTAAGCGGAAGTACCGCTTTGAAAGACTAATTCCTTGCGGTACAACCGCTTTGGATGTGAATTGGCGGGTAAACGAAATTTTTCGGCGGTCTCGCCACACAGCATATGTCCATGGGCTTATTATATTTTTTGAGAGTGGCTGTTTTTGTAGGGCACAAGAGTAGAAGACGTATATGAAGTCCTAAAAAGATCCCCAAAACCACTCGTCTCCAAATTCCGTCTCTGTAGGGACGGCGGCGGCGGATCCACGACCGTGATGCGCACATCGGCGAAGGCGGCGGCGATCGGCGTAGGCGGCGGCAGATCCACAACTGGGCAGCGTGCGGCGGGGGCGGCATGGCGGCGGAGGCGGCGACTTGGTGACCCGGCATCGCAGGGCGGCGGTGGCTCCACGACTGGGTAGCACGCAGAGGCAGACTCGGAAGCTCGGCGACCCTACGACATATGACGGCGGTGGCGCGGTGACTCCATACTGCTGCGACACGATAATCCTTGCACCCGGTGAGTAGGTACTCGGAGCAGCTGCCCTACTATTCCTTGTTCTTTCTTGGCTAGTCTTTTCTCCCGTGGGACTCGCGAGCTAGCTTTTCGATTTCAGGTGTCCTTGCTTTTGCATCGCTACAAACAGGGAGTTGTGCTTGGGCTTGGTGGTTGCTGTGTGTGTGTGTGTGTGTGCAAGACTGCAAGTGCTGGTGTACTTGGAACGATCACGTCATCGATCGATCCATTCAGGTAGCTGAACAACCGGACAGTCACTGGAGCCGAAGAAGATGGACACTTCTTTTTTTTCCACTGTTAGGAGCACCTGAAAACTCTGAATTGTGAAAGGACAAGCAGCAATTTACTTTCTTCTTTAGTGCTAAAAATCACAGGTGATTACTCTGTCAGGTAAGAATACTTTTGTTATTGTCTTCTTTAATGCCTTCAATGAATCAAGTTGCAGTGTTATGTGGTCATAAGAAATTTACTTTCTTTGCTTGGCTAATTAATAATGGAGTACTGCTAGTGTAGTTTTCTATTGTCAACACCTCTGGTGACTGTACTATTGATTCGTTATTAACACTTGTTAGATCTATTTGTAGCGTCCGCTAAGCTACCAATCCTCGATCTTTGTGGGAGAAACTTAGTTTTTTTGTGAATTAGTTTTACCAATTGAAGAATTAAATTTCCTCTTGGTGCTATAGAAAAAGATCATGAATTTTTCTCTTCTAAAGCTAATACCTTGTGCTCTACCATTCAATCGAGTTTTTTTTTTTCTCAACTAAAGCATTTCAGTTTGAGTTGTGATTAGGATGCTTAGTTCTTTGTAATGGTGGTTAAATTTTCTTTACATATCAAACTCAGTACTATACGTTTTTCTTTACCATGCATGTGCTTCTCAAGAACCGTTGTTCCTTGCAATCATATCAGCTACACGTGATTTTGTTGTGGCCAAACAAATTGAGGTATGAGAATAAATTAGGACCCTCATTTATTTATGTTATGATTACATTCCCACGAACAATTATATGTTGAGCCGCTGTATGTCTGATTGTATATATTGGAGTGCTGTCTATTTTACTTATACGCTTTCTTTTTATCTAGATTATTCATTTTGTATTGGAGGATGGCTTTGCATAAGCAATGGATGGATGACCCTAGGTAGATAACAGTTTGTTAACTCAATGTAACACCATTTTATTATAATAGCTTATTATGTTTAATATAATTAAAGGTAAAATTGTAGGCACTCAAAGAAATATTTGGTGGGTGTAAAAAGCTTTCTAGAATTTGCATTTACAAATTCAGCAAAAGGAAATTAAATTCGATGCCCTTGCAAGAAGTGTGTGAATAGCAATTGGTATGAAACAACAATTGTTCATGAGCACTTGATATGTGAAGGATTCTTGGAAGGTTACAAAACATAGATTTTTCATGGAGAGAACCCGTCGTCCCATGAACAATATAAAACAACTGAATTACAACCTGAACCATACATAGAAATGGAGCAAGAGCAAGAGCAAGAGCAAGATGATGAGATAGAAGAAATGTTTCACGATATAGGATATGGATACCAAGATGCTAGTGATGGTGGTTCTGACTTAAGAGATTCCCAATGAAGATGTTGAAGATTTCTATAACTTAGCTAAAGATGCGAACCAACCACTATATGATGAATCCAAATTCACAAAGCTACAATTCATAGTTAGACTACTCCACACCAAGTTTTTTGGTGAGTAAACTACACTGTTGCCCCTTAAAGTTGGTCGAAAATCTCACTTAGCTCCTTAAACTTTATTTTGTCCGCTGCGGCCCCTTAAAATATGTGGCTAACAACTTGTATCCCAATGAAGATGTTGAAGATTTCTATAACTTAGCTAAAGATGCGAGCCAGCCACTATATGATGGATCCAAATTCACAAAGCTACAATTCATAGTTAGACTACTCCACACCAAGTTTTTTGGTGGATGGACAAATAATAATTTTGATACTCTTCTACATTTACTTAATGACGCATTTCCAAATTGTACTTTACCAAAGAACTTCCATGAAGCAAAGAAGATCGTGAGGTGTCTTGGATTAGGTTACGAGAACATTGATGCATGCCAATATGACTGTGTGCTTTTTAGGAAAGAAAATTCTAATAGAGATTCTTGTCCAAAGTGTAATACATCTAGATGGAAGACTATAAAGAAGAGCCCTGACGGAAAGAGAGTTCATAAGGTTCCGCATAAAGTTCTTAGATACTTTCCAATAAAAAAAAGATTTCAAAAATTATATATGTCTCCACAATCAGCAACTGATATGAGGTATCATAGTGAAGGTCGTTCAAGGGATGGGCTAATGTGTCATCCAACAGATTCAAAAGGTTGGCAAGATTTTGATACTAAATATCCAGAGTTCAGTTCAGAATGTCGCAATATAAGAGTTGCACTTGCTACTGATGGTATAAACCCTTTTAGAAATTTGAGTTCAACATATAGTATATGGCCTGTTGTCCTGATTCCTTACAACCTACCGCCATGAATGTGCATGAAGCAACCAAATTTTATCCTTTCGTTACTTATTCCTGGTCGTAAATGTGTTGGAAAGGACATGGATGTTTACTTTCAGCCTTTGATTGATGATTTGTTAGTTGGTTGGCATGAAGGTTTTAGAACATATGATGCAGCAAGAAAAGAATGGTTCCAACTGCGGATTGCCTTGATATCAACAATATCTGACTACCCAGGTCTTGGATATGTGTCTGGACAAGTTACTTTTAGAGAGGCGGGATGTGTTTGCTGCCACTCGAAGACATGTTCTATGTATCTAACAAAAGGTAGAAAATTTTGCTTTATGGGGAATCGCCGATTTCTGCATGCAGACCATGATTTTGGAAGTGATGCCAAGTCTTTTGATGGCACTCTAGAGTTTAGAGGACCACCCATCCGACTTTCTGGAGATAATGTCCTAGAACAAACAAAATATATCATAAATAATTTTGGTAAGGATCCAAATGGGAAAAACCACCACGGAAACGTAAGCGTAAGGAAGGTGAACCAAAAGTTGTTTGGAATAAGAAGCCTATTTGGCTACAACTACCATATTGGAAAGATCTTTTATTGCCACACAATCTTGATATAATGCATATCGAGGGGAACGTGTGTGACAATTTAACTAATACAGTGGGGAACATTGATAAGAAATCCAAAGACAATTTGAACTCTCGTTTAGATTTGCAAGAACTGGGATTTAAGAAGGAACTTCATCCTGAACCAGTTGGTGACCAATTTTATTTGCCTGCTGCATGTTATTCAATGAAATTTGAAGAGAAGAAATTATTGTTTGAAATGTTGAAAGGAGTTAAATTTCCTGATGGATATGCAGCTAATATTCGTAGTTGTGTAAATGTAGAATAGAAGAAATTAGTGAACCTAAAAACTCATGATAAGCATGTCCTTTTACAACACTTGCTCCCTGTGGGTGTTAGTAAGATTTTACCAGATCATGTTAGTTCTGCATTAATTCGTGTTAGCAACTTCTTCAAGAAAATGTGGTCTCCTGTGATTCGAGTGAGTGATATGGAAGATCTAGAACAAGAAATTGCAGAGACATTGTGCCTTCTTGAGAAGATCTTTCCGCCATCTTTTTTTGATGTCATGATACACCTGATGGTCCATCTCCCATATGAGGCACGGATTGCTGGGCCTGTTCAATTCTGTAACATGTATCCTGTAGAAAGGTATATTATTGTTGTTAGAAAATTCAAGCCACTGATATTTTCCTACTATAATATAACTAATGGTTTAATTAAAACATTATATAGATTTTGGTCTAGGTTGAAGGAATATGTTCGAACAAGAAGCCATCCAGAAGGATCAATTGCTGAAAATTATGTTTTTGATGAGAGTATGACATTCTGTTCTCGCTACTTGCATGGTTGACACAAGATTTAATCGACAACATAGAAATGATGATGAAGATGACAATGACTTACCAAAAGGCTCCTATTTGAACAATGTTGGTCGTGGATTGGTTGGAAAGTGCACGGTCACAATTGACCACCAAACCTGGCTTCAAGCTCATAGATATGTCTTAGTTAATTATGAGCTTATTGATCCATATATAGTGTATGTTATTGAACACATCTCAATAACTTTTAAATTAGAAACTAAGACACCTATATAGTATTTTCTTACTAAGGTTATTTATGCAGACAACATTTGGAATATCTTTCTTCAATTGGTCATCACAGGAAGAATGATAGAGAACGTATAGATCACACAATATTTCATGAGTGGTTTAGGCTACATGTAAGTTAGAAAATGATTTATCAATTAGACTTTTTGTAAATAACTTGGTATTATAAGCATATGAATAACTAATCTCCTAATTCTAATAGGTGAATGAATTATTAGCACGACATGAAGATGTTCCAGAGGAGATTTGTATATTGGCTAGTGAGCCTTTTTTTGTTGCAACAAAGTACAATAGCTATTCATTGAATGGGTATAATTTTCACACAAAAGACTATGATGATGGTAGACCCATTCAAAATAGTGGAGTGGCCATTGTGGCAAAAACCACTAGTTTCTCTAGTACGAAGGATCAAAATCCTTTGACAGGAGATGTAACATATTATGGTGTCATTACAGAGATACTTGAGTTAGATTATCATAGGAAGGGAAAGATTGTTTTGTTTAAATGTGATTGGGTTGATATTCATGAAAAGGATAGGTGGGTAAAAACTGATAAACTTGGAATCACCAGAGTGAACTTTAGGCATCTATGTGACATCGGGCAGAAGCTATATGACCAACCATAGATTTTAGCATCACAAGCAACCCAAGTCTATTATGTACAAGATCCTGTTGACAAAGATTGGCATGCTGTCATTCAGTCCAGGCCTAGAGACATATATGATATGCCTACGGCAGAAGAATATGAAAATGCAGTCAAAATTGATAGTAGCCACAACATACCTACCCTGAATGTTGATGTGGACAGAGAATTAAGTGTTTTTGATAGTCCAATTAATTGTGAAAGAGAAGATATTGATGGTGTGATTGTTGCTCAGTCAAATAATAATTTAGGGAAGTAAGATACTACACTCAGTTTTGTCTTTTTATCAATCACAAGCAACCCAAGTCTATTGTGTAGTCTTTCAAGTAATAGATTGAGTTCTAACCAATTGAATATGTATTGTATAGGAAAAAGGATGGCAGGAGAAAAAAGAAGAAATGATGGTCCTTTTGAAAATGAGTATGAGGAGGAAAGACGATAAGAATTGCTAGGAACAACGAGGCATTGATGTCAGCTGGGCTTCAACCACCTAGAAACATTATGGGCACCCTATCAACTGGAACAAAAAAGGTTAATCCTGCAATAATATTATTTAATTTCAGCGGGAGGTTCTTTATTAATTGCACATGTGACTCAACGTAGGTTATAACACATGCTATGGCTGATAAGAATAGACTCATGTCCAATTCTCGTCAAGTGCCTCCTCAATTACGAACAAGAAAGCGCACATTTACTAATATTGATGATGATTTTGAAGAGCCTCCTCACCAGCGAAAGTGTACTCGAATCAATACAGAAGTGGAAGAGATAAATGAAGATCTCGACTATGATGGTTGTGAAGAAGATTTAGAAATCCTTGGGACTGAAGATGAGACATTGGCTGCAGGTAAAGTGAAATCAGTTTGATATAATGTAGCACATGTTAGCCAACAACTAACTTAAAGACTTTCCAGCTAATATTCAACCCTTGTATAGTTCTAGTATATGCACATTTCTTTAGTTAGTTCTAGTAGTCAACTTTGTTTTGTAGTAGTAATGTTAACCATCAGTGAACCTAAACTTCATGTTGAATGCAATGATAAGAATCAGCAGCAAACCTAACATCACATTGCTTGTAGAGAAAACAAAGAAAAGAAAAGGACGGGGACACATAGTGAAACATGACATTTGGATGAGAAGGAAGAATGAACCTAAACTTCATGTTGAATGCAATGATAAGAATCAGCCCATCGGAAAGCAAGCTGCACCATTGTCTAATTTCATATCAACATTTGTGAAGTCAGGAATACCTCTTTCTTCTAAAAACTGGTTTGAAGTTGATGAAAATAAGAAGTTTGATCTTTGGGATGTAGTGAAGGTCAGTTTTCTAGACAACCATATTATAGTAACAATATTGTTTTTGCTTCCCTCCAAAACATGTCTATTTAACTTGTCATTTTATGGTTGTAGCTATTTTTTTGATATGAGTGACAAGCTTCAAGATTGGGTAATGAAACAAGCTGCGATGCGATGGAGAAATTTCAAGTGTGAGATAAAGAAAGTGTACTACACTCCAAAAGAAGACTTGACTAATGAACAACTTTTCAAATTGGAGATTGATAAGCGAGTTCCCAAATCTGATTGGATCTGGCTTGTAAAATATTGGAGAACGCCTGAAAGCGAGGTACTACCTTTATAGCAATAACATACATTATGTGTTCCTTGTTCATAATTGTAATTGTTGTATTAAGTTCATAATTGTAATTGTTGTATTAAGTTCATAATTGTAATTGTTGTATTAAGTTCATAATTGTAATTGTTGACAGGAGATGTAACATATTATGGTGCCATTACAGAGATACTTGAGTTAGATTATCATAGGAAGGGAAAGATTGTTTTGTTTAAATGTGATTGGGTTGATGTTCATGAAAAGGATAGGTGGGTAAAAACTGATAAATTTGGAATCACCAGAGTGAACTTTAGGCATCTATGTGACACCGGGCAGAAGCTATATGATCAACCATACATTTTAGCACCACAAGCAACCCAAGTCTATTATGTACAAGATCCTGTTGATAAAGATTGGCATGCTGTCATTCAGTCTAGGCCTAGAGACTTATATGATATGTCTACGGCAGAAGAATATGAAAATGCAGTCAAAATTGATAGTAGCCACAACATACCTACCCTGAATGTTGATGTGGACAGAGAATTAAGTGTTTTTGATGGTCCAATTAATTGTGAAAGAGAAGATATTGATGGCCTGATTGTTGCTCAGTCAAATAATAATTTAGGGAAGTAAGATACTACACTCAGTTTTGTCTTTTTGTCAATCACAAGCAACCCAAGTCTATTGTGTAGTCTTTCAAGTAATAGATTGAGTTCTAACCAATTGAATATGTATTCTATAGGAAAAAGGATGGCAGGAGAAAAAAAGAAGAAATGATGGTCCTTTTGAAAATGAGTATGAGGAGGAAAGACGAGTAAGAATTGCTAGGAACAACGAGGCATTGATGCCAGCTGGGTTTCAACCACCTAGAAACATTATGGGCACCCTATCAACTGGAACAAAAAAGGTTAATCCTGCAATAATATTATTTAATTTCAGTGGGAGGTTCTTTATTAACTGCACATGTGACTCAATATAGGTTATAACACATGCTATGGCTGATAAGCATAGACTCGTGTCCAATTCTCGTCAATAGCATCCTCAATTACGAACACGAAAGCACACATTTACTAATATTGATGATGATTTTGAAGAGTCTCCTCACCAGCGAAAGTGTACTCGAATCAATACAGAAGTGGAAGAGATAAATGAAGATCCTAACTATGATGGTTGTGAAGAAGATTTAGAAATCCTTGGGACCGAAGATGAGACATTGGCTGCAGGTAAAGTGAAATCAGTTTGATATAATGTAGCACATGTTAGCCAACAACTAATTTAAAGACTTTCTAGCTAATATTCAACCCTTGTATAGTTCTAGTATATGCACATTTCTTTAGTTAGTCCTAGTAGTCAACTTTGTTTTGTAGTAGTAATGTTAACCAGCAGTGAACCTAAACTTCATGTTGAATGCAATGATAAGAATCAGCAGTAAACCTAACATTACATTGCTTGTAGAGAAAACAAAGAAAAGAAAAGGACGGGGACACACAGTGAAACATGACATTTGAATGAGAAGGAAGAATGAACCTAAACTTCATGTTGAATGCAATGATAAGAATCAGCCCATCGGAAAGCAAGCTGCACCATTGTCCAATTTCATATCAACATTTGTGAAGTCAGGAATACCTCTTTCTTCTAAAAACTAGTTTGAAGTTGATGAAAATAAGAAGTTTGATCTTTGGGATGTAGTGAAGGTCAGTTTTCTAGACAACCATATTATAGTAACAATATTGTTTTTGCTTCCCTCCAAAAGATGTCTATTTAACTTTTCATTTTATGGTTGTAGTTATTTTTTGATGTGAGTGACAAGCTTCAAGATTGGGTAATGAAACAAGCTGCGATGCGATGGAGAAATTTCAAGTGTGAGGGATATGGATACCAAGATGCTAGTGATGGTGGTTCTGACTTGGAGATTCCCAATGAAGATGTTGAAGATTTCTATAACTTAGCTAAAGATGCGAGCCAACCACTATATGATGGATCCAAATTCACAAAGCTACAATTCATAGTTAGACTACTCCACACCAAGTTTTTTGGTGGATGGACAAATAATAGTTTTGATACTCTTCTACATTTACTTAATGACGCATTTCCAAATTGTACTTTACCAAAGAACTTCCATGAAGCAAAGAAGATCGTGAGGCGTCTTGGATTAGGTTACGAGAACATTGATGCATGCAAATATGACTGTGTGCTTTTTAGGAAAGAAAATGCTAATAGAGATTCTTGTCCAAAGTGTAATACATCTAGATGGAAGACTATAAAGAAGAGCCCTGACGGAAAGAGAGTTCATAAGGTTCCACATAAAGTTCTTAGATACTTCCCAATAAAAAAAAGATTTCAAAGATTATATATGTCTCCACAATCATCAACTGATATGAGGTATCATAGTGAAGGTCGTTCAAGGGATGGGCTAATGCGTCATCCAACAGATTCAAAAGGTATCATAGTGAAGGTACTTTCTACATTTTTAGAAAAAAATACATGATGCTTGTGCAAGCAAACCAGAGCTAGCTACCAAAACCATTCAACAAGGAGATCTTTTTAGCAATTTATTTGGGAAAGAAAAACGAGCATGTGTTCGTGCTATTGGTCCTGGGCCAACACCTCAATCCCTGAAGATGGACGGAGTGCGTAAGTGTGCCTCCACAAAGCTCCAGCTAGCTTCTCTTGCACAGATGAGAGCTGAACATGACAATGCTGTTTTGAGAGAGAGAGTTGACTGTCAAGAAGTGCAATTGTCCCAAGTGTTAAAGGAGATGGCAGAACTAAAAAAATCATTTCATTTAGCACAATCTACAGAAAATGGTGAAGCAAACAACAATAACAACTATGCATCAAATTCTCCTATACAGGTTTTTGCCCAAGTACTATTGTCTATCTAGCTAATATTATTTCAATTGATAATGAATTATTCTTCATGTGTGAACTGTTCTAGGATATGAGATGCCAAAGTCGTGAGAGTGGTGCTAGGTCTTTTGCTAATGAAATCAATACTCCAGTAAATGAGGTATATTCTAGCTTTCTTGGTGACATGCAAAATAATGAATGATATGTTAATTCTGATAGATAGTTTGCTTTATATATGGATAATTCGAAGGAAGGTTGTTGCACAGCATGATATACTATGTGCTAACCATGTGGTATTAATCACTTGCATCTTGTCTATTTAGCTAATATTATTTCAATTGATAATGAATCATTTTTCATATGTGAACTATGATAGGATATGCGATCCCGAAGTAATGAGAGTGCTAATAGGTCTGTTGCTAATGAAATATGTACTACCATTAATGAGGTATATACCGGTTTTCTTACTGACATGAAAAATATTGAATGTTATGCCATATCTGATAGTTAAGTTGCTTTATATGTAGATAATTCGGAAGAAGACCATTGCTAGACAGGATATACCATGTGCTGGACAGGTAACTTGCATATTCTATTTTCAAATGTCCATACTTGAAATTATATGTGGCTAACAACTTGTAATTTAAAATAACCTTTTTAGGATGAAAAGAATGTTATTTTGTTCTCAGTTATAGGGAGATGTATTCCAGTAGCTAAGGCTATAGTCAAAAGAACATCAAGAACTGCTGTTGTTGGAGGTACTGCTCTTGGACGTGAATATTGTGAGGTTCTAGTGAACTATGTGCTAAGAAAAGGTGCTCCATTGCCTCGACCATATGACAATATCACAACAATGGCTGATGCCAAAGGATGTCTCATTGCTTGGCCATATGAAAGGGTAATGCATTATATTATGTTTTATTTTCTTTAAATCCAGTATTGAAAGCAAGAACAAACTATGCAGTTGGAAGATGATAGTGGTGTTGCTGGTGGAGATTCAACACGTGCTGAAAGAAGTTAGTGCCTTGGTATTTCATTTATCCTTTATTTGAATATGATCCTTTTGTATTCCTCAACATTTGTGACTAAAATACTAGCTGAATGTACAATTTTGTTTACATATTAATATGTAAACATACTAATATTACTACTGCCAGTTTTGTTTT
>SPJY01016799.1:948035-964803 GCA_005191435.1 Raddia distichophylla
AAATTTTTTGAATAAGACGAGCCGGTCAAACTTAGTGTCAAAAAAGTCAAACGACCTATAATTTGAAACGGAGGGAGTAGTATAAATATATATTATATATATCTATTAAAAGTACAAAGCCGGGTTTAGGTTCCCCCTCGCGGCCACGTGGCAGGTTTTTGCCCCGCTTTGGCCACGTCACCCGAAATACTTCAGCCGTCCGATCTCCATCTAGCGGGCTCAGCGAGGCGGTGGCTCCCGTAGCCTTCGTTTGGCCACGTTGCTCTCCCTCCCCCACCTTCTTGCTTGCCTGCCAGGCCTTGCCTCTGCCGTTCCCACCACGCCGTCGGCTGCTTCGCCCCAGGGTGTCAGCCTCGCCGGTGCTGCCGCTCCTGCGCCCGCGCCTGCGCGCTCCACGTCCTCCGGCTTGCGCCCGCGCGCTCCGCCTCCTTCTCCAGCCCGCGCCTACCCCCACTGCCGTCCGCCTTCTTCCGGCGCCTCCTTCAGGCCGCCGCCGTCCACCTCCTCCAGCACACTCCCCCGCCGTCGTTGAGAGCCATCCCCCTGCCTCCGCGCTGCCTATCCCGGTGGATCCAGCGGCGGCGGCCTCTCCGGTGGCCAGATCTGGCGTGGGCAGCACCTTCCTCGCCGGGATTAGCATTTGTTAGTTTAAATACAGTTAAGTATTGTTTTATTTGTTACAAAACGATTTAGGACAACCAAACACATGCCTTCCTAGGTTTATTACCTGCGGACGTCGTCCTCGCCGAGTCAGCACGACGGCGCCCTTGACATATAGGCGGCGGCGCTCCCTCATCCCTTCACCAACGCAGTGGCGCCCAGATCCAACGGCGCGGCCTTCTCTGTCCACACACGCGAAGCAGCGGCACTTCCGTCCTTCGGCATCATCCCCTCGCCGACGCGCGCAGCCCCCAAGGCGGTGGCAACTCCTATGGCGGCAACGTTCCTCCCTTTGACATGGCAAGCCGACGACCTCGGTATCATCCCATCGCCCCGGTCTCCAGTAGCACTGCTGCGGCCTACGGCGTCCCCTTGCTCCAGAACCGGCAGTGGCGCCCAGCGACTAGCACGACGACGACCTCTCCACAGCAAGCAACCGTCTCGAATGAGAAATGCAAGGGCAGCCCTGTGTTATACTCAGTGATAGAATGCAATTAAAACAGCGTATTTATGGCAGAGACAGTTTCATTGTTTTCTCTTTGTTTGGTTAATGATAGAGCTGCTGCGGGAGAACAAGCGGATGCTGGATAAGACCATCAGGGTCATCGAGAGGGAGAGGCAGGGCCTGCAGGCTCAGGAGAAGAAGCTCATGGCAGAGATCAAGAAGGTTGCGAACCAAGGGCAGATGGTGTGTGGTGCAGCAAATTGCCAAATCCCCTCGATTATGGTCTTCTGTTTAGTTCCATTCATCATTTTGAGCAATCTGCATATGTGATTGCATTTCCTAATTATACTATAGGATCGTACAGATTGTGTCAGTATGTGATGTGAAACAATGAGGTACAAATCATCATGCTTGAGTAGGTTTTAGTATAAATCGCGTGACTAAATGATTATATATGTGATTGCATGATTTAGGCACATTATTTTAATAACATGAATAATGATGTTGAAAGAAACCATTATGCTTGAGCTCAACACAATTAGCCAAACATGGGCAAGCAAAGTTCATCCTTTTTATTGATGTGGTCTTACTTTCTGATTTTATTTTCATTGATGGTATCATATTTGGTCTTAGATTATTTCACAGGGGTCTAAAAATAAGTTTTAGATTTTAGAAAGGATGTTTGTTGCCTGTAAGTTTCTTATGCAGTAGCTCACGTTTTGAATGCTGTGGACTTTGCATAATCATTAATAACACTATATGTTTTGATCTTCTCAATATTATTCACAGGGAGTTGTAAAAATTATGGCAAAGGACCTTATCCGCATAAGGCACCAGATCAGAAAATTCTATGCCCTGAAATCCCAGTTACAAGGTGTATCTCTTCGTATTCAGGTGACAATATCATTTAAACAGATGTTCTATTTATTTGAGGTATGTAGACATATAATATTATTTGTAAATTGTGATAAGAGTACACCTATTTTAACAAACCCAGCTGAGTGTCCTTTTCTTAATACTCCCTCCGTTCCAAAATATAGGGCGTGCATGTTTTTTCAAAAGTCAATGTTTATAATCTTTGACCAATAATTAAGTAAAAACATACATGTTTTAGTATATGCATGTAATATATCTAGATCCGTATTTAAAAGTACTTTGATATGATGTTAGTTTTGTAGTTGCTAATGACATATTTTAAAAGAAATTAATGGTCAAAGCCTACCGGCGCTGCAAAAGATAATGCACGAGTTTGAGCTGCAAAACGACAAGTTGGCTGTATAGTCTGTCGCTGTAAGTTATTCACGGAGCCCTTTAGACACGAGAAACAATATTTGGGTACTGTTATTATCGTCTACCACGTTGTAATTAACAATGCATCTGTTCAAATACGTTTCCGTCCACCTCGGCGTCAACAAACATCACGGTTGTACTCGCGCGCGCCATGGGCGCGCGAGCTCAACTATATTACATAATGCAGTGATGCTTGGTTGACAAAAGACTAACACAAGGACACCAAGGTGACATGAGTTATCCTAAAATCAGAGAAGCAAGTCTAGAAGACCTCCTTTTAGCATAATTCCTCCTAGCGGTAGAAGGTACTTGGCTTGAAGAGCTTTCCTATGATCCTACAGCAGGCTGTTAATAAGAGGGAACACATTAGCATAGGATACATTAGAATGTACATATATGTGCAAGGTAGAAACTTACATGCTGATGTGTTGATGCATTGTGAGAAGTTGATGCCTCATATTGTTTCCTCTATTTTGCATTAGCCCTGTTGATGTGGCTTGACTGTTTTTTCCCACCTACTGAGTTCAGTGAACATCTTCTAGCATTATGTCCAGCAGCTTTGCATAAAGAACACCTAATTATAGCCCCAACCCTAGACAACTTGACTCCTTTTGATGGCTCTGTAGGTTCTCTTCTCTTTTCTTTCTTAGGCCTCCCAGACATTTTGACATACACAAGTGGATGTGGTTTAGGGTGATCAGATAAAGTCCACTTCTCTTTTCCCTCAACTGGTAGCAAGCAATGTTCATAGGTTTTTTTTGTACTCATGAATGCTGTAGCAATCTACAATGAAATCTTCAACATTTTTTGATGCCTTATACATAGCACTGATAGCATGACATCAAGGTAGGCCTGACAGCTGCCAATATCTACAAGAACAAGTCCTCTCTTGCAGATTGACTGTGCGCCTCGTCTTCTCTCCCTCAACCTCAAACCCATCTTTGCCATTCCAAAATACATGGCATTGAGTAGACATTTTAATGTTTTGCTTAAGTTTTCTAAAGATGTCAGGACAGATTTTTCCTTGCCAATTATCTGCCTTAGTCCTATTTTGTTGTATCCTAACCATCACCTTGGTCTTTATGCACTCCAGCATAGATAGGATTGGATGAAACCTAGAGCTCATGATGCTATTGTTGAAGGACTCACACATGTTATTATCTATAGAGTCACAGTTAGAGCCTAACCTGAAATGTGCTCTGCTCCAATGTTCCTTCCAACTTGAATTGTCTCTTATCTGCCTTGCATACCTCTTAGCAATCACATGTGATGTGACCAGCTTGTTGTCTCTCCTAGGAGGACAGTTGTGCTCATTCACTAATGTGATCCCCTCAAACCAAGTGGATTTGCAAGTTATGCCAGCACATATGAGCCAAGGACAGCCAGGTCAAGAACATTTTGCTCTGATTCTTTCTTTCTCATCTTTAGGAAATATGAGATGTCTATGGGTAGCCAAACCATACTTAACAAGAGCTTTTTCGAACTGTTTTCTATCTCTAAACACCATGCCAAGAGATAAAGAAGGCATATCTGCCTTGGCATCAAATATGGTATGACCACTTCTCTTCCTCACTGCCTCTCCAACACTGTCATCCTCATATGAGTAGTCCTCACTTGACTCAAAGTAATCAATCTCATTCCCATCTTGCAAGTTTTCTTCTTCATTACCAAAAGCAATCAACTCTTTTCCATTCCTCATTGACTTATTCAGCTCTTTGGCTCTCTCTCTCTCAGTTCCCTTGCCTCCTCATCATCAGTGGATGCCTCCATGTCATCATCTGATAAATGCCATTCCCCATCATTGTCCTGATCCCCACCTTCTTCTTCAACAGGTACATCTTGTGGGGGAATCAACCTTCTTTTGGTTGCAAGTCTCTTTACATTGCGCTTTGGGGTGTCTTTGTCCCACTCTCTCACTCTCTTTACTTCCTTCTCCTGTTGTTCCTTAGGTGAACTCAGCACTAGTCTTGGTTTCCGTTTCTTCTTGGCCACCTCTTCTTCTAATCCAGTTTCCTCTTCAGAACAATCACTGTCACCTTCATCTTCCCAGTCACTAGCTTCCTTCTTTTCTTCACAATCCTCTTCTAATATTTCCTCGACAAATATGTCAACCACACCACCATCTGTTATGTGCTTTGTCATTGCTAGGCAGGACTGATCATCAACTAACATCCTTAACCCTTCACTTATTTCCTTTCCAGGGAACAACCAGTGGAACAACAAATTATCTGAAACATTGGTGTGATCAGCAAGGTGACCTTTCAATTCTAAAATTGAAAACTTGTCCATATCTATATAAGACATGGCCTCCTACCCTCCAACATAAGTAACATTTCTACTCTGTAGCTTGAATTCCCCATTAAAATGGAATATGACCCCAATCTTATCACGTGCATCCATGTTTCCCCTATAGATATGCATGCCAAATATCATGAATAATATAGAAATTTCAAACCAACCCAAAAGTCTAGTATTCAGGCAAAACCCTAAATGCAACAAAGGTTACAACTTTGTGCTATTAACCGACCAAAAGTGCGATGAATATGCTAAAAAAATATATTGAACTTGCCCAATGCCTAATGCATCAAAATCCCCTCCAATACACAATTCCCCCATTCAACCTAAACCCTAGATGTCAACACAGCTGCTATTGCCCAGATTAATTGCCAAATGTTTTTGCAAAATCACCTATAAACCGAACTAGGGCATTAACTCCCAAATTCCCAACCCAAATCATCACCTATTGTTCTACTGAAACATTGCACGAAAACCCCACCAAAATCGATAGAAAGCAACGGCAAGTTCTTGGGGATTTACTTGGATGGCTTCACAAGCAATAATCAGTCGATCTGTGTGTTGGCGTCCACTAAACTCCAAAATTATATGCCAACATATGCCGAAACTCTGGTAATGTGGGGGGGGGAATCATTTTTTATGCTTGCATTTTATTTAAACTAATAAATTTCCACAAGTTTTGGTGAGTATTTGTCCACAGGAATAAAGTGGAGAAAAAACGAAGCTGAACCGGGCTCAGAAGTCGATCGGCCGACCGGACCCTGGCCGACCGACCTGGACTTTTCGCCCAACAAACTCCATTTTCTCTCAGGTGGTCAAGAAGCACAAAATGAAGAGATCTACGCCATCCACTCAAGTCGATTTGATCCAAGAGCGGCACTTCCTTCACAATTGGATGACTTGGCTCTTAAGGAAGTCAATTGTACCGACCTTAACTAACAAAACTGACGCAAGGGGAAGATATACACCGCACAAGAAGCATCACAGGCGAAGGGGATGGCTTGGATCAACCGAAGCCCGGTCGGCCGACCGCCTCGAGATCCCCGTTGGATTCTCCTTCGGATGGTGGCTTGCTTACACTGTCCCATGCGCGTGAAGATCACTCATTGGCTGCGGATGGCTATAAAAGGACCCCCTCACCTCACTTGAGAACACACACCACACCACATCCCTCTCATTTGGAGTTACTCTTCATTTGTTAGAGTAGTTAGTTTGGGAGTTAGAGTTGAGTCAAGCTGAAGCTCGGAGTTTCGGAATCGTTTTCGGGCATTTGGGTAATAGCGCTTGTATCCTTTCCCTTCTGTAAGCTTTTGCTTTTATAATATAAGTGTCTTTCATTATCTGTGCTAAACATATTTACACTAAGTGGAAGTGTGAATTATTAGAGCGGTTGATTAAGTTCATCTGGTTCCGAGTGTGGGTTCATTCTCATATGCTTAGAATAGCCTAAGTATTGAACTTGGATCGCCTTCCTATGATCCGAGGAGAAGTGATCGGATATAATAGCAAACGTGGTGTCTGAGATTATCTCTGACTTGGTCTACCTTCTCCCTCATTCCCTATGGATTCGATACTTTGGAATACTCCCGGGTAAAAATTACAAGCGATATCCGTCCGTTTGTGGATTATTTCTAATAGCATAAGAATCGTCAACACTACGCTCTGATCATCCCCTGCTTCGCCGGTGATGGCGACGGTGGCGAGAGAGCGAGAGCAAGAAACGCAGCGTCGGGCTGGTTGCGGGCGGAGGTCTCCGAGAGAAATGGGTATGAGAGAGAGGTGTGAACTGGACCCATATACATCGATTTCCACTGAGGCAAACTTCGCTGACATGTCGTGCGCGCGTGGCAAAACCTGGCACGAAACCGCTGTGGGGTGTTAAGTGCGCCGGTTTGCAGGTTTCCTGGGTGTGAGTTCGGGGGATTATCCAGACGAAGGTCTATAGTTCATGGTGTAATATAGACTTTTCCTATAAAAAAATTCATAACATCCTTCTCTCAAAAACATGTGATAACTTGGTGGGTAGTTCATAGTGGATCAAACATGTTTAACTTTTTGGTTTGCTATTTTGAACTTTATGTTTAAAATTCAAAATCTCTATTTTTCTTTCTCCGAAATGTCATGAATTTCGGTCCAGAATGAAATATTTAGGTTTTCAAAATTTAAATCCTGCTCTGGGTCGGTGACTGGACGAAGTTTTCCAAGGCGGCTAGCTCTATCGTCCTAGGGTGATATGAAATACCTAGTTCTAGAGAAACTCAAGAATCTTTTATCTAACTGAGCGTCCCTTAGTCACTTAGGCCCTGCTTGGCAATGCTGTTTTTTCTTACACTTGTAAAAATACACATTTGTATTTTCATGGGCACAAGAAACCACCTGATTTTTTTTGGCCTGCTTGGGAGGTGTATTTTTATACACATGTAAAAACTTACAAGTTGATACATATTGTTTGGGAATGAATTTCCAAAGCGAAGGGAGTAAACATCCATGGTTTAAAATTCGGTTGACATCCTCAAATCTATCAAATGCATTGATTTTACATGAATCCTCGTCCTTTTCCCTCCCTCTACTCCGGAGAAATTTCCTCCCACATTGTATGCATAAAAGGGTAGCAGATAGAAAGAATTGCACAGCAACCAAGACCCAACTATCAGGCCATAGGACACGGGAAACATATCTCAAAAGATTGGATTTGCAAACAACATGATGACTGAAGTCACTGAACACAAGCAGCAAATCCACAGATGTAATATTGAAGCACAACAGGATGATACTGATAGTGAAGGACTACATATCATAGCAAAGTGCACACAACCAAAGCAGCCGGAGCAAAGTTCTCTTCAGACCCATACATAGGGCAACCGAACTAAGTAACATATTACTACTAGCAATAAAAACACATTGAACTTGTCTAAATAACTGATTGCATTTCCAACACCGCATAAAAACACACTGAACTTGTCTGAAGTAGATGGTTGCATTTCAACATTTCAAATAGGACTTAAACTAAAGTCTTAACTAGCTGATAAGGAGGGTAGCCTTAGTGCCACCATCACTGAGTAACCATTCACTTCAACGATGTAGGATGCAGGTTCCTGAGTATCAATGAAAAGATTGATATCTATTAGACTTTTGCATGTAGCAAATAAAAATACTAGAAACTTGTACCATGCATTACATATTTATCTATATGTATAAACAAAAGGCAAGGGCTTAGCATTTATCAGCAAGCATGCAGTTCCTTTCAGCTTACACATGGCACATTGGCAACTATGGAAACAGCACACAAATTTAAACTTTTGCCATCTTAAGACCAAAGGTCCAACTAGCATCCTATCAATGATAGAACAAATGTAGTCAAACAGCATATACATGCTTAACAATGTAACCAGCTGTTTCAGCCCTCATATTCAGTGCCTAATAATAACATATTATGGTCTAGGTACCATTTCCGTTCTAAAACTGCATACAGAACTACAAAATTTGTTTACATGATACACCAGAACCAAATGTGATTGGTCGGCAGCAACTGTCTCCAGTGGCATCACACTATTCCACTACTGTTCCTTTCACTGGGTATTCAGACAAACCATGTTCAAAATAGCTCCAAAAAAAACATGTTCGCAATAAAACATAACATCCTAATATTGTCTCCACAAGAATCAACTAATTTTTCTTGCCATTTCGTTAAAAAAAAACTTGTGAGTGTATGCTCTATGGCATTAATACTAGACAAGCATAATCAACACCAAGCTTTTCTACTATCAAATGGCTTACCTTGAGTCACTTTCCAAGTTAGCACAATGAAAGCAAAAAAATTAGCTTTTCTACTATCAAATGGCTTACCTCGAGTCACTTTCCAAGCTTTTCTACTTCTCTCTTCAACCATAGACCACGCAACCTTGGCTCATAGCATAGAAAAAATTCTCTGTTGGTTGCATCCTTAAAGACATCAGAGGCACATCTCTTAATCTCATCTGACACATCTGTCATGCCATGCAATACTTGAAAGCATCTTGCTATGGAGTCATTTCCTTGCTTCAAAGCCTGATCTTTCGAGCTAGCTTGTTCCTTCTTGAACTCAAAATAAGTTGCCATGGTTTCTTCCATGCAGGGACTGATGATGTACTGTTTTGTCTCTTGAGCCTTCCTCTTCGGGACCCATGAATTGCACGCCTTTGAGCTCTTTGCTCTATATCACACTCCTCACCATCCAATTGCTCATCTTCCTGATTTTGCATCTCACTCATGAAAACCCTTGCCATGTCGGCCTTCTTTTGACATGAGTACATGTTGTTATCTTCTTCATCTTGTGCATCCAATACATTTATCTCAACCCACATAAATTTTGATCTCTATGATCCATGCCTAGAGGAAGATTCAGATTTACTAGAAGCAAAATTCATATAGCAAGCTTCAGATTCAGATTTATTCAGATTGTAGAATAAAAAAGATGCAGCATAGCACACAAGACGCAAAGAACCGTGCTATATACGAGGGTTGTTGCAAAACTCACTGGATCGCTAGCCCACAAGTCGATTTAGCGCCAAATCGAGGGGTTCACCGCAGTCGGCCACCGCACCCTTGCCGCCACCGCCGCCGGCCGACCCGCCTTGGTGCCACCGCTGCCGGCCACCGCAGCCTTGCCGCCAACGCAGTCGGCCACCATCGCCGTCACCGTAGCCTCACACTGCCGCTCCCTCCCTCCCTCTCAGTCCCTCCCGCTCCCTCCCTTCCTCATGCTCCGACCGTCGCTAGGGCTAGGGCAAGGCGACGGGGCGAGGCGACGGGCAAGCACAGGACGGCGAGGGCGAGCCCGATATCTACCTTTTTTTTCTCCGACCAAGGTTGGGCTTTTTTATTTTTTCGGGTGAATTGGGCCAGACCGGGTGTAATTGTAAATGGATTTAGGGCTATCCAAGTAGCTTCTTTATCAAACCAATGAAAAAAAACTCGGGCCCGAATTCTGGCTGTTTTCGAGCCAAAACAGGTCATCCATGCTGGCTTTAAAGATAGCATTGTCCAGGAGCCTTGTGGTATCCAATCCTGTTGGTGACGGCATAATTAGCGATGGCAATTTTATTCACGGATTCGGGTATGCGTTTTATTTTATACTCATGGGTTAAATTTTGGGTTCAGATTCGTGTTTGGGTTTATATTTACACCAATAGATATCCATGGGTACTCGAAAAATAAAATAAAATAAAATATAAATATATAATATAACGTGTCATCGGGTGTTATCAATAAATATGTATTGATGTTCAAAGTTGATGAAAACTTAAGAGTTGAAATTGATTAATGTCATATATATTGTATTCAATATTGAGATATAGGCTTATTATGTATTTCAGGTTCGGGTACCCATCGGGTTCGGGTATGGACGTGGGTTTATACTCATAAAATATTTTGGATTCGGGTTTCGAGTTTGGGTATAAGGACGGTGTATTCGGAGGTAACCGATCCGATTGCCATCCCCGTATGATCATTAGCATGGAAAACACCGGGCAAATCAAAGTAAACAGTCAACTGGGAACAATTAACAGTTGAATGGTTAAATAAAAAAATCCGTGGTGATCAGTGAACACTGTACGTTTGTTCTTGAATATCTGATTGTCCATTCTAGAAGGCAATATACCAAAATGATATAAGAAGGGTTTAGACAAACTCCATTTCGGTTTTTCTATTGAAATGGAACATTTCGGTATCGATCTATTTCGACGTATCATTCTAATTTTTAAATATAATAAAATAAATATTATGAATATGAATATGTTTACCAAAATTTAAATTGATATACATAATCATTCACTTAATCTAACAGTAAGCTTCAAAATTCAACGTTCAAACTTAATCAAATGTCCATAAACATTTGGGCATACTCATAGCCCTCTAGTATTGACCGAAATGGGTAAATCCGACCGAAATGGACAAATCCAGCCGTTTTGGCCGGTGTTGACCGGGATATGGGCCGGTACTGAAATAGTTATTTCAGTTCCATCTGACAAGACGAAACAAAATGTTTTGCCCATTTTGTTCGAAACGGAACGGAACGAAATTGGTAAGTCTACTTTAAAACCAAAAAGTAAGGAATTATTTGGGTTACTCTAAATAGATGAGGTGTAAATCAAGTAGTATGTTCCATTCATAGTTATAGTATGCCCTGTTGGTATTTTAAGAGTGCCCTAGGTATTCTAAACAGCTAGTTGTGCAAAAATGTACGTTGTTGAGTAGTTGTTGATGAGTATATGAATAGTATTCAAGCGGAACGCTATATTACCACTCTCTCTCTCTCTCTCTCTCTCTCTCTCTCTCTCTCTCTCTCTCGCCTTGGTTGCAATGTCAACCCTCAATTTTAACTTACCTCGAGAGCCGGAATCCCATACACTAGTGCCTGGATAGGTACACTAGTGCGAAAGATCACATAGCCGATACAAGCATACATCGATTAGTCATAATCCCTGAATATTACATACCAAGTTACGCCCTTAGACGGTTTTA
This sequence comes from Raddia distichophylla, assembly GCA_005191435.1. Taxonomy (NCBI): domain Eukaryota; kingdom Viridiplantae; phylum Streptophyta; class Magnoliopsida; order Poales; family Poaceae; genus Raddia; species Raddia distichophylla. Next base: position 959,227 of record SPJY01016799.1, read on the forward strand.
GTAAGGCAACCCTCGGAAGCCTTATATTACAAAACAAAGTTCAGAGTTGCAGCCATCCCAAAATATGTACCCAAAATAATATCCTATCGGCTAAGTGTTGGACAAGCGACTGGAGCATCCCCTACGACTGGTCAGGCCCACCGAAGTCCTGTCCTTCGTCTTCGTGGCACTCGTACGGATCCTCCTCGATCCCATCGTCTAAATGAATGTAAGTAGGCGAGGTCAGCGTCATCCAAGTGCTGGCTAGTTAACACTTCCCATAATGCACTTTCAGTGTATAGAAGGCTTTATGTGGGGAAGGGGTTACTTTATTTGGGTAAAGCCAGTTTTAAAATGACTTTAAAATTTTGCTATCTAATATCAGATATCAGTGGTCTTATTAACTCAAGGGAATTAGCATCAAAGCAATACATCCCAAGTCCCCAACTGAGCCACCGACCCTTTTGACCAAGCCTAAATAGACCAACCCTCGAATAACATACACTCGACCTTATACTTCACCACACCAAACTTCTTGTTGCCCCAACATTTTCCTAGTTCTGCCATCCTTCCAGGATTTGTCAATCCTATTATAGACCACACTTGCCATAAACTGCCCGCCTTGGCCTAGGGGGTTGCTAGCCCTCACTAGCCTAGCGTCAACCTAGGAAGTGTAGCCTTTGTCACATCCGGTGACGACCCATGCCGGTCCCTATCAAGAGTGGTCTCAGAGGGCCTCCGTAGAACGCTCACAACTGGCGATCCAAAACCCGTACTCCGCATGATGGCCAAGTGTTGTATTGGAACCATCCTCCAGATGGCAGCGATCACCCCGCTACACATGTTCTTCTGCGCTCCTCCTGGGTAAGCCCTGGCTAAACCCAGCACAAGGCACCTCGCGCCTTAACCATCCATCAGGATGTCATCTAGGGGGCAAACTTCTATCCATCTAGTCTCCACCACTTTAAACCCAGACATTGCCACATCAGGTCTATTCCGACCAACCGACCAAACCAGACCGACACCCCACATAACCATGCCCACAATCACATTCAGCCCATCATGCAACTACTAGCCCTATCTGTCACATGTCATAACAATTTTAATGAAAAAATGAATGACCGGGTGAATATCGGTTCACCGTTCCGTGGCTAGTCGCCAGAAGATTTACTTAACCCTAAGCAAGTCTAAGCAGGTTTTACCCATTAGAAAGGGTTAAAGTTGTTACCAAACTAATCTTAGGCTAACAAGGATCATGACAATCAAGGCAGTCATAAAGGCTAAGTAATCCAAGGACAGGCATATATAAGTATTACATGATTAACAATTAGGCATGTTAGTAAGCATGCATTTTTAGTAATAAACTATATAATTTGGGGAAAAACTGGGTAATGAACATGATATTAGCAATGTTACTCCGCACTATGGAAAGTCGCAATCTTTCCCTAATACGGGTAAACATCTAAAGAGTAAGTGTTAACTCGTCTTGCTCAGGTGGGAGGTCTTCCTCAGCATCTCCGAACTTCCCCTCGGGATCGCCTACCTCTCTAAGCACACATACAATCCAATAAATACTTACTGATGCAAGCAGAAAACATGATGCATGCACGTGCCTTAGGTTTTACCTTCGACACTATTATATAAGATGGGCAACGATGCTAAGTTCCGATATGATATGCAATGCATGCCCTAAGGTACTAATTAAATAATAATAACATCATCACATATAGCCTAGCTATACCCCAAAAAATACTCTTTCATATGATGGTAACAGTAATCGAGTGTTTAGAGTTTTAAAGCGACATACGATGACGACACGTCGAAATATGACCTTTATACGAGGTTAAGTTGTATCAGTGTTAGCATTTTCGATGTTTTTCCTAAATTTAGGGTGTAACCCTAAGTTTTAGGCTATATTAATGCATTTTCTAAAATTAGCCCCTATTATAACTAATAAGGGGTTTACTAATTATTTGTTGGTTTTTAGCAATTAATGTTCTTTAAGAAATACCTTGGACAAGCATGTCATTTTTAATGTTCTATAGCTATTATGGCATTTATCTACCCATTTTATTTTATGATCTCACAGGATCAGATTCATTATTTAAAATAACTAATATCACCCTAATTCTAGTTTAAACATTTTCTTATATAGGAATCCTACTCATTCAACTAAACAGTGTCATTATTCCTTAACAGAGATGGTTTTCATAATTTTATAAAATCAGTAATGGCCTAAACTATTTATCTAAATTTTTCTAGAATTTTTGGGAGCCTTGAGCTATTTTAAATAAATCATTAACTATTTATGCCTTTAACTAAATGATTAAATCGGTGGAAAATGGGTTAAATCTCTTTGGGCCAACCCAGCGAACGAGCCGGCCCAGCCTCGGATGTGGCCCACGGCCCAAGCGCTCGTGCGCTCGCGCCAACCAGCGGCGTATACGCCGAAGGCGTATTTTCGCGTGGCGCCAACGCACAGGACTCGCGTCGAGCCCACGAGCGTTTCCACTTAAACTGCCAGGTGGGGCCAGGGCCCATATGGCAGTGACGCGGCGCCACGGTTTAAGCCAACACGCAGGGTTCTACTGGCCGATGGGGCCCGCACGCCAGCGACCTAGTTTTTGCACGAATCTTGGCGCACATCGGACGGTCCACCGTCATCGTTTTCCTCATAACCGGCGACGTGGCCGACGGCGGCGGCGAGCGACGCGGTGGCGCTACAGCCACACTCCGGCCGAAAGCGTGCATGCTCTCGCACATACTACCTCCTAAGTTCCTAATGACGCCCTCGTCGAGGCCAGAGGTGGCCGGACACGGCGGCGCGACGGTGGCGGCGGAGCTGAAGGCTCACCGGAGATGCCATGACATGCTGCGGATCTACAAGCTATGAGCATGGACGGCGAGCAAGGGCAGGTCTCGGGCGTGCTCACCACGGTTTTCGTTGAAGACGATTGGGCTTGGAGGCGGCTGGAGGCGAAGGACCCGACGGCGACCGTAACAGGGGCTCCGCGAACACGTCACCTCCGGGTAGCTCCCCTAAAATTGATCGAGGGAAAAGCTTAGGTATGAGATGAGAAGGTTTGAGGCTAGGGGAATCGATGAATGGTTCACGAAATCGTTAGAATTTCTTCAGCGCCGACGCAGGGAAGAATTTGGGGGAAGAACGGCAAAGATGCCGGCGAGGGGGTGCTTTCGGTTTTATAGTCACGAGGCATGGTCTTTGGCCCAGCTCACACGGCACCATGGCAAAGGAGCGGCGCGGCGACGGAACAAGTGCGGCGCGGCGCGGCAGAGCAGTGGCGCGGCGTGGCGCGCGCGATGATGGCTCGAGCGGCTTGGATGTGACCGACGCGGCGCTGCGCGGTTCAGAGCAGTGCAGAACGGCAGAGCAGAGCGACGGGCAGGTCCACACGGCAGAGAGAGAGAGAGAGAGAGAGAGAGAGAGGACGAGAGAGAAAGAGGAAGAGAGAGAGGGAGGTATGGCCCACATATCAGCGTGAAATTCAAGCGAATTTGAATTCAAAATTTTTTTGAATTTGTTCCAAAATTGGGCTGTTACATGCAACCTCCTTGTACTTTGTTTTTCTCCAATTTAACATACTTGTCCTCGATGACGAGCTGATTTAGCAGCATGGGACGTGAAAAGATGTCTTTGTTGATGAGTTGAAGGGTCGTCTTGTTGTTTTAGGGACGGACGAGGCGGCAAGCTACTAGCAGTTCGCAAAGTGGTCAAAGCAGTGTGGGTGAGAGGCGATCTGATGACAATGCTGACTCTCAAGAGCAAGTGGATCTAGATCTTTTTAGAGATGAAGCAGTCTAAGAAAATATGGATGCCGAAGGTGGCCAGAAGCAACAAGTGGGGCTGTGAGGCCAACCTTTTGTCGCGAGGATGTTCGTGATGTTGAGCCTGTTCTAGGCAGGGGTCCACTCGAAGAATTTGGATTTGTGCTCAGTGTTGTCCTTCTAGATTAACTCTGTATTGGCGCAGTGAGTGCTCCTCACAAATGGATTAGATTACAAATAGAGCAAAAATGGGTGGAAAGGGTGGATCTCGACTTCGACTTGGGTCATGTTTGCATCCATTGTGCACTCATGTTTTTGCCCCATATTTTATTGGCTCAATTTCGAGGAGGAAAGCTAGCAATTAAACACACTGCCACTACGTAAATAAACACATTTCCTAGAGATCCATTAGCGCCTCAATTTTGAGCAAACTCATATCTTGTTGCTCTTCTGCATACTTCATAGGGTCAAAGTGTGCCACCGCAATGTTCTTGCTGATCATACATGCCATCACAATGCCACTCTCATCCTGTATGCCATTACAATATGGATTTTTTTCATGAGTGCCATTATAAAGTTGTGATACTTCAGAAATACCATTACAAAACGCGTATTGTTATTAACGCCATTATTTCTGCAACTATATATCACCCATGCCATTTTCGGGTATTTCGGAGGATTTACAACGTATACTAAATAAATTACGATCAAAATAGTTTCTAATAGGTGGGGCTCGCATGTCATCCTCTCGTCATCTTCTTCTTCCTCCTCCTTTCTCTACCTCTTCCCTTCTCTCTTTCTTTTCCATGGCCGGCAAGGCAAGCAAGGGGCGGCGGCGGGTGGCGAGGTGCAGGGCGAAGCTCGTGCACGGCGGCGGAGCTCATGGCGACGGTAGAGCTCGCGCACCGCGGCGGCGGAGGTGAAGCTCGCGGCGACGGCGAGCTCCTCGCGGCGGCGGCGGAGGCGAAGCTCGCGGCGACGGCGAAGCTCCCGGAGGCGGCGAGCTCGCAGCGGCGGCGGCGGGGCGACGAGCGAGCAGCGACGGCAGCAGCGAGCTCGGGGGCGGCGGCTGCGCAGCGGCGAGGTCGACGGTGGCGGGCGAGCTCCGCGGCGGCTGTGCAGACGAGCTCGACGGCGGCGGCGGCAGCGAGCTCGGGGCCGGCGGTGGAGCCGCATAGATCTCGACGGCGGCGGCGCCGAGCAGCGGCGAGTGAGCGGTGGCGGCGCAGACGAGCTCTTCGGCGGCGGGCGAGCTCCGCGGCGGCGGCGCCGAGCAGCGGCAGCGGCGAGTGAGCGGCGGCGGCGCAGACGAGCTCGACGGCGGCGGCGTGCGACGGCGTGCACGACGGTTGCAGGCGGCGCACACGGTGGGGCTGGCCGGCGAGCTCGAAGGCGGCGGCGGTGCACAGCAGCAACAGCAAGAAAGAGAAGAGGGGTGAGGAGGAGGAAGAAGAAGAGAGGATGACATGCGGAGCCCGTTTGTCAGAAATGTATTTTGACCGTATTTTACTGTGGGTAAATGGGAGGAATAAAGGAAAATATATGAAAAAACATGAGAGTGTCATCAGGCGAAACAATTCGTTGCTCGAGTGTCATCTGTTAGAATTATTGAGCCTGGCCCATTTAATATCTAAATAATTTCTGGAAAATCTCAAAGGCCCATGTATGCATGAGGCATGTGAAATTTCTTTAGTACCATATTGCTAGTGGGAGGAGTGGAGGACATGCTTAAATAGTAGAGCTTGCTCCTTCCCACTAGAGAATGTGATGGGAAAGAGAAATAGAGAATCACACGCGCGCGCTCGCCTCGCC